>CM058043.1:6851895-7418950 GCA_030169165.1 Centaurea solstitialis | reverse complement strand
AAACCGAATAACCCGAAATCACTTAACCAAATGTAATTCAGTTTGGGTGGGTTATTCGGTTTCGGTTATTTTTGACACCCCTAGTTTAGTCAGTATTGTACGTCTAAGTAACGCCTAGAGAAATCAACTTGTATCGATCTCCTAAACTGTATCTCATTGATACACTTATATCTCATGTAAATTGTAAAACATATACAATAACATTTAAGCTGTAAATTAATCATTCCTTTTCTCCTTATCAACTCTTCTGAACACTAGCTACCACTTGTAGAGGCTGAAGTTGAAGCCACTGGTTTCCAAACTGCTTTTCTTGTACTAGTTGGGGCAGATTCTTGCAAGTCTATAAGCTCCTCCAATGCTTTTACTACCTCATCCGCAGTTGGCCTGTCTCCAGGTATTTTCGAGAGGCATCTATTCAAAATCATAGCAAATCTCATAGCTACAATTGACGAGCACTGCCCCTCTATGCAAGGGTCTATGATTTGCAAGATCCCTTGATTACGCGTTAAGTAAGGCCTAGCAAAATCAACTAGCATCCGCTCATTAGCTGGACGATTGTGATCAACAATCTTCTTGGATAGAAGAACCAAACCAAAGCTGTATGTTTTGCTTCTTGGAGTCACTTGACCTTCACAAATTAGATGGTGTTCAATGAATATATTTCATCATTGACTAAATACGATGGATTAATTTATGTTTGCATTGGCTACAAAAAAACTCTTATATTTGAAGAAGAAAGATTGAAACATGTTTTGGTTAATTACCTGTGGCAATATATTCAGGAGCAGCGTATCTAAAATATGCAAATTCTATAGTGCCAAAAGTGTCGCGACCACTTCCTTGCACGTCTTCTGTCAACCCGAAATTGGAAAGTTTTCCATTATGATCCTGAGAATACATAAAAGTGAACGGTAATAGAACCATCTAATATACAAAATGTAAGAGGTCATATGGAATAACATCAATTTGATACACATACAGAATCTACAAAGATGCTGTTAGGCTTGATATTACTATATATCATTTTTGCTTCTTGGTTGTGAAGGTAAGCAAGCCCCTTTGCAGCACCAAGAGCCACCTTTATTCTTTGCTTCCACGACAGATGGTCAACGTTACCGTCCCCTATTATAATGATTTACTCAGATGGCTATGTGGTGAATAAAGCATTACTATAACATTCTGATAGATTTGGATGTATATAACAATGGCAAGAACTCACTTTCGAAAAGATGGTATTCCAGGCTGTCTTCATACATGAAGTCATATATTAGGAATATGTAGTCTTCCTCTATGCAGTAACCAATTAACTTCACAAGATTTGGATGATTTAGCTTACTTAAATCACTAATTTCAGCCTGCAATAGGCAAAATGACCAATTCAAACCGCACTTGGTACTTAAGAATGAAAATGACTCTAATCAAACTAATCAAGTAAAGAAAAAAAATTCAATATTTCATACTTACCAACCAGTTATAATCCGAATCATGGTGTCGTTGCTTTATTCTCCTAACAGCAATAGCAGTACCATCAATCCACCCCTTGAAAACTGTACCAAAAGAACTTTCTCCCGGAAGTCTGTCACGTCTAAAATTCCTAGTAGCCTCTTTAAGTACATTATAACTAAAGGACTTCAAAATACCTGTTAAGGAAATCAAAGAGCCATGTTACATCTTCATCATCATTTTATGATGTAACTTCAATTTTTATCCGAACCTAGCTAAAATCAAATTCACCAAATACTCTTTTAGTTATTCAATGTCACCTGTTTTGTCACTGAAGTCCCCTTCTCTGCCTGATGTTTGAATTAAGGGGGAAAGATCATTATGGCCCAAATCAACTTTAGCTTTTCCTCTGGTAACTAGTGCATCATTAACTTGGGCACCTTCTTTGTTACTTGATTCACCTTCACTGGCTGTTGACTCAACTTTTGCCTGAAAAAATGACCAGAATTTGCTCATGAATCCTCTTTCGGCTATAGAAGAACCCTCTCTCTCTTGCAAAGAAAGTACGATCTCGAGCCTACCAACGATCTCAGTCATCCTTGGTCGCTGATTTGGTTGATTATGTAGACACTGGGATGCAATACGGACAAAGCCTTTCAAGCAACTGCTAGAGATTTGCCCCCTAAGTCTTGAATCAATAATATGGTTGCGTTTTCCTTGTTTAATGCGCTCTTGTGCCCACGGTGCTAAACCCCATTGGTCTTCATCAAGACTTCTATCGACTGCAGGCCTCCCACATATAACCTCCAGCAAAAGAACCCCAAAAGAGTAAACATCAGTTTTTCTTGTCAACTCGCCTGTATAGACGTAATGTGGATCCAAATACCCAAATGTGCCTTTAACTAAAGTGTTGACATGCGTACGCGTCTGGTTTGTAGGACCTATCTTGGCCAGCCCAAAGTCTGAAATTTTTGCTGCAAAATTATTGTCCAACAGAATGTTGGAGCTTTTTACATCACGGTGTATGATCCCGTGTTGAGTGCCTGTGCCCGTGTGAAGGTAGTCCAGTCCACGCGCAGCTCCTATGCATATTTTGAGCAGTTGCAACCATGATAATGCAACACCAGGCTTGTGAAGATGGTCCGCAAGCGTCCCTTCAGGCATATATTCGTAAACAAGAGCCATCTCTGTTCCCTCGTTGCAGTAACCAATTAATGACACCAGATTACAGTGTCTAATCCTAGAAAGCATCTCAACTTCAGCCCGAAACTGTAGGGCTCCTTGATTTGACATGGAATTCGACCTCTTGATTGCAACAAATGTATTTGAATAATCCTTGATCATACCTTTATAGACCTTACCGAATCCACCCTGACCGAGAATCAACGCTTCATCGAAGTTTTGAGTTGCTGAAACGATCTGATCATGTGAGAAACACTGGCATATTTGGTCCGACACTAGGAATGATGGTTCCACTTCCATGGAAATCTCTGGTAACATTGTTGTTGAAAGAAGTTGCTACCAAGCTAGGATGTTGAAAGAAAAATGATTCACAAGAGCTTGTGGTCAACGAAGGTTTACTTAATTAACCAAATTGGAGCCGGTAAATCCCAAGCATATATATAATTAAGTATGTTTGTTGATGTGATCTACAGTTTTTTGAGAAAGACATTGGCTTGATTCTTTTGAGAAAACCAAACTCAAGCAACTCAATATATCCCAAACCATATAACTAATGTGATCTATACATACTTCTTTGAGAAAGATGTTGGTTTGTTTTTTGAATAATTAGTGGTTAACTAATTAATTAGAGGTGGTGTGATCTCCATAATTTGCTTCAGGTTTCTACTTTGATGGATGTTTGTGTGGGTTTGATCTGAAGGAGTCAAAATTATTGTTATTGTGATTAATTCTTCATGAAGGAGTCAAAATAAGTTATTCTATGGACTAGTTGGGTTTCAAGATATTATTGATTAATTGTTAATGTGAAGGGGTCAAAATGAGTTATTCTATAGACCAGTGGGGTTTCAGTTGTTCTTTCTTTATAAACACAAAGAATATACTTTATAAACATTGAGGGATTTAATTTATTGCTGTAAGTCTGTAACTACCCAATTGTAATTGGCTGGAAAACAACTATCACATTTTGAAAATACTTTGGAAAAATAACATGCTTATAAAAACTAAAACACTTTTTCCCAAATTTTTCAAAGTTATTATTATGTTATTTCTCATAAAAACTGATTTTAGAAAGCTTGATTTATTCCATTCGCATAAATCTAAAGGCTTGTGCTTTCTCCATTAATTAGAAATCATAAAGCTTAGGGTTGTGATCCTTAGAGTAAATAGAAGTGAACCATAAAAGAAGCATATGAAAAAGAAACATGCAATAGAAGATCATATAAAAAAGCATCTTGAGAGATCTCCAATAATACAAGAACACTTTCTCTCTCATTTCTTCTATCCATCCTCTATTGTTGTTTGATTTTGGGACTCACATTTCATGATGATCAGAGGTCCATTACATGTGTGTATCCAGACTCCCAAGGTGAAAAGAAAAGAATGTATGTGTTAGAGTCCCACCTCTCCTGGTCCTCTCGTGACCCTTCTAGGCTCTCTATCTAGCCTCTGTTGGAGGGGGCGTGTTAGAGTCCCACATCGGCTAGACTTGGACCAAATATTCACTATATATGTTGGAACTCCCCTTCTCTCCTCAAGGGCTCTTTTGGAGATTAATCATGGGTTCCACATATTCTCACAGTATGTTCATTAGGTGAATTACTTTGAAGATAGTGTTGCATGCCTTGAAGAAAAGACTTCAGCTAGAGAAGATGACATTCAATGTCATGGAGGGTCAAGAGAAATATCTAGTTGAATATTTTGTAAAAGAGATTGAAGAGAGACTGAAGGTCAGAAATGATTTGAGGATCATAGAAATGAAGTTGAAGCTTAGAAGACAGTATCCCAATCAGAATTAGTTAGAAAAGTCCTTCCTTTGATATAAAAGAGTGAAATTGTTAGTGTTAATGTTTATATCAAAGTTGAGGAACTAACCATGTAAAGTTTCTATTACTATGGCAGAGATATATAAACCTCTATGCCTTGTATTGTATGGTAAGCGTTCTTACTAGATTTCTTATGATTTCTTGATATCCTGAGTAGATTAGATTGATTTGATTCATTCTTGACATTAACATGGTCTTTTGGTTGCAATCAACTTCAAAACACCATTGATCATTACTTCTCTTATGCATGTAAAAGACGTTCAATTCATACAAACACATAGAAATACTTTTAAAGATATATGTACTTGGCAACATGAGAAAACTACAAAACAAATTAACTATCCTCATTAATTTCTTCTCCTCTATCAACTTTTTTTAACATTGGCACTAGTAGAGGTTGCAGCTGAAATCAATCGCCTTCGATCAGACACTTTTTGAACTCTTGGAGTTGGAACAATTATTTGGGTATCTTGAAGCTCCTCCAATGCTTGCACTACCTTGTCAGCAGTTGGCCTTTCCCTGGGTTCTATCGAGAGGCATCTCTTCACAATCATAGCAAATCTTATTGCTACACTTGTTGCATATTGCCCATTTATACGATCATCAATGATTCTCTTGATTCCTTGTTTGTTATCTAAGTAAGGCCTGATAAAATCAACTCTCTCATTGGCTGAGTGCTGGTGTTCAATGTTCCGCTTCCCTGTGAGAACTTCTAGAAGAACGGTACCAAAATTGTATATTTCTTCTTCTGGGGATGGAGTACTACCTTCAAAAGATGCACCATTTCAAAGATCAAATCATGAGCAACTACAAGTTGTTCAATGAATTCTTTTACTAGTCAATTGTAATGGCTAGAAGGAAAAAAAGAGTTACATTTGCAAAACTAATTTGGAGAAAAGTCTAAATATTAAATCTTGGCCCAAAATTTTAAAAGTCATATGTCTCATAAGAATAAAAAACAGAACATTTAATGTTAGGACAAATAGATTACTACATATGAGATATAGCCTCAAGAATTTCAGGTTTAGCTTACCAGTGAGAAGGTGTTGAATAGCTTCATATTCATCTACAATTATTCCAGATGCAGGTTCTAATTGTTTGTGCTTTCCCCACCAGAGATTAGAGAGTTTTGCAGTGTGATCCTAAGAAAAGAACAGTTCATGTGACAAATTAAAGGAAGTGCAGGAGTTGTTCATATGGAAATACTTTAATTTGATACACCTACATAAGCCACCAAGATACTGCTAGACCTGATATCACAAGATATCATTTTAGATTCATGGTTGTGAATGCAGGCAAGCCCCTTTGCAGCACCAAGAGCGATCTTCATTCGTAGGTTCCAAGACAGAGGTTCAACGCTACCTCCTAAAAGACCAACTCAGATGGGTAAGTAAGCTGTAAAGAAAGAGACTGTAAGTTTCCACTAATTTGGAAGCAACTCACTTCTGAATAAGTGGTTTTCCAGGCTGCCACGACGAATGAACTCATACACGAGGAGTCTCCGATCATCCTCCAGGCAGTAACCGATTAACTTCACAATATTTGGATGATTTAGCTTACTTAAATGAATAATTCCAGCCTACAAGAATGTTAGACAATGAGCCAACTTAAATTACTCGTAATGGGAACATCAACTTTCAAACAGCACTTCATGCTCACCAGTATGAATGTAAATTAAATCCAATCAATCAAGTAAGAAAAGCAAACAATACATACTTACCAACCATTTTTTATCATTTTGAAGACTTTCTTTGTTTAATCTCTTTACAACAAAAACAGTGCCATTACGAGGCGTGGAAGCTTCAAGAGTCTGCTCATCAAACCAAGCCTTGAAAGCTGAACTAAAACCACCTTCTCCCAGAACTGTATCAGGCCTAAAGTTCCTAGTAGCCATTTCAAGTACATTATAACTAAAAAGCTTCAAATTTCTATCTGTCCCACTCCCCCCTGTTAAAGATATCATAAGACAATGTTAGTCTTGATTATCATTGTTATAATCAAAATATCTTACGTTGTCAATCGTGAGTATTCAGAGCTATATCTTGAATCCTTTCCATATATATGGTTGTAGGATTATAACATTAGCTTCAGACTTATTTCCCAGCCTTAATGCATATTAACCAAAACTCAATATCTTTATGTTTAACAAATATATTATTTACCTGATTCTTCACACGGTTCGCCTTCATTGTTTGATGTTTCAATTACGTGGAGAAGATCCTTTTGCCCTGATCAACTTTAGCTTTTCGTGTTTTGACCTATCACATTATTTACTTTGTCGCTTTCTTTCTCATTTGGTTCACCTCATAGCCAATGACGAGATGCCATCAAATTGTTGGCATTTGACTCACTTTAGCACCAAAAACCACTGGAATTTGTCAATGAATTTCCCTTCTGTTATCGAAGAATCTTGTCTCTCTTGTACTGAGAGTATGGCATCAAGCTTGCCAATGATCTCTGACATTGTAGGTCGCTGATTTGGATTGTTATCTAAGCAGCGACATGCAATACGTGCAAAGTCTTTCAGACAGTTGCTAGAGATTTGCCCTCTGAGTCTAGAATCAATAATATTGTTTAGTTTTCCTTTTCTAATACAGTCTTGAGCCCATGGTGCTAATCCCATTTGCTCTTCATCAAGTCTGGTATCTACTGCCGGCCTCCCACATAACACTTCAAGCAAAACAACCCCAAAAGCGTACACGTCTGATTTTATCGTCAAGTTACCTGTATGGAAATAACGTGGATCCATATATCCAATGTGCCTTTAACCAGAGTGCTGACATGTGTACGTGCCTGGTTTGTAGGACCTATCTTGGCGAGCCCAAAGTCAGATATCTTCGCTGCAAAATTCTCATCCAATAGAACGTTGGAGCTCTTTACATCACGGTGTATGATCCCGTGTTGAGTGCCCGTGCCTGTGTGAAGGTAGTCCAGTCCACGAGCAGCTCCTTTGCATATTTTGAGCAGTTGCAACCATGCTAGACGAGAACCATCTTTGTAAAGATGGTCCTCAAGGGTGCCCTGCGGCATATTATTCATAAACAAGTGCCATCTCTTTTCCGTCGTAACAGTATCCAATCAATGATACCAGATTACAGTGTCGAATCTTAGAAAGCATCTCCACTTCAGCCTGGAACTCTGGGGCACCTTGACTGGACATGGAATTCGATACCTTGATCGCAACAACAACGGTATTTGAACCATCATCCTTCTTGATGAATCCTTTATAGACCTTACCAAATCCTCCATGGCCAACAACCATCGCCTCATCGAAGTTTTGAGTTGCTGATCGGATCTCATCGAGTGAGAAACGTCGGCATAACTGGGCTTCCACTAGAAACAAGGGCTCCTTAGCTTTTGGTGTTGCAGGTAACATTGCTTTTGTAGTTCTAGTTGCCTAAACCATATGTAGAATATAATTGTTGAAAGAAGAAAGCTTCACTTTGGGTTCTAGTTCTAACAGTTGATCTAAACTTGATTAGAAAGACTTTGACTTGATTTATGAGTAATTAGTGGGATTAATGGTGGTGTGATGGGACCTCTTTTATTTTTAATTTCCATGGATGGTTTTAAATGTTATCTTTTAGTGGTTAGTGTGGTGTCTTTTGTTTTTTCTACAATTATTAAGGCTTCTCATGTTCTTTAGAAAAATCATAGTGGATATTATTCTTTTCTACTTTAGTAATAGGCTGCTAGAGAACAAATTGTATTCTGGTATCCTAGCATTTTTTTTATTTTTCTTATAGGACATTTTTGAATGCCGGGTAACAAGTTTTTTAGAATATCTTTTAAAAAAATGTGTTTATATTTTAATTGTTTTATAGGACATTATTTGAAAAAGTTCCCTATAAACTGAGTAGTGAGTATTGCGGTTTCAAATCAAGATGGGTTATACCTTAAAAGATGTTTCAAAGAAACATCCTATAAAATTAACTAAATTTTACAACGCTTGATCAAAACCGTCATATAAACTTATTGTAACACTTTTAACTAATAGCACGTTTTTTTGCTCGTTCCCATGAATTTAGTTCCTCTTTAGTGATTTTCTTGTCAAAATTTCCTACGAGGCTATCCACATGTTAGCATCTTGAAATTTCAAGAGTTGTGGTGCATGATTTAGAGGAAAATTTGATCTGGCATCTCATTTGTAGTCTATACTGTAGCCTAACAATTATGCTCTTTCTAGTTGACCAACCAAGGGTTTTAGGCAATCTGCCTTTAGAAGTTGCACACATACCAACAAGTTAAACCAACGGACCATTAACTTAACGATTTACAGTGTAAGCACTTACTGATATCGTTTACCTTATTGATTGAATATGGTGATGACTGAGAAGCTTACCAGTAAGAAACAGTGCAAGGAGCAAAGGACCAAGACTCTTAGGCATCATAACGGGAGAGGTATGGGGCACCGGTACCGTACCGGTACCGACGGTGCACACCGTCGTGGATGACCGTACGGACCGCAGTGGTGAGGGTCGTACACCATACCGACTGATTTCGCGTTTACTCCCCCCCCCCCCCCCCCAATCCCAACGGCTACTTTAACGGCTCTTTTTTTTAATTTTTTTACTTTTTTTTTTACTTTTTACTAACTTATATACAAACAATAAATCAATTTTTTTACCTCTACACTCTCTTCTACACTCTCTTTTACACTCTCTACACTCTCTACAAACAATAATATTTTCTACTCTTCTACTCTATTTTTTTACTCTTCCATGATAAACACGGCTCCATGAAGATATGGGTGGCAAAAATATTGGTGATTTAATTTTATTTTTATTGTAATTTATTTTAATGTATTTTAAATTTGAATTTGAATTTTAGTTATTAATGTATTTTAAATTTGAATTTTAATTTGAATTTTAGTTATTTTAATTTTGAGTAAATTATTTTAATATATTTTAGAAATAAAAAAAATAAAATGAGGGGTATGAGTGGATGGTTAAGGATGAAAGGTATGGAATTTAGGGTAGTGGTAAAGCTGATGTGGCAGAGAAATGAGAGGTATGGGTGGTATGGTTAAGGATGGCCTTACTCTAATGAATGCATGTGAAACTGACTCTTACCTGGTAAGCATTTATTTTGTTTAAAATTATTACCAACAATCTATTTTCAAAGCCAATTAAAATGTTCATGTTGAAGATCACTAAAAAAAACCTATGTTAAACGCAATTATAGTCTTTGCTGTTATCACCAATGAATCTGTCAAAACATGCCTATTAATATTAAGACATTTTTTCCCAAATTTTCAAACTTATAATTATGTTATTTCTCGTAAAAACAGACTTTAAGACTTGTATTAATAACAACGGCAACGGCAACAGCCAATTTAATCTTAAGGATCAAGTTACCAGTTTCAAGGCTCCATCTATTATTGTTCTGATGCCTGCAAATAAAATGCAATAATCCACTCTTATCAACTCTTTTGAACATTAGCACTAGAAGAGGCTGAAGCTGAAGCCGTTGGTTTTCGAACTACTTCTTTTGTCCTAGTTGGGGCAGCTTTTTGCAACGCTTGAAGCTCCTCCAATGCTTTTACTACCTCGTCTGCTGTAGGCCTATGCCTGCTATCTATCGAGATGCATCTATTCACAATCATAGCAAATTTCATCGTTAAAGTTGGTTTGAGCTGCCCCTCTATACAAGGGTCTATGATCCTCTGTACCCCTTGTTTGTTGTCTAAGTAAGGCCTGAGGTAATCAACTTGTATTTGTTGACCGTGTGGACGGTTGTTGTCAATGTTTGGCTTCCCTGTCAAGACTTCTAGAAGAACCACACCGAAATCGTATATGTCGATTCTTGCAGTTGAGCAACCTTTACAAGATGCACCATTTTAAAAGGTTAGATCAACAGGGACTAATGAAATTGCATCAAATTATGAGAAAATAGATGGTGTTGAATAAATATTTTAATTCATCATGGACTAAATGAGGACTGGCCTTTATAACTAATCAATCATATTGCTTAACTATACAACTACAGAAAATAAAAACAATTGCCCATGTTTTCTGAAAGTACTGCTATTTACTCATAAAAACTGTTTTAACCAACTTGAATAGTGAGCCTTCATTACTTCTTATTTAGCTTACCTATTAAAGTCTCGCGAGCATGCACATTCTCTATCAACCGAAAATTAGAAAGTTTTCCATTGTAATCCTGAGAATAAATACAAGTGAACAATAAGTAAACCATTTGACAACCCAAAATTTAGCAAAAGATCATAGGGAAAAACATCATACAGAATCCACCAAGATATTTTTGGGGTTGATACTACAATATATCCTGTCTGTTTCTTGGTCGTGTAGATAAGCCAGCCCCTTTGCAGCACCAAAAATGATCTTAATCCGTAGGTTCCAAGACAGAGCTTCGAAGTTAGCCCCCTCTATCAAAAGATTTACTCAGTTGCGTAAGTAGTAAATAAATTTAATGCTGACAGTAAGATTTAACTGATTTGATGAGAACCCACTTCTGAATAGAAGGTTTTCCAGGCTGCCTCGAGTCATGAACTCACATACGTGGAATCTTTCGTATTCTTCTACGCAGTAACCAATTAACTTCACCAGATTTGGATGATTTAGTAGCCCTATATAATAATTTTTGTCCTGCAACAATGTTAGAAAATGAAGGAAACAATCTTACTAATAATTCGAATATGTACTTTTAAACTGCACTTAATTGATACTTAAGAATGAAAATAACTTGAATCCAAACAATCGAATAGAGAAGATATTTGAGAAGATCCAACCATTCACACTTACCAACCATTCATTGTGATTGGCTTGCTGCCAACGCGGTCCATGAATTCTCCTAACAGCAATAACAGTGCCAGTACCAGGCTTTGCAGCTGCAAGAGATGATTCATCGATCCATCCCTTGAAAACTGAAACAGAACCACTTTCTCCAGGAATCATGTTAGGTCTAAAATTCATAGTAGCCTCTTTAAGTACGTTATAACTAAAGGACTTCAAATTTCCTTCCGTGCGGCTGCTAGAGCTTGGTGGTACCATTGCAGATGTAGCCTTACCTGTTAAGGACATCAAAGGGCCATGTTACATCTTGATTATCATTTTATGTTAAAATAAATTCATCTAAATACTCTTTTAGTTATTTAATGTCACCTTTTTATAACTCGGGTCCCCTTCTATGCCCGAAACTTTAGCTTTTCCTTTGGTAACCATTATGTTATTAAATCCGTCACCTTCTTTGAGACTTGATGTAGCCTTACCTGTTAAGGACATCAAAGGGCCATGTTACATCTTGATTATCGTTTTATCTTAAAATCAAGTTCATCTAAATACGCTTTTAGTTACTCAATGTCACCTGTTTTGTCCCTCGGGTTCCCTTCTCTTCCCGAAACATTAGCTTTTCCTTTGGTAACCATTGTGTTATTTAATCCATCACCTTCTTTCTGACTTGATTCACCTTCACCGGCAGTTGAATCAACTTTGGCCTGGAAAAACGACAAGAATTTGCCAACGAATTTCCCTTCGGCTATCGAAGAATCCTCTCTCTCTTGCAAAGAAAGTACAATCTCGAGCCTGGCAATGATCTCAGCCATCCTAGGTCGCTGATTTGGTTGATTATGTAGACATTGAGATGCAATACGGACAAAGCCTTTCAAGCAACTGCTAGAGATTTGCCCCCTAAGTCTCGAATCAACAATATGGTTGCGTTTTCCTTCTTTAATGCGCTCTTGTGCCCATGGTGCTAAACCCCATTGTTCTTCGTCAAGACTTGTATCCACTGCAGGCCTCCCACATATCACCTCAAGCAAAAGAACCCCGAAAGAGTAGACATCAGATTTTCTTGTCAACTCGCCTGTATAAACATAATGCGGATCCAAATACCCGAATGTGCCTTTAACCAGAGTGCTCACATGCGTACGTGTCTGGTTTGTAGGACCTATCTTGGCTAGCCCAAAGTCAGAAATTTTTGCTGCAAAATTCTCATCCAACAGAACGTTGGAGCTCTTTACGTCACGGTGAATGATCCCGTGTTGAGTGCCCGTGCCCGTATGAAGGTACTCCAATCCACGAGCAGCTCCTATGCATATTTTGAGCCGTTGCAACCATGATAGAGGGGTACCGTCTTTGTGAAGATGGTCGTCAAGGGTCCCCTGCGGCATATATTCGTAAACAAGTGCCATCTCTCTTCCTCTATAAGAGTATCCAATTAAAGAAACCAGATTACAGTGTCGAATCCAGAAAGCATCTCAACTTCAGCCCGGAATTGTAGGGCTCCTTGATTAGACATGGAATTCGACCTCTTGATAGCGACAAGTGTATTTGAACCATTCTTGATCATACCTTTATAGACCTTACCAAATCCACCCTGACCAACAACCAACGCCTCATCGAAGTTTTGAGTTGCTGAAAGGATCTGATCATGTGAGAAACGCAGGCATATTTGGTCGTGCACTACGAATGATGGTTTTGCATCCTTTGAGATCGTTGGTAACATTTCTTTTGGAAAAACGTGTTGCCAGATATTGATGTTGAAAGAAAAATGCTTCAGGGAGTTTTTGGTGAATGAGTATGCTGAGGATGTTACCCGTCCCGACTACCGACTACCGATATGGATATGGCTTATTCGCGTATCGCTGTTCTGTATCGGCTTACTCGCTCCGCCAATATCTGAATCGCTCGGCTAAAAAACTTATATCCTTCCTACACAGCCATCGAAATCATTTGCATTTCCCCAATTAATAAACTCCAGCCTCTCTATAATTTGGTCAATGGTTGGAAGGTTTATTGGAGGATATGTGAACGATTGTAGATTTGATTCGTCTAGAGTTTCCAGAGAAGAATGTGTGGTAGAAGATGAGACAACAACGTTGACTTCGAGTCTTTCCATTATATCATTTTGGGTTTAGTTCACCAGAGTGTATCCAACTCGTCACCAAAAGTTATTGTATGTATTGAACTTAAAAAATTACCTTTTGACGTATCAAACTTTCAAAAATTATCATTTAATGTATCAGGTAACCGGCGTAATATCATTATTTTTGATTAATTTCTATCCTACAGAATTGCCACATATGAAAACCTATTGAGTTTGAAGATCTGAACCAAATATATATGAACAAAACATCAACTCATATGAACCTTAAATAAAAAAAGAGGAAGATATGAACCCTATCCCCTCTCATCGCCACTTCTCCTTCAAAACCCTTGTGATCTTTTTGCCAATTTACTTTTAGGGTTACCATCAAACACCATAATTGGAGAAAAGAAAGAACCCTAAATACAAAATTGGGTTTTTCTTAGGGTTTTAAAACCCTTGTTATCTAAATAAAGAAAGAACAAATCTTTTTGCAAATTGAGTTTGAAAAGAAGGTATAGAGATAAATGGAAGAATTCTAAATATACAAAAATGGGTTTTAAACCCTGGTGTAAAGTGGAAGAATTCTTAGGGTTTGCTATGAACAAGATCAGAAATTGAGATGAAAGATGAGAGAATTAAGGAACCCTAAATCAGAAATTGGAAGATTCTGGAGATACCCAGGTGCATTTTCTACAAGATTTTGAATGGGAGATGGCGGCGAAAACGAAGGACCAAAAGAAGAGAAATGGGTTCACAGGCGGAGGCGCCGGCGAACTCGCCGGAGATGGCAGGTGGAGGCGCCGGTGTGGGTCGTAGGTGAACCAAGATGATGGCCGGCGAATGGTTGCTGGTGATGGATTTCCGGCGACGGATTTCCGGCGATGGGTTTCTGGCGATGGCTTTCCGGCGATGGCTTTCTGGTGACGGGCCTCCGGCGATGGGTTTCTGGCGACGGGTTTCCGGCGATGGCTTTCCGGCGATGGATGGCCGACGAGATTGGGGATTGAGTTTGTCGGGAGTTGTGTTTAACCGGAACTGGGTTTTCTATTTTATTATCTTATGTTTTGTTTTTTTTTTCTTGTTTTTTTTTTTTTATACTTTTAAACAACAAAAATACAAGTCATCGTCCGGTCAGCGTACACGTCACTAAAACCGACGCCACGTCAGCAGGTAACCTTCTATAATAGGTTGAATATATACAATAGAGTTTTTTTGAAAGTTTGATACGTCAAAAGGTAATTTTTCAAATTCAATACATACAATAACTTTTGGTGACAAGTTGGATACACTCTGGTGTACTAAACCCTATCATTTTTTGGTCTCCAGCCTCCTGGCTGGTTGCCCTTTTTTTAGATATTTTTTGAAATGAACAATAATTCATTTTATATCATTCAAACAATTTTACCAAAAACCCTTCTCCACCACCGCCCACCTAAATATCCGGCCATCTCTTTTTGGCCTCCCCGTCCATTCGGTTTCAGATCTCGCACAGCCACCACCACCTCCATGGAAAACCACCCTCTCCTACACTTAGATCTGAAGGTCGGCAGTGGCGGTGGTCGGATCTGAAGGTCGGCAGCGGCGGTGGTCGCATTTGAAGGTCGATAGTGGCGGTAGTTGGATATGAAGGTCGCCACCGGTGGTGGTCGGATCTGAAAGTGGCTGGTGATGGAGGTAGGAGACGGTGGAGGTGGGTCGGAGTTGGTGGTTGTTGGTGGTTGTGGGTGTTGGTTGTTGGTGGTTGTGGGGTGGTGGGTGGTGGTGGTGGTTGGTGTTAGTGGGTTGAAGGTGGTGGTGGTGGTGTCAAGAAGATGAAAATCAATAAAAAAATGAATAAAAAATAACAAAGTATTAAAGGACGAAAATACCCCTGCCTTAACGGAGCTTTTAAACAGACGTTAGGCAAGGGACCATCATCGTAACGAAAATCAAACCTTAGGGACCCTAGTCATGAAAATTAGGGTTTAGAGACCTCCATTAGTTGGACCCAAACCACAGGGACCAATTCTGTAATTTACTCTTATTTTAATGGCTATTGGGGGTTTCTTTTGTTCTTCCATGAAACCATAAAAGCATCCACGGTGGTGGAACCTCCAAGAACCTTACTTATCATATTTTTTTTTCTACAACGTCATTGTCATCCCAACAAACCAAGAACCTCTTTAAAACACTACAGTGGAGGTTCTTACAAAAACCTCACTTCCCTCTTCCTATTTATAGTATAATTTTTATTTATGTAAACTATTATATAACAGAAAAGGAAACTATTACAAGAACATGGATTCTTGTTCAAGCATCCGGGTTCCAATAATAACCTGTGACTAGGAAGAACCTCTGTTTTAAAGTGAAGACTCTTGTAAAAACCCCATGGAGAAACTCAGAAAGAACCTCCATTGTGGATGCTCTAAGGCATATACTCTCTTTTCAATTTTTACAAATGGCATCTAGACGACTAATTGTATTGGAGATATCACTTCATTTTATTTTTTTAATTTTGTTAAAAATGCTTGATTGAAGAATTTAGCAAACAACGAGGTCATTACCAAATTGGATAAACGTTTACTGACAAGAATATTATCCTCAATTACTTTATCGCCTAACATTCTTAATCATCAAAATTGATTTTTGGTAAGTGCTTTGAGCCCAATAAGCGCTTATAGGGTAACAGTCAATTCTCTCCATCATCACTCGTAAGACACTTGATTCTTTTTATAGCTCTTATTAGAGAGGATTCTTAATAATTTCCATGCTCAATAGGTAATGATAATAATATAATTGATACCAGTAAGTGCTTACTAGGGTAAGCGGCATATGAGTCTTGGCAACTCTTATTGTTCTTTAATTCTCTATAAAAACAACAAAATGGGTTACTTGCACGGGCTTTGGATCTTGGGCGTGCGTTTGTTCGAAAATGGCGTGTGTCAAGATATTTTTTCTCCAAATGTTTCTAAACTTTTGTCCGTAAAAACTTCTATATATCATTTACATTAGTTTATACAATGCAACAGAGTTTTTGGACCGACACCTCAAGAACTTGTAAATGCTAAGGGGCCGTTTACCAAAACTTACCCGCGTAGCGCTTACGAGTATCACTTACCTCACGATCCTTGTCAATTGAGTAGGAAATCGCCAAGAATCTTACCTGGTAAGAGCTATAACAAAGACCAAAAGTCTTACTCGGTAAGTGATGGAAATGACTCATACCCGGTAAACGCATGTCGTGTTTAAGACGCTTACTAATAATTAATTATGATGGTTGATAATGTTATACAATGAGGAAAATGAGGATAATATATTTACAGGTAAGCCGTTATGTACCAGGAAGCGCTTACCCGGTAAGCATTTAGCAAATGGCCCTCAAATCTTATGTTTATACACGCTTACCGATAAGCACTTACTCGCTAAGCATTTAGCAGATGGTCCTTAAATCTTATGTTTATACTTGTTACACAGTGACGTTTTCATTATTTTGTAACACTGTTAAAACCAATACTATATAACAATATTTAAGCTGTAAACTTCACATATATAACAAGACAGTCTTTTGGTAGCAAAAGTTTAAAGATCAAGCCCATAAACTACTCATTCCTTCTCTCCTTACCAACTCTTTTGAACACTACCACTAGTAGAGGCTGAAGCTGAAGCCACCGGTTTTCGGACTGCTTTTCTTGTCCTAGCTGGGGCAGCTATTTGCAAGGCTTGAAGCTCCTCCAATGCTTTTACTACCTCATCAGCCGTAGGCCTGTCCCTGGGATCACTTGAGAGGCATCTATTCATAATCACTGCAAATTTCATTGCTAAAGTTGGTGAGACCTGTCCCTCTATAGAATGATCTATGATCCTACGAATCCCTTGTTTGTTGTGTAAGTAAGGCCTAGCCCAATCGACAAGTAATTTCTGATTGGCTGGACGGTTGTTGTCAATGTTTCGCTTCCCTGTCAAGACTTCTAGAAGAACCACACCCAAACTGTATATGTCGCTTCTTGCAGTTGAGCGACCTTGAAGAGGCACCATTTTTAAAACGTTAGATCAATGGGGACCGATGAAATTGTATCAAACTATGAGAAAGTAGATGATGTTGAATATGTAGCTTAATTCATCAAGAACTAAATCAGTTGGATTTGTTTAGAAAACTATTATTGTAATTGCAAAAAAAGGAGCACCATACTAATTAATATATTAGACGTTAATTTAACCTAGAATTTCCAAAAGCTGTGTCATTTCTCATAAAAACTAAATTGAACATGTGCTAATTACAGTTTTTGGACAAATCAAACTATTGGAACTAACCAATTTGCATGGGTAGAGAGCCTTGAGTACTTCTTATTTAGCTTACCTGTGACAACATATTCAGGAGCAGCATAACTACTATTCACAAGTTCCCAAGTCTCAAAAGTGTCACACCTCGTTTCTACGTCCTCTTTTAACCAAAAATTAGAAAGTTTTCCGTTGTAATCCTGAGAATAAATATAAGTGAGCTATAAAGGAACCATCTCACAACATGAAATATAGTGGAAAGTCATATGGAAAGACATCATACAGAATCCACCAAGATATTTTTGGGCTTGATATTACAGCATATCTTGTCAGTTTCTCGGTCGTGAAGGTAAGCAAGCCCCTTTGCGGCACCAAGAATGATCTTAATTCGTAGGTTCCAAGGCAGAGGTATAGAGGTAACAGCCTCTGTCAAAAAGATTTACTCAGATGGGTAAGTAGTGAATAAATTAAAGCTGACAGTAAGATTTAACCTGTTTGACAAGAACTCACTTCTGAATAGATGGTTTTCCAGGCTGCCTTGAGGCATGAACTCGCATACTTGGAATCTTTCGTAACCCCTTACACAGTAACCAATTAACTTCACAAGATTTGGATGATTTAATAGCCCTATATAATTATTTTGGGCCTGTAACAACGGTAGAAAATTAATGAAACAAACTTACTAATAATGGAAATATCTATTTGTAAACAACACTTGGATGAAAAATGACTTGAATCCAAACAATCAAGTAAAGAAGATCCAACCAATTATACTTACCAACCATTCATGGTGATCACCTTCACAAAGCGGTTCATGAATTCTCCTAACGGCAATAACAGTGCCAGTACCAGGCTTTGCAGCTGCAAGAGATGATTCATCGATCCATCCCTTGAAAACTGAACCATAATCACTTTCTCCTAAAAATTTGTCATGTCTAAAGTTTGTAGTAGCCTCTCTAAGTACATTATAACTAAAGGACTTCAGATTTCCTTCTGTCTGACTGCTAGAGCTTGGTGGTACCATTGCAGATGTAGCCTTACCTGTTAAGGACATCAAAGGGCCATGTTACATCTTGATTATCAATTTATGTTAAAATCAAATTCATCTAAATACTCTTTTAGTTACTCATTGTCACCTGTTTTGTCCCTCGGGTTCCCTTCTCTGCCCGAAACATTAGCTTTTCCTTTGGTAACCATTGTGTTATTTAATCCATCACCTTCTTTGTGACTTGATTCACCTTCACCGGCAGTTGAATCAACTTTGGCCTGGAAAAACGACCAAAATTTGCCAATGAATTTCCCTTCGGCTATCGAAGAATCATCTCTCTCTTGCAAAGATAGTACGATCTCGAGCTTGGCAACGATCTCAGCCATCCTAGGTCGCTGATTTGGTTGATTATGTAGACAGCGGGAGGCAATACGGACAAAGCCTTTCAAGCAACTGCTAGAGATTTGCCCCCTAAGTCTCGAATCAACAATATGGTTGCGTTTTCCTTCTTTAATGCGCTCTTGTGCCCATGGTGCTAAACCCCATTGTTCTTCGTCAAGACTTGTATCCACTGCAGGCCTTCCACATATCACCTCAAGCAAAAGAACCCCGAAAGAGTAGACATCAGATTTTCTTGTCAACTCGCCTGTATAAACATAATGTGGATCCAAATACCCGAATGTCCTTTAACCAAAGTGCTCACATGCGTATGTGTCTGGTTTGTAGGACCTATCTTGGCGAGGCCAAAGTCTGAAATTTTTGCTGCAAAATTCTCATCCAACAGAACGTTAGAACTCTTTACATCACGGTGTATAATTCCGTGTTGAGTGCCTATGCCTGTATGAAGGTACTCTAATCCACGCGCAGCTCCTATGCATATTTTAAGTCGTTGCAACCATGATAGAGGAGTACCGGCTTTGTGTAGATGGTCCTCAAGGGTCCCCTGCGGCATATACTCGTAAACAAGTGCCATCTCTGTTCCTTCGTTACAGTATCCAAGTAACGATACCAGATTACAGTGTCGAATCCTAGAAAGCATCTCAACTTCAGCCCGGAACTGAAGGGCTCCTTGATTAGACATGGAATTCGACCTCTTGATAGCAACAATTGTATTTGAACCATCATCGTTGATCATACCTTTATAGACCTTACCAAATCCACCCTGACCAACAACCAACGCCTCATCGAAGTTTTGAGTTGCTGAAAGGATCTGATCAAGTGAGAAACACTTGCATATTTGGTCCGACACTACGAATGATGGTTTTGCATCCGTTGAGATTGCTGGTAACATTTCTTTTGGAAAAACGTGTTGGCAGACCCGGATGTTGAAAAAAAAAATGCTTCAGGGAGTTTTTGGTGAATGAGTATGCTGAGGATGTTACCCGTCCCACTACCGACTACCGATATGGATATGGCTTATTCGCGTATCGGCTTATTCGCTCCGCCAATATCTGAATCGCTCAGCTAAAAAACTTATATCCTTCCTACACAGCCATTGAAATCATTTGCATTTCCCCAATTAATAAACTCCAGCCTCTCTATAATATGGTCAATGGTTGGAAGGTTTATTGGAGAAGAATGTGTGGTAGAAGATGAGATAACAACGTTGACTTCCAGTTTTTCCATTATATCATTTTTTGGTCTCCAGCCTCCTGGCTGGTTGCTTTTTTTTAGATATTTTTTGAAATGAACAATAATTCATTTTATATCATTCAAACAATTTTACCAATATCTATAATTTATCCATACAGGACTTCTAATGAAAATGACTTTTTGGAATAGGTATTTGACATCCCATTTTTCAACTGTCTTTATCAAATTTTGTATTTTTGTAGCTAAATTTATATCCAAAATATAGAAAAAATAGCTATAAAGTAATTTGATGAAACCAATTGCACAAAGAGGTAAACCCTTGTGTTTTCAAAACTCAATATGTAGCACAGGGCAATGTGTTACACATGAGTTCTGCATATCACTCGGAATTGATAGTCAGACCGAAGTAATCAACCGCTGTTTAGAAACGTATCTGAGGTGTTTTGCAACTGATCAACCTCGTACCTGGTCCTTGTGGATTCCTTGGGCTGAATTTTGGTACAACTCCACCTTTCATGATGGATCAACAAGAAATCTCCGTTCAAGGTGGTTTATGGTCGAAAACCACCTACAGTCAGCGAGTTCATACCGGGGGAAATACGAGTCCAACAGGTGTTAGAAGAATTACAAGATCGTGAAGAAGCCTTAAAACAACTCAGAGTTCATTCGTCAAACGCTCAAGAAGTTATGAAGCGGAATGCGGATAAGAAACAACGAGAGGTACACTTTACCATTGGTGAATGGGTATAGGTCAAATTGAAACCTTATCAACAACTTTTGGTGGCTAGTCGCATCATCCATCAAAAGTTAGCGACACGTTTCTTTGCACTATTCTCGATCACAGCCAAGTTGGCGGCACGTTTATCGACAACTCCGATTGCTGTGTTAGCAATTCGTACAATCAAATATCACAACAATGATGTTGAGCAATGGTTTCAATAGAAAGGAATAAATAAATCACTGAATTTTCTCATTTTTTATGATTAATTTCCTAAACTTTTTTAAACACAACAAGTCATCAGAATTTTCCTATAATGTTCTTATACCATCTGTATTTCTATCATTTTCTGCATACCAAATGCACCTCAACAGGCCAAACATATTCAACACATCCCTCTCCATCCAAAATCAACATATTGAACAAAAACTTGTTAATATCATTGAAATTTTATAACAAATGCTACCTACCATTATAAACATGATCCTATAAGATTTCAAACAAAATCCATATCAACTTGACCTAAAAAGGGATAACCACTTTTGGGGAAGAAAGCAGTATTTAACATGATGCATATCACACATCAAATCAGAACTGTAAGCTTCATAAATAGCAAACAAATTATGTCACCTTATCCTCTATACCAAAACACTATAATCATTCTGCTGTGTCATGTCACCATTTTCAAGCGACGACACCATGCCGCCGTGGTCGGCACCGGAGAGCAAATTATCGTCAACTTCCTCAACCGTTGGACAGAAACCGGAATCGTCTATTCCATTGGCGGCATCGGACATCCCGTGGGTTTCATCCACTTTTCCGGGGATATAACAGAGTTGGGAATCATCTGGTGGCGGAAGGCAAATCTCAACTTCATTATTTTCGATATGATCCATCATGTCCATAGATGTGGGAATGCAAAATTGTTGTTGACTGGATGTTGACTGGAACTGTTCTGGATCGTCTTTTCTCCTTCGTTTAATACCCATACCTTTTCTTCTTATCCGTTCTTTGCCTCTAATCTTTTTGTCAATTTCATTTTGATCAGAGTCGGTTATGTCTGCAATCATTGTGTTCCCGATTTGGTCTCTGAGGCATTCGTGAGCAAGGTACCGGATTCTCGACACTGCATGCATTTGTTGATCATCCATCCCATGTGTTGAGACCATATCTGCTAAGTTCGCTATGTCCCTCAATGCAGCATTCTGTTGTAAATTGCAATTTTATGAGTGAAATAATTTTACATCAAAATGAAAAGCAAAAGCATTCTTATTGCATAACCTAATAAGAAAAGCTAGTTGTTAGCTAATAAGCTAGTTGATAGTCATTTTGGTAAAACTGATTGACAACAAGCAAGATGGCAATGTAAAATTATTTGAAAGGATATGTTGATAAATTAGTAGAAAATTACAAGGGGGCATAATTGGAAAAAAGTATGAAAAGCCCCTGGAGCTTGTTGAATCACTAATGAAAAAAGCTAGCTTAGTTGAAATTTCAAAAGGCATAATGGGAAAAATAGAATAAAGCATAAAGAGAAGAAGGTTTCAGCCAAGGCAGTTCACCTCTCCTGATCAATAAACTAGAAGAATCAATGCTTTGATCGATCTTGTTGTTGGTACACAGATAATAGTAGGGTGTTTGCAATCAAGCAATGGGTACAATTAAACAGACAAACAAACGCAGCAAGGACAAAAGTGAGATATATACGTTAAAAGAACAATCGAGGAAACACAAAATCCAATACTGACAACTACCCATAGAAGAAGAAGAGCTAAGACTGGTGATGTCACACAAGTAGAAAACGAGATGTGGAATTAATTTCTCCACAGAAGTCCAAAAGACAAGGTTAAACAGATGAACATAATCTGGATGAGGGTAGCAAGGGCATGTTTGTTAACAGCTTGATAGCTTAATGGGACTCGCAAGTCGCAACTTATTCAGTCAGCTATATATGATAGCTATATATGACTAAACGGCAGTGACATATTCTGTAGCTTCTAAGGGGAACCTATGAAAAAACCATCCCAATCTATACATAAAGATTAATAAGTGGACATTTTTGTTTATGCCAAATATTAAATAGCATGCAATATGAATAACACATAAACAAACAGCAAAATCTAAAGCAGAATAAAAGTAGCGTAAAATATAGGTGTTAGTGGCTGTACCATTCTTTGAAATTCGGAGGAGATAGGGATAGGTCTCCCAACCAACTTGCGGGTGATTTTCAAGTACCAATGCAAGTATTCAGTTTCTTCAACCTCTTCTTCATCACCATCAACAACACGGAGATGCCGTTCTGACCATTCACTTAGCTCTGCTTCCATCTTCCCGGACAAGTCCACCCCACCATCCACTCCACGGCTCTTCCGTTCCCATTGCTGTACATCGAGAGGGATAGGTTGTCGCAAACCAAACTGCCTTAAGCAGCGATCTGGCAGGTGCCTTTCAGCCTTGTCGAAGCATATCAACATTGTATTTGATCTTCCAAGAATAAGATTAACTCTTATAGCTTCTGGTAAAAGCGCGTTACAAATATTTATGTATGGACACCACTCCACCTATTAGAGTAATGAAATACATAAGTGAATTATCGTACTGTCTAGGCAGTTAAAGCGATCATTTTATGAAATCGCAGTCAGAACCATGATTTGACACAGTGGTTATCACATTGGCAAAGCGGCAAAATTTTGTTTCACATAATAAATACAAATATATGTATAGAGAAAGGTACAAATGAGAAGTGCTAAAAAAATACTTAGTAGAGAAGTGATCTCAACCATTGATGGACGCGATTCATGGAGGGTGATTGGTCAAAGCCGCCTTTATTGACCGGATGAGTGGTTGAGATCACTTCTCTACTTCGTATTTTTTCAGCACTTCTCATTTGAACCTAATACTATATGTGCATTTATATATATAGGGTCAGGTTCAAATGTGAACTCATCTTTCATTGTGAACATGAGGATAGCCAAGAGCACACCACGTGGCATATTCAGACTGACCCTATATTCAGACTGAATATGCCACGTGGCACGATTTTAGTAGTCCTCACGTTCACAATGAAATATGAGTTCACACTTACTTTCTTCTATATATATATATATATAGGGTCAGTTTCAAATGTCAACCACTTATTCATTGTAAACATGAGGACCACTAAAATTGCGCCACGTGGAAATTTGACTTGCGCGGCTTAGCTTTATTCAGTTTGCATAAACCCCGCGGGTTAGCTTTAATCAGTCTGAATAAAGCTATTATGCAAACTGAATAGAGCTAACCCGCACGCTAAGTCGCCCACGTCAGAGTGCGACTAAACTTTATTCAGTCTGTATAATAGCTTTATTCAGTATGAATAAAGCTTAGTCGAGCGCGTTTTAGATTGCCACGTGGCGTGATTTTAGTGGTCCTCATGTTCACAATGAAAAAGTGGTTCACATTTGAACTTTCCTCTCTCTCTCTCTCTCTCTATATATATATATATATATATATATATATAACTTTTTAAGAAAATACGAGGAGCAATCTCAACCATTCATCTTGGTCAACAAAGGCGGCTTTGACGGTCCCCCCTTTAATAATCTCTACCCTCCCATAAATCGCGTCAATCCTCCGTGATCACGTCCACCGTAACTGCGAGATGAGTGGCTGAGATTGCTCCTCACTTTTTCTTAAATTGACATGCTTCTTGTTTGAACCTTCCCCTATATATATATATATATATATATATAGAGAGAGAGAGAGAGAGGGATTTTCATTTATGAACCAATATTTTGGTGTGAAGTTGTGAACCATATCTCAATCGTACAAATTCAAAATCGACGGTCAAGATTAATCATGGAGAATTCCTAAAATCATGGGTGGTTAATAAGATAAATCGTGGAATTAATCTTAACCATCAAAAAATGATTTGGATGGCTAGGATTAAGTTCACACCAAAATAATGGTTCACAAATGAAAATCCTCTCTCTCTCTCTCTCTCTCCTCTCCTCTCTATATATATATATATATATATATATATATTTTGGTGTGAACTTGTGAACCATATCTCAATCGTACAAATTCAAAATCGACGGTCAAGATTAATCATGGAGAATTCCTAAAATCATGGGTGGTTAATAAGATAAATCGTGGAATTAATCTTAACCATCAAAAAATGATTTGGATGGCTAGGATTAAGTTCACAAGTTCACACCAAAATAATGGTTCACAAATGAAAATCCCTCTATATATATATATATAGAGAGAGAGAGAGAGAAAGGTTCAAATGAGAAACATAACTTTTTAAGAGAACGTGAGAAGCAATCTCAGCCACTCATCCGGTCAATAAAGGCGGCTTTGACCGATCCCCCCCTTAATAATCTCTACCCTCCTATGAATCGCGTCAATCCTCCGTGATCACGTCCACCGTAACCGAGATGAGTGGCTGAGATTGCTCCTCACGTTCTCTTAAATTGATATGCTTCTCGTATGAACCTTCCTATATATATATATAGACATTCTTACATATATATTATCTTAACATTGTTATTTCATTATATATATAATACATATATAAAGATATAACAATGTTAAGATAATATGTATATATATATATAAGAATGTCTATTTCATAAGATGAAGGATGGTACAGTTAAACAAAGTGAATAGATAACTTACTTCAGAGGGCTTCAAGGAGTCCAATGCTTTACGATAGAAGGCTACATCCCGGTTAGTTGTTGGACCTGTATGTTTCCCTTTCCATCTAAATACAAATGGAAATCGATCATGGGTTGGATCATGATTAAGCCTCGGCCGACCAATATTCAGGCGAAAGTAACTCCAGCACTACAAAATTAAACAACTTTTACAAAAAAAATTGAACTAAGCTTAGGAACGTTTAACAACATAATTTGTTTATGGAAGATGAACAAAAAGGGAAAATCACAAATATAGCCATTTTTACAACAAAAATTCACCACATAGCCGATGTTTTAATCACAAAATAGACTAAAGATTCTGCAAATTGACTTAGCAAATTTTTGGATTTTTTAATACATTCAATGGAGCTTTCTGCAAAATGTTCCGCAAAAAGCCTAATTTTTGTGACATATCAGTCACATAGTGGGGGCCCTCCCCTAATTGTCATTTTTGCGGCATTTTTGGGAGAAAAAAGGAAAGAGGGAGAGAGGTGTACGGTCTCTCCATTCTGCACTCAATTTTCACCCAAAAATCCGCAAAACCTGACACCGAAACCTGCAAATCAGTGATATGGCCCAGCAACACGTTAAAAAAATCTAAATAAGTACAAATACAAATTTGCTATGCCAATTTGCAATTTTCTAGGTTATTGCGTGATAATTGTAAAATTTGGATATCTAATGAATTTTTCCACCAACAATAGCTACATTTGTTATTTTCTCAACAAAAAAAAAAGATTAGTTGAAGTCACCTGCAGCAGGGTCAAACAGCCACTAATGGTGCTTTGGGATCTAAGAGAAGCATTACCAAGCGCTCTATATAAGAAAGACAATGCTGCTGCACCCCATGCATACCTCCCCGCCTGATCAAAGTTCTCAAACAACGGAAGATACATAACAGGGACCTTATTCCCAGTAGTGGTCGAAAAAACCGTGCTACCCACAAGATATAGAAGATAAGCACGTGTATGGCGCTCAATCTCATCATATGGAGCATCTTCATGACATCGAGAAAACGTCTCTTTTAACCAACTAAGTTTCACCATCCCACCACTTGTTGATCCAGAGTCGGGTGTTCGACCTAAATATTTCATGCATACGGCATCACATGTAGTGTAAGTTACACCGATGACAGGGTCACCATCGATTGGGAGCCCAAGAAGATAACCAACATCTTCGAGGGTTACCGACATTTCTCCAACAGTAAAGTGAAAAGTATTTGTTTCTCTTCTCCACCTCTCAACAAGAGCAGATATGAGCGGGTTGTCCAGACTGATTGCCGGAATTAGTCGTAAATAACCGAATCCTGCCTTATTTACTAACTCAATCTGTTTCGATGTGAGTGTCCATTGATCAAGCTTCGATGTGTGTTCGTGACATCTAAGTGCACCACGCTCCTGTGATTGTCGATGTTATAGAGTTGATTTAATTACCATACCAAGTAAGCAAATACCTCTGTTCCAATGTCCAAATTTCTATTCAATTTCCAATTCTACCCTTAATTATAAGGCACAAATACTTAAAGGTTGATTAGATGGAGAAATAATTAGTGAAAAAAGTAGTTGTAATAATTAAGGGTGAAATTGTCACTTAGTTGATTACCAAGAGTAATAATTAAATATTTATACAATTGTGTGTTTGTTTATTGTGGACATTTCTTTTGTGTCGGAGAGAGTAAAAGAAAGGAAGAACTTGAATGCCAGTAAAATTTCACCTGACCCTCCCAAATTGCTGATGAAACATGCTTTTCTTGATCATACAATACAGAATCATCAATAGGTCCAGGATTGGTTGCATAGAAGTCCATGGTATCTAAATATTAGATAAACTGCAAAAACATGCAAGAAAAGGGTGCAAGATCTTTAGAGGGATAAATTGGTACAATAAGTGGAACTTCAAAACATTACTTAAGTCCAGGAGTTCATTCAATTTGGTCAAAAGAGAACAATAGAAAGTAGAAAGGTTGGAAGATTAAACTGAAGAACAAAGCTAAAACTTGAGGTGTTCACTGAAGCACAAGAACATAAGCGTACAGAGGTCATGGATTCTTAATCTTCTTAACATCATTTGGGAAAAAGAGTGCCATAACAAGTACACAATCATGCACATCTTATTCGGACTTGATGATTTTCTGGCAATATAACCCACCTTCTGCTAACATTCTTTTTTTCAGTGCCACTTTTGCAAAGAGGTGAAAAGTAGTATTACACAGATACTTTGTGGACAGATCGTACTGACAAATGGAGGCACAGGGTACCATTACTGGATCTAATTGTTAAAAGGCTGCCACTTTATAGTACTTGGCAGTTGCCAGAAACTTGCAATCGTTTCCCGACACTTAGAACCAATGATGGGAAAGGCTACGGTATTAACTTCATTTAGTGATAGATCATACTCAGTTTTTAGCATAAATTTAGTATTCGGTTGTTTTATTTGTTCTGCCCCACATCCAGACTACACAGTTTTATTATGGCTTTCTTGGGTGAGACTATCTCACTCTATAAAAAAGAGGTGCCAAAATCCACAAGTCAGGTCTGACTGGATAACAGGTTAGGATGAGTGAGGTTGAGACTTATTTTAGAAGACTACAATGATTTGTTTTACGAGCCTAAAATGGCTACCTCCCAAACTGCAGAATGATCATACCATGCTCAAGTCAGACAGTGCACCCATCCATTTTAGAAAATAGATAAGAAGAAAAGAAAGCATCTAGGCATAGAAATAAGGAAAGGAGAATAATTATGACCTGAAAATGAAAGTAATTACGACCCAATGAAGCCAATTATTGGTTATGGTTTGGGTTTTTTGTTTTGTTTTTGGGATACACTCCGGGACTATAATATGTTAATGTAGCCATTTGCATTGAAAGTATAACTTCTTTGATGAGATTTCAAATAGTCTGGGTGTGAAGATTAGAGATCCTATGGATTTGTTGGTGATTCCTTAAACTCCCAGTCATTTTCACCTATCACCACCCAACTTCCGTGCCAAGTTGTCTACTTGCCTTGCACCATACCAGTATCACGGCCATCATCCATCTACAACCGCCATTATCATAAACCCATAAGAAGCAATTAGTAAAAACAATCCATTGCATTTGAAATTGAAACTCAATCCCTTTCATATCCCTAATTAATCTAAGGAACATATCCTGGTTAGTTCCTACATGCTCAATAGGAGAATCTTAACTTGTTAAGCCTGCACTACCACCGTCTCGATTTCGTCTTACCTAAGGCGCCAACGAAGTTGAAAACCATAATTGTGTTGTCATTCTTAGATCATGGAACCATAAACCTGACTCAATAATACATGTAAATGTGCAGGTGTATAAGTGTATTGAATTTGCCCATAAGCAATAGGCCATATGGTGTGATATCCTACCTAATTCTCTCCGTCTCTCATCTAAAAAATAAGGGAAAAAAAGAACGAAACTTGTGCGGAAAAAAATAAAGGATCTAATGGGAAATATGCATAAAAAGCACCAACCATGGTAGAGCTCCACTACAATAATTACGCACCTACACGTTTTCAAGAAAAAGAACGTTGAGAATAACCTGCAGAATAATAAGACTATCTGCAATGATTTTGAGTACTCACAAAGGCAAGAGGCCTTTGTATAGATTATAGATGTAGCAAGAGGTGTTAAGAGGTCACATATTATGCTAGATCTAGATGACTTGCCAAGTGATTAACAGCCTTAGAAAGGTAGAAAATGCTATAGCCTCTAATGTTTGGGGTCCATGTTAAGAGTTGATTTCTCCATAAGGAAAAACTATGGGAATCCACCAAACCACTCGAACAAGAAACCAAGTTCAGAACTCAAAAGAGCAAGTCCAAAATCAAGAGAGATGAGGGTTCTGATTAAGGAATGGAAGAGATGACCAGAGGGTTCCAACTAGGGTTGGGAAGAGGGGCTGTTTACCAAATCAAAACCACTACCATGAACGGCATTTGCTCACACTTCCTCTGCCTTGGCCGAGAAATAATCCAACAGTTGCTCGTCATTTATCCGTCGCCGCTGTCCAGAAACAGCCTAAAAGCAACCTCAGTCGCTGCTGTAAAAGCCCTCCTTCTGCCGTCTACAGTTGTTGAGAAGAAATAGGACTATGGAGAAGGAGAACGGGAAGAAGAAGAAAACTTAGGTGGAATCACTCATGCAAATCTCTCAGATAGGGTGCGTTTGGTATGCAGAACAGGATGGGACAGGACAGAACAGACTTGTCCCATGTTTGGCAGGTATCTATGTGGGACACACCAGAACTACGTAGAACAAGGGTGGGTCAAGCCTGTTCCATGTTACCCCCTGAAACTAAGTAGAACAGAGTCACCATTATACCCCTCAAAATACAAACTGATTTTCTCTTTCATGGTAAAACTTGGGACAAATCCGAAAACCGAAAATTCGGTCCAAAAAACCTCGAATCTACCTGACTCACATAACTCGAAATAACTCGATCTTCGAAATCCAACTTTTTGACGAGTTGCTCGGTTCGGGTAAGGTCTCCATACCCATCACCTGAATACTGAATAAAACCTTTTATTAGTATTTTTTTCTAACCTTTTTATGTAGTTATTTGAGGTTTGAACTTTATTATTATTAGTTTAAGAGTTTAATTTAATTTTTAACATTTGAAATTTGGATTTTGGAGTTTGAATTAATTTTAATCTTTGATATGAACCACTCATGCAAATCTCTGCTTATTATTTCACACATGTCAAACTGGGTAGATCCTACTTCTCCCAAGTCCTAACACACTCTTCTTCACACATGTTTGCTCTTCTAACCGGTGCATTTCAAAGGTCTATCTTGGAATGACCAAACCGCCTTATACACAGTTGACTAAACTTCTAATACGTATATGCTAATTTTAATCGAATCAATAAAGTGATGTGACACAAGTGTGAAAATGCATATCAACGTTCACATCCATTTCAGGAAGAAAAGAAAAGAGTCAGATTTCTGTGAACGCCTAGTGTAGAGTTGTTTTTGGCAGCAAGCATTAACTTCGCAAATCATTGAATGTGTTATTGACGTTTGATGAAACTTACCTTTCAACACTTAAAAACTGAAGACTTAACTTGCTGCCATTTACAGCACACACTCTATTCCTACAAATGAAGTCCTCATATTTCTAAGTAATTTATAAATAGTATCCTAGCTGTTGTATGATATTATTTGTAACTACTTCTTTGGTTATACTTGATGCACCTTTAGCTCTCTATCCAATACCAGTGTGATTTCAGTTTATGCACTCCATGTTATTTGAACATAAAGTGAAATCTTTATAGTGTAAAGCCTTCCTTTTAGCCTATGTCCTTCCCAACTCTCATCAATCAACACTGTTCATTAATGAATGACACACAGTCATACATAACTGCATTCCATTTTGTATACCTACTCCATCAATCAACGCTATATAATTGATGAACTATGCACAACGTTGTTTAACATATGTTATTTGTGAGTCAACTAAAGCAAAAAGCCCAAGACTTGAGGCTCACCCTCGGTATAGCCCTACAATAACAGCAAAAATGCATCTCCTTGTTGTGTGGTTTCATGTATGTTACCTTGAGATCATCATAACTTTAATTACAGTAACATTGAACACACAGCGTAGGGATCTATTCATCCAGCGTAGGGATCTTAAAGTGCTTGTTAGCTCAAACTTCTAAGTATGGTTTTCAAAATCGTGTGAGGCTTACGCCTTGAGGCCCGCCTCGCCTCGAGGCGGTCCAAAACCGCTTATGAGGCTTACGCCTCATGGTCCTGGATGAGGCTTAAGCCTCAAACGTTGAGGCGGTGCCTCGAGGCAGTGAGGCATGAGGCGTTTTGAGGCATGAGGCTCTTTTGAGAGTGCTTTGACCGTTTGAATTTTGACTTGAAGTAGATACTTAAATTACGTTTTTTCTTAAAGTAAAGTCAAACTAAGAAGTCAATGTATTTTAATATTTTTAAAGTACAAAGAGACTTTTTAGGTAGTCCTTTTATCATACACATCAAAAAATAAAAGAGATGTTTCTTCTCCTACTTTCTTCCTTTTCTCTTTCTTCTCCTCTGAAACCACCGAATCCCTCCATCTCCAAAGTCCAAACTCTTTCTTCTTCTTCTCCATTTCTTACCTTTTAGACTTGTAACTAGTAATTTTATGAACTTATGACATTAAAAATTTGGTATGGAATTATGTTTTCCACTTTGCATGCACTCATAAAATTTGTGCATATATTTAGTATTATATATACATACACACACATATATTATATACAATACACGACTTGAGGCTTACGCCTCGGACAGCCTCGAGGCTTAAGCCTCGCCTCGCAGAGGGAAAACGCCTCGATTCCCGATTGGGATTTTTAAAACCTTGCTTCTAACATATTCCTTGGTTTCCTGTTCCACCTGATGGAGCCTCGGTTAACGTTGGAATGTCACAGACAAAGTTATAAGAATATAAGAAAGGATTATGAGGTGGTGACAGGTTCTGAGAGATGGCTTACTTCATCCAGCGTAGTAACACCTTTACACTTCCCGTATGGCTAATTCTTTCCTAAATGAGGTTGTAAAGTCGGATGTATTGTTGTGAAAGGAGCCCACTGCCCATCTACACAGAACCCGCCCAGAAACAACTTTGGTGCCAACCAACCCAAGTATCAGTTTCGCTCAATAAGGTGCATGCCTTTGCTTGTAAGGCATGGTGCCAATTGCACAAGGCATAGAGAGATCAATGTTTTCCAGGTTCGTTATAATGAATCACAAGTTATTTGTTTAATGCCCTTTTTAGTTTGAATATAACTCCAGCTCATTAAGGGTAGTTTGAACATAGTACAAACAGAGAAGAAAAACAAATATAAAACATTTGCTTTCATGCCTTCTCTCTATCTGTTTAAGCATCATTTTAACATAGCACACAAAAGAGAGCACAACTATTAAATTTTACATTTGGGCCTTCTCTTTATTTTGTCCCTTCACTTCTGGTCTTTTTCTTATCCTAGATGGCTAGATGTTATTTTTTCTAACAGGCTATAGATTAATTGAATGCCAACGGTTAACATGATGCTTATGTGAATAGAAGATCCATTAGGTGATAAAATATCAATTTTTATCACTTGTATGATGCCAATGTTTGTACAATTGAATACCTATCCTTAATAAAAGTAAATAGTTAGTTGATATTATAACTATGATCTTACCCTTAGTAGTCAACCTGCTACACGTTCTTCTCTATCTACTTGCTTCTTCTCCATGATAGGTATGGAGATAATTGAGAATGTTGTTAATGAGACAATGACCAAATAGTAGCAGCTGGGGTAGGGATATACATATGGGCACGACGACTTCGTTAATAAATAAGTTAGAGATATCCAAGAAAATATGCATTATTGCTTTGTTGTCATGTCACTAGTCATATATCTGAGATGTAAAGCCTAAGACATTCAACGGTATCAGAAAATGATCTCCCAAAACCCTAGTTCCTTACAAAGTTATTTCACCCAACTTCCTGCCATAAGTTGTGCAACATCAATAGCAATGTGGTCACTTCTTTATATGCAATGTGCCAACATACATTATTCATCAATGTCAACTTGAATCTTGCACATGCAACATATACTTTATATCCAGCAGTCTCTCTATTGAAACAACACTGGTCCAAGCTGAGTCGGTCTCTTTTCTGCTTGTTTTTATCTTCATCTGCTTGTGTGCAGTATAGTCATTTCGCTCATGATGAACGAAGCAAGATGAAAAATAATGAATATCAAGAGATGCCAACCCCTAAATTAACATAAATTGGGAGAAATGAGACACAACTAAAAGGCTTACAACTCAAAATCTTTCATTTTTCACCACAATGCCACTAACACTTCCACAGCTTGCATTACCTTTTATTAATTTATATAGAATCATGTCAATGAAAATCTGATTTGACAAGTTACAGCGCATACAAGGAGCTTGTCTATAAGCTTCCCAACCCATAAACCACTTAATATGATACAATCTTAAATGATCAATAAATAACAAATATCAAATTCTATGTCCCTTTGAAAGCCTACCATCACAAATTCATATTTGACAGCCTCTTTTGGAACAAAACTACACATTAGTGACCCCCTTTTCGGACCAGCTACAAACTTTTAAGATTTCCCAGAAAATGGCAAATCAAAACCCTACTCACTACCAATTCCTAATAATTACACATATGGACAATAAAGCATCTACCTAAATTTGACTGCAAAATCCTATCTACCAATTCTTCCCTAATACAACAATAACAAATTTCAACCTTTTACAATGATCTTGATAACCAACAGAAACTATCCTCATAAATGTATGATTAAAAAAAAGGTCAGAAATCAGAAACAAACAGTAGAAAATCACAGAGAGATCAGGGAGAAAGGAAGGCACTCACTGCAAATTAGGGCATTGACATTGATGAAAGTCTACATGTGTGTATATATTTCGTATAATTTTGAAGGTGGAAGCTTGAAATTGAATTAATTCAAGAGAGAGGAATTGAAGATGGTTGATCGGAGATTGGGAAGGTTCATCGGAATTAGTGAAATTGAGTCGGAGGTTGCCGGAAAATTGGAAGACGACGACCGGAGAGAGGAGGAGGAGATAGAAGTTGAAGGTCTGCAATTTGATGAATACCTAATACGACATAGTTTTTATATGTTTTTGAGTTAAGTTATAAATGGTCCCTCGACTATTTACAACATCCACCTTTAGTCCCTATGTATGTATTGGTGAGAAGTTGCCATGAAAGGTTTTATATTTTTAATTTCATGTATCCGGTATAGATTGCTTGTTAGGCCACGGGGTTGTGGTGCGGTTTGACGGGCTTTGGCTGGGTTGTGGTATGCCCTCGTGTGAGTTTCAGCTCGGGCTTTCGACAAAGGCTTGCAAGCCCTTGCAGCCTGCTCTCTCGCCTCTCACTCGCTTTCTCTCTCTTGATATATATATATATAAAGGGTATTCAGGCTTCTGGGTTGTACGTATGTCTATTGAAGGTTTGGTGAGGACTTATGGGTAAAGCTGACGTGGCAGTTAGGGCTTTGTGGGTTGCGCTACCTAAGGACTTTGAAAGAAATTGATTTGATGCATTTCATTCGTATATGTTTTTATTTCTCATTTAACAATTGATACCACTTCGTATGGGTGTTTGGGATTGCTTATTAAAGGGGGTGTTTGGGAATGCTTATTATAACCTTTGTTTATCTGTTTATTTGCTTATTGTTGGTTGAAAAGGTTAAATGGTTTTGACTTCTTAAAAAAACTCTTTATTTGTTGCTCGGCTCTATTATAAGCCTTTTTTATCAAAACACTCAAAACTTCTTATTTATTGGTTGGCTCCTCCTCAAATAAAGAGTTTTAATAAGCAATCTCAAACATCCCTTTAAAACTCTTTATCTCCTTATCACATTTTGAAACTAAAATAAACAATAAGAACTAAATGGATTGAAAAAAAAAAAAAAAAAGAGCTTTTAGCTGGATGGAAAAGCTAATAAGGAGTCTAAAAAAGTTAAATCATTGTAACTATATTTTATTGCTTATTGTTCCAAACTACACATTTACCCTTAACCTGATAAAAACTCTTGCATCTCATATGTCTCCTCTCATTGAACGTATCTCCCTTTAGCCTAATAATAACTCAAAATATGCATAGGAGTTGCACATGGATTGGAGTACCTACATACAGCACTGAACATGGATCTCCAACTACTTTATAATGCATTATACTATATAACAAATATCAGGAAAGATGAACAGTAGTATTTAAGTAAAGTACAACTTTATTCCCTATAGTTTAATATTATACTATATAACAAATATTAGGAAAGATGAACACTAGTATTTGAGTAAAGTACAACTTTAGTCCCTATAGTTTAATATTTATAACATCTTTCGTGTTTGACCTTTAAAAACTGCTTTTTTTATCCCTTTGGTTTTTATTTTCATTCTTTCATCTAACTTTGTTAATTAAGTAGTTAACTCATCAAAAAAAATGTTTCATTAAATTACATATTTGGTTCTTATACTAAATTATCTTTATATTTTTTATTCTCAAATTAGATAGTTCACATTTTGTTACTTTTTACTATATTTATTAAGACATTTTGTTTTATTGGTTAATTATAAACTATTATAACTTTAATAAAAATAATCATCAAATAATTTTATTAAACTATTAATAAGTACATGATATTTTTTCCAAAGTTTTATGTTAAAATCTCTTAAAATTAGTATTTTTATTTTTGATTTTCATTAAATTTTTTATTTATTTTAAATAACCATTGACATATAAATCCATCTTTTTATGATAAAATCTATCACAGCTTATATCCAGGTGCGAAGCCCAGGCTCATAATAACTAGTTAAATATATAAATCAAGTTTTTTACCGTCAGAAATCCATTGGTATTACATGTATTTGCACTAGTAATAATGGTAAGCAGATAAAAGCCAATAAATGGCAGCACAAGTATATAACGTGGTTTCACGATCTTATAGTTGTGTACATCCCTCCAACGAACCTGGGATGAGATTTCATATAATCAACAACTAATGATTACAAGAATTAAATTGGAGGAGGGAGGAGACCAACAAAATGTGTATGTTAATTTGCATTGTTGATCTCACTACATAAATGAGCCCTACAAATTGATTTATCCAACTCGCTCGGTTCCTTTACTCCGAAATTATTACTATGCCACGAGATAATACTAGACTATAGACACCAACCGTAACACTGCTAATATTGCAATAACAAGTAATTGAATCGCTTACCGGCTGGCTTCATATACTAATGCTGCATATGGTAGTAACTATACAATATGTATGTGACCCAAGTACAAACTAATGTGAATGCCTAGGTACCTATATTCATAATGAATAAAAAGTACAGGAAATTGCACAAGCTTCTTCTTATTTTTTGATCAGCCAAGTAACAAAAACCGAATAGATGCACCTGCTTGAAACTAATCCAATCTTGATACTGGAGTTTAAGTTATACGAACTGAAAGATCGAGTGCTTTCATGTCTTGCTCCCAAGTAATGGCTCGTTTATTGTTCCCTGGGACTTCAACCAAGTAGAATCATCCTCACGAGTCTTCCGTGGAGTTTGCGCTAGCTTACTTTGGCCTCCCTGGTATTTAAAGCAAACAATCATCAAAGGAGACGGATTATTATGCTTAAATGAGAATTTTATTAAGAGCATAACCTTCTGACAAGTTTAATTAGTGGCATTCTTGTATGTGAAGGTGACATTCTAAAACTTGTCAGAAGGTCATGGATTTAAAAGAACCCACTAGAAACTTCAATCAAAATCAAGCAAGATTAGAGACATGTTAATAGGTCATTGAGTTAAATAGAGGTTTTAAAAGGTTACACTCCTAACTGTAAACTCATTTAAGGTCAAGGGGCCATTTACCAAACACTTACTGCCTTTTACCGATAATTGAAAACTTATTACCTCTTACTAGGTAAGAGATGCATAACAAGTTTTACCAACAACCTTATCGGCTATTTGAACCCTATGCTATTTTGATGTCCGAGATCTTATCCAGTAAGGTAAGTGAGAGTTGCTACTCTTACCCAGTGAGCATTTACCCAAGTTGTGTTGGTAAACTTCCCTAAACGACCCTTTTTTAAACCAACCTTATAGCGTATTTTCATGTTTTATGGGGACAATGTGTTTTACACAAGAGGCAAATGTTCGAAGGTCATCAACCTAATTTCTTTTAAAAGGTTATGCTCTTAAAAAAACCCATTTAGGGGGCATTTAACCCTCTATCTAACAAGTAGAAACCCAAATCAACACTTGCAACTATCATTGGTTTTAGTTGGTTAATTTGGCTTTTTCATGTTGTAAGAAGGCCTTCAGACGGTACATTTTTTTCCAATTAGTATCAAATTTATCCACATAAGGAAAACAATGATCATAACTTAAACATGACTTTTTACATAACAAGAATATTAATTATTTTCATAAAGCTTTATCATGATAAATAGTAGTATTGTGATAACACAGCTTACAGCCGCTTTCTGAGCAGACAGGGCGGTTAATCTTCGAATCGAGGGAGCACGAGCTACCGATGAAGCAGCAGCAGCTGCTGCTACTCGTATTCTGTAAAGAACAAATAATGGTGTGTTTAGCCATCTTTCTGGACATAACAATATGCATAAAAAAATCCGTAAGTTTTAAGTACCTTTTATGTACATCAACAAATTCGTCTGTTTCATCCACAATCTCCTCCTGGATCAATAGAAAAATTCATCATGTAGTGATATTAAAGAGGCTGGTAATAAATTCAGGACTAAAAGGGAAGTAAAGATGATACATAGCGAGTGGAGTGAAATACAACCTGCAGAAGTTCCTCAAACACGTCTTCCAAGGTGATTATGCCGATCACCTCACCTTCTTCAATGTCCTCCAATGAATAAAGCATGCCGTTCGTTTTTGATGACTCATCTGTGGTCTCTTTTGCAGACTTTTCCATATCAATTACTATGTTTTCGCGTTTCTCTCCATGCTTTGTCGGCCTTGGACTTGTAGATTGAGAATCTTTACTGCTTACAGTTTTCTCTTCATTCTTTTCTTCAAGTGAAGGAGGTTTTCTACTTATCCCTTTAGTTTTTACAACGGCCGCCATATGACTGCCTCCCTTTTGGAACTCATTCAGTATATCATAGAGAGGCATGTCAGCTGGAACCCTGGCCGATAAATAAAGTCAGGATCATTCATACACTCTCTCCATTCAAACATAAGTGTCCATATATCCCATTTTAGTTTGTCCCAATTATACGTGTTCTCTGTCCAATTCTACCCTTTCTATTACTCCCTCTACTATTAATGTTAAAATCGTTATTCCTTCCATACCAAAGTAAATGTTTAGTTTAAAAAATAGACAACTAGATTCTCAAATCTACCCTTAATTAATGCACAAATATTTAAGAGTTGTAAAGAGAGAGAAAATAATTAAGGGTATTGTTGTCATTTGGTTAATTAAAAAGTGTAATAATTATGCATGTCTAAACCAATGTCAATTCTATTGTGGACACTTGTTTTGGGACGGAAGGACTATTTAATTACTTAGTTGAAAACTGTAATAATTACACATTTCTAAAACTGCATGTCTTTTGCTAAAATATGTAAAAGCAAAGCAGCGTTCAGGTCTCTTTTTCCACTCATTTGGAAAACCAAGAGGAGAAATGTAAAAATGAGACGAAAGAAGTAGGGCCCACCTTGGAATTCTCCTAATAGAAACAGCACTTACTGGCGTCTCCGTTTCAGCACGTACAGTAAGAAGACTTTTCACCTACAATTGATTCATCAGAGATGGAAATAAGAGGCGTTACTATGTATATCACATGAAATACGCAAAAATGTAAGTAACTAAAGATTATAACAGCAACCCACCAGGAGAAGACCAATAATATTTCTTTCGTTTCCTGAGTATACTGGAACTCTGCTATGACCTCGCGCAAGAATTTTTCCCATTGCTTCCCTGACATATTAATTGGTGAATGCGACCAAGACGACGTTAATTAACAAACCTTGGGAGAAAGAACAGTCACAGAAAAACTAATGTAACTAAACTTTCAAACTTTTACAAAATTTTAGTTAAACCGTAGGATAGAAAGTATCACGCTGGAACAGTGAAATTCAGAACCATCATAATCACGATTATATAACCAATTCCTCCATCATCGAGCAGTATTCAACTAAGAATAACTCCTTATATTGAATCTACGGTATTGGTGTTGCTTCTTCTTTTGTTGCCCTACTTTTATTTCGCAAACGTACGTGTCTTCTTGAAGCAAGGTGGTGGCATATCTTATTGAGTTTCAGCAAACTGCATGTTCCAAAATGGCTTTTCATGCCAATAACCCAATCCAAGTATTGCCTTGATCATGACAGATTCCCCTTTCAAAACCATAGGGTACTCATAAGAGCTCTACAATTGGGTTACAATCCAAGTGTTTTTGTTGGTACATAGATTGTAGTTTTTTGTTTTTTGTTAACCTTTATTTAAATTGACTGTTGGGTAAAAAACACAAAAATCCTATCAGGGGTAAAATGGTCATTCAATCAGTCTTGTCCTGTCCAGTCTTGCCCTATCATGTCTTACTAAACACTGAACAGCTGTTCTGTCCTGTCTTGTCCTGTTTGGTCTGCATACCAAACGCACCCTTAATGAACAACTAGCATGCTTATAAAGGTTGTACCATAGATTTGCAATCAAAATAATCACAAAACAACCCTTGACTGCATGGACAATCTTCCAAACCTTGGACCAACATTTTTTCCCTACCTCGGCGCACAGTGTGCAAACCTTCTGTAATACCTTGCATTGCTTGTTCCTAGTTTTCCCTTTGGCAAGGATCATGCACTTGTGTCCACTCTATTCCATCCTTCCTCTCTTTTGATTTGAGTGCCACCACACCAGACAACTATAAAACAACAAAGTTTAGGACTCATTTTTATGCATATGCATCACAGCTATATGTACTTACTTTGGTATAGCCCCCCCTTTGAGGATATATTCGTTATTTCAACCATTTTAGATCAATTATCTACCAACATCCTAATCTATAACTTGTTCCACCGGGTTTTCAATTCATTTGTGTTCAAGTTTGGCTATAGACAACCTAGATTACCCTAATTAATAGCCTATAATTAGGTTATTAGATAGATACATATATCTACACCAATGAATGGTCAAATGATTAAAAGATAAAGTTAATATCATTATGTAGAGGAAGAAAACTCACCAGTCCAACTTTGAATTGACGTCCAGAGAAAAAGTGGATTCAATTGGCGTCATAGCCTCCTGTGCAGTCTGATAACAAGTCGAAATAAAATTACTTACAAGTTACAATAATCTCTACATATAATGAAGCAAAAGATCTATTATTATGTGAAGAAGATAAAAAATTCGAAAAATTAACAAGGTAAGGAAAAAATGCATAACATCCTCGTTGCCCGAATATGGAACAAAACATAAACCATATGTATTTGGACAAGAGTCAGACAGTTGTGTTTTCCAGCTAATCTCCTATACCTCTTTTGATAATTAGATTCTACAGGAGTCAGGGGTAGTCAAAAACCCAACCAACCCAAACCAACTAGAAATAACCCAACCCAAAGCAACCGGATGTCTAATTGACTAGTAAAATCTTCAAACCTTATGTATTAGGTTGAAATCGGGTAATATCATTTGAACCTAATCCAACCCAATAAACCCGATATCCTTTTATTTCTTCTATTTTATATGATTGTTAAATCTTTACTAATACGTATATTATACAATTACACCATCGTGTACCCCCTTTCATATACATATATTTTCAATCTCTTATCCATCTACGTGTAACTCCTTCATATATATGTGCAATTGTCCAGTAATTGTGAACGTATATACATAGATTGAGAAATTAGCTGAATGCGATATGTTTAAGATTTAAGAAATATGGATAAGTTGTATCAAATTATTTATGACGGAAAAGGAATTATGAGTGAAGAAAACTACATATTAAAGGTTAAGCCTCGAGTTGGGTTATTCAAATGCATTGAAGCCGATCAACCCAACCAAACCCATGAGCAACCCTAATGGGAGTGATATGTACTAAAAAACTACTCTATGTCAACTACACTACCAAAGAACCATCCAAACAAAGTCTCGAGTGATTGCATGGACCCATACAATGAACCATGAAACTGGATGTAATAACCAAGAATTCTGGATAGAGTAATTAAGTTAAGTTTCTGTCAAATGACCCTTTTTGTGAGAAAAATTAGAATCTTGGGTTGAATGTGTCACTTTTGAAAAGTCTTTAATGATGTGGACTTATACCCTTTTAGGTATGGGCTTGGCCCAAACCCTAGGTATTTAAACCTTAAACCCTAGCTTTTTGCCATTTTTGGAGAAAGGTTTAGTGTGTGCTTAGTGTGTGTGTTTTTGGAGAAACAAGTTGGAGCCATTTTTCACCATTTCGAGGTCGGGAAATCATCGCCGAGGTAAGATATCGACGTTATTTTGCGTATAACTTATCTAGATTTATGCGGGAAAAGTTTAGTGACCTTCTAGTATTACTTTGGATTCAATTGGGTCAGTTTTCATTGAGTTTTGGAGCTTTTTGCGATTCTGCTCGTTTTTCCGAATCGGAATACTGGTGTTTTCCGAATCGGGAAACATGTTTTCCGAATCGGAATTCATGTTTTCCGAATCGGGAAACATGTTTTCCGAATCGGATTCTTTGAAGTGTGTTTGAGTGTTTCAGCTGCCTTTCCCGAATTGGAAACTTTGATTTTTCCGAATCGGGAAATAGGCTAGCCTAGTCGTTATGCTGAATTCCGAGTTGTCGTTTTCCGAATCGGAAATTGGTGTTTTCCGAATCGGAAAATGCCATTTTCCGAATCGGGAAAGTTGTGGTATTCCGAATTGGTTTTCCGAGTCGGTTTTAGGAGGGTTTCGATTGTAGGGTTAGTTTCTCGGAGAAGAATTTTCCATAGTGATTCAACCCCTTAGAAATAAAAATTTTTCGAGGGGCGCTGCCCCTCAGACCCCGCAAGGGCGGCTCCCCTTGACCCCGTCCGCTAACCGGGTAGCGGAACCCCCGTGCTAGGTCTGCCTAGGGATGTCATAGTAGTGGGTTTTGTTGAGCGCAGTTATTAATGCCTTAGATATTTACAGGCACGTTAGACGAGGTCCGCGGGAGGACAGTGAGATTTACTCAGGTGAGTTCCCTTGCCTGAAAATGAATGGATAGTTTTAACTGCTTTTATAAATGTATATCCATTCGATTTGCGAACTGCTTTGCTAAAGATGATGAACTGTTTTTGTGAAAATGTGGATAATGATTGGATTTCGTTTAATGCATGCTTAAATGTAATTGTTGAAATGTTTCCGAATGAAATGTGTTGCAAGTATGGACATTGGGTGCCTTGGAACTGTATGTTCCTTGGGAGTGTTTACCATTTGGTCTGCTCTACCATTTGGGGGTACCTCGGGATAGCGTCCCTTGGGAGTGATTTGTGGCCTCGGTGCCTTGTGGAAGTTCTTTGTCCGTAACACATTTGCATTGCCATTATTATTAAATTGTGATTTTACGGCCAGCGGGTCGGGATTGTTGATTAACTGTTTTGAGGGAATTCACTAGACCTTTCGGTCTAACCCTCGTTTTCAAATCTAAAACCATTTCAGGGAAAGATCGCGTGGCTAGAGGCAAGGAGAAGGTAGACGTCTAGAGTAGCTCTACCAGTAGAAGTTAGTACTCTGTCCTAATTTTAGAATCTCAGCTGTGGAGGGATGTTCCGCATGCGCTATTAACCCGTACCTTGATTTGAGAATTCTTATTATTACGTATTAGATCACTGGGAATTTATGTTATGCTTTATTATTATTGTTATGGGTATTGGGATGTTACACTGGAGTTTTGAAACCTCTTCACATATAAATAACCTGGGAAAGCTGTATGCATTTCTCTTTGAAAGACGTTCTTGAGATCAATCTAATATAGACACCACTCATGAATAATAGCAAAGGCTACCTAGATGCAAATATGTGACATCTTGGCATTGGAAGACAGTATCTCCTCATAGTCAATACCATAAGAATATCCTTTGGTGACTAGAGAAACCTTCTACAGGTGTAGCAATCATCAAACATAACAATACCATACATGCTCGCTTACAACCACTAGACCGTTTCTAGTGGAAAGAGGTGTTAGGACCCATGTCACATTTCTCTCTATGGCATCCACCTCCTCCTAAATAGCCTGAAGCCAACCATGCTATCAAAGAGCTTTTTGCACACGTACATTCATGTGGATTGGGTAATTGGTAATGGCATATGCTTGAGGAGCTTGGTGTAATAGCAATATAAACGAAGAAATTTTAATCAGCTATTAGGTGCAAGTACGAGTGCCCCTCAAAGCATGGGAGTAGCTAGAAGGAAGGGGTGACGTTGGCTTGAAGCAACATTTTAAAAGACGAAAACGCGAGGCAAGATGTTTTCCCTTAGGTTTTCACGGCTGTTAAGTTCAGGGCCCCATGGGATTGATCGAGGTGAATGCAGACTAGCCGGACACCTATGGTTTTAAAACAGTTTTCTATCATACATGCACATGAAAACTTATTCAACATTCCATTTTCAGACATAACTTTATTAAACTCACTAGTAAAAGTGTTTGGCATCATCATCACATGATGAGTTCTAAATAGCAACTAAACAGCGCCATGGGTAAAAATTTCACAAAAATAGAGCTTCTCACTTTGATAGTGTTCTTATCAGTTTTCCCTCTTTCATGTTTATCAACTCTTGTCATGATTATCTGTTGTTAGGAAATAACATGTATATATAGCGGATTGCTTAGTATAAACTTCATCTTCTCCTAGATATTTCTGCATCCATTCACCTTTAACCAGGGGTAACCACTCACTGTACATAAATGAACTGAAAGAAACAACTTTGTGACTACAAGTGCACCTCTACAGGAAAGTAACATCAAAAGGTCAAGCAGCCAGCAATAACCCATCACTTTAGATCCTACTTCACAAAAGACATAGAAAAGGACTAACAAATAAATACATTGAGAATCCAAACGCAAAGAGGAAAAAGGGAAGTCACATCACATAACCTAGCATTCATTAGAATCCAAGCACTAGGTGTGACAATCTACACCAACAAGTTCAGCAACCAGTAATCAGCAGCTTACTGAAGAACATTAAGTATTGTAGTCAACCAGAAAAAACGAAATTTTGGTAAAGGTTAATTTACAAAGCAGAAACGTGAAACAAGCTCATGGAATAAAACATTTGATTCAAAATGTAAGTTTAAGTCTAATGACCAAAATGCAAGTTAAGGTCTTGTTACCTTTTCAGTTAAATCCAGGGCTCCACTGATTATCGTCGTCTCATCATGAGTGAGTTCACCCCCTTGCCAGCCTGAAACAGCAATGAGTATGAGACCATGTCAAACAAGGCATACAAAATATGGGTGTCAATCTGGACTTTGGAACTAAACAGCAAGACCATCTAATAATTATGCTATTTAGGATATACATAATTAAAATTTGTTAACCTCCTGACTGTGTATGGTAACAAGGGCTTTCAGTTGAGCTCGTCTAAATAGTGCATCGTTATGTCCTAATACCAAGTCAAGAATCTGAAATTACAAAATAGAGTAAACATAAGCTTCCATATATTTGCATGGATGATAAACATGAAATTAGAATGTATCCACCTGCTTTTAAGTGGAATATGACAAATAAATAGAATGACATATGTGTGTCGGAACCAAAAGGAAGAGTAAACTATCTAAAAGCTAATTACTTTATTTGCAGTTTATTCATCATGGATATATTGCAAAGAGATGAAAGATGTGTAAAGGTTTTTGCTCGAGTCAATTTTGATAAGAGACTTGTAACATATAAAATATAAGAAAACTAAATTATTGATAAGGCCTTAACACAGGACGGGTGGATTGCAAAAGCATGCAGCCCTATTCAAAGTGCTTTGTTTCAATTCATCTCTTTTATGTTGTTGAACGCATCCAGCTAAAACATTACCAGGTTAACTAAAATGTATGTAACAGTAAAATAAAATAACAAACATGTTTTTTGGAAGAGGATCATAGTATTCTGGAGTTTCAAGGTTATGCAATAAGCTCTCTCTAACAATACCTCTATTATTGATAACTTGGGTTTTACTTAAGCAGAGGTGGATCCAAGAGGATAATTTTGTCGTTTCACCATAGCACACAACTAAAGAAAATGGTAGCATCCTTAAGGACCATAAAAGATAATTACACTGCATTTAAAAAAAATTATGGTTACACAGATGCCCACTAGCACCCTCCCTAAATCTGCCATGGATGGAAGGTTTCATTTTGCATTTCTTTGATGCCTTCTGCAATAAAGCTTACAGATTCCTTCTGCAATGCAGGCACCAGACATCTATCTGAACTTCCTATGCTTTGATAGGCATTCCTTTTGCAGATGGCATGAGGGAAAGATCATATCAAATGGATGTAGCCAAAATCTTATCTAAAATATCTGTTTCCTAAGACAACCAACGACTCTGAACTAAGTTTTAAGCAATTACTAGGCAAGCAACAAACTATCTTCCTTTTTATCATTCACCCTTTATTCTTCTCATGAACACAATGTAATCAGAGTGGATTAGGTAATCAATATTTGATATAAGAGGCCAAAATGGGTTGTTGCATCAATAATTGCTATTTGAAGTAAAACTTACCTGGCCAATAGGATAAGCAATTGGATAACAAATTATCATCAAAATACGCACAAGCCAAACAAAATTTGCTCCAACAGCAAGTCCATATCTGGTACAAATTGCTTGTGGAATAACCTGTTGAGCGAAATCAGTTAGAGACATATAAATGAAATGAAGAAGCAACAAAAAGTTTCAAGTGGATAGTGATCATTCCGATCTACCTCTCCGAAAAACAGAACAAAAGTCACAGAGAGCACTACTGCAACAATTTGATTGAAGATCTTATCCAAGTACAAGGGCAGGGCCTGTAGATTGAATCAGCATAACCCAAAAAAAAAGTTGAGGGATGATTATATATAACCAAATTGCAAATAGATAATAATAAGTCATCAGTAATAAACTTAGATTCCTAAGAAATTCTGAAATCCTCTCTTCTACTGTGCTATCCCTTATAATTTACCGTTCTAATGCTTCAAGACTAACTAATCAATCATTACTTAATGATGTTCTAACAGAAATAGGATGAAGATCCAATGCATTAATAGTTTACGACTAAAACACGGATGATTTAAAGTTTGTGCTGTCGTCTATCAATGAGCTCATTGGCACTCATCAAACATAGTGGATACTCTAAAAGCAAATTATTTAGTCATGAACTTTCATTCTGATATCTTAAATTATGCATATATACATATTCTTGTAAGCATATCTTAACCATCTGGTCTAAAGACTTATTTTGGCATTTGGCTCCCTTGCAAGCAAACCCATGGCCCACAAGTTAACAAGCGATCTTGTCTTCACCAGTACATTCCAAATCCACTGACTAAAGCAGATATAAAGAGGAACTGATATGTCCCAGCAATAGAGGTGTGGGTGTAATCCATATGTGTGAGGCCTTAGGTTCAAGCTAGGGAACCGCTCCTCTGCCCTTTTCTATAAACAGGAACTTCATTTATATATCCTTCCATAAGCTGTCGCAGGCTAGAATGAAGGAGCAGGGTGTGTCATTGTCTTACAAGCCAGAACCAAAAAAAAGCCACTCCTATCACATTTAGCTTACCCCAACTGCTTTTGGATATAAAGATAGATGTTCTAAAGCATGAATAATAGATTAATTGTAAAAGTATACTTTCACAAATATTAGATGATGAAATATATCACCTCCATGGCAGCTGCATTACATAGAAGCAAAGTAACGAGAAGTTGGTGTTGTTTCTGAACCACTGGAAATATGACAGCTGAAAAATGATGATCATTCATTAGATGTAAGCCGAGAAATCATGAGCATGATTGTCCTATTACAAAATCTGGTGTTGCAATTTGTTGGGTGCTTTAAGGAACCACAAAATATCATTTTGGACAGATACTGAGATAAATTTATCAATCCAAAGAACCCCAGAGAATCATGTGATTGGCACTATTATCAATTTTTGGGATTTGTTGTATCAAGTAGCGTTCTTTTTATGCACTCTAAAGTCGAATTTGAACAAACATGCTCCACTAAGGTCAATTATAATCATCAAACTTGATTGAGAATTTGAGGATCCTAAAAGGTTTATATTCACCAAACGCAAGTTTTAGGTAAGCATGTACAAGAAAAGCAGATATATATATATATATACACTTGCACACACACATACATTATATACAGCAATAAGAAATAGCCAGCAGTGTACCCTACAGAATGTGAAGATCAAAAACAAGGGGTCAAATATTAATAATGTCAAGGGTCCATGTAACTCAAGAAAAGAGGAACACAAAGGGATAGGCACATAATGAAGCTAAATTCCTGTTGGTGGTACAAAGGTTGATGTTATCCACCAGAGACAGTAATATGATGAGGATCCCAAGGGACACGTATATTAATATATTTTTCCAGAGTAATCAAGAAACATCTGTGACACGGAGACAGGCATCACAAGAAAATATAACTTTGGTGACTAAAATTAACATCTATTAAAGTGAGATATCTTCTAATAAAGGAATTATAGCCTCTATAAGTTTCTTTTGACTTGTGAGTAGTTGAGAAAATAAACCCGGAAGACCTAAGAATATAGTTAAATCATGGAGGATAGATGCAACAAAATGCAGTAACACCAACTGTAACACTGAATTCTTTCATAAAAAATAGCATAATTATACAAAGTGGTAAATGCAATACCACCATCTGGAACATTAGTTTCTATACCGAGACACTCATTACACCAAATATATAAAGCACTCTACAATAAATCAACAATGTACAAGTCACCTCAATCAAATGATATTTCGGTTCAACAACCTCGTTCTTAAGAGAATATAAGCTCACAAAAAGTCATGTGGCATCCCAATTTTATGACATAGAAGTACTAAAGCTTCATGTACCATGCCCAATTCACATATCATAAATGTTTAATCTATAAAACCATGTTTGAGAATTAAGAATATGTACCCATGTTGTGTCCCTACTTGGCACATAAAACTATGGAACTTTCATGTAGTAAACCCACTTCAAATATCATGCATGTTTGATATACAACCATGTCTCCCTTAAAACTGAAACTTAACTCTTCCAAGTTGATATTTCACTGCAGAAATTCAGAAGCACCACTTCTTAAAAGAAAAACGGGGAGTACATCTTTGTATTAGCTGCGGTTAGGCATATAAATTTACTTGATGTCAATAAGTGAAATCCTTAAAGGTCAAATTAGTACAATCACATTTAATTTTATTCCCCAAGAGGAATTACACTTTTTTTGGAAAGGAGACGGTACTCCTGGCAATATATTAAAAGAAAAAAACACGATACACCTAACAGGCGAGGGACTCCCTCCCAAACAGAAGATAGTCCACCCGCAAGGACAAACCCAAAGAGGGGGAATTACACTTTGCTAGTTGCTAGTGAAGGAATTCAAGTTACCATAGTCATCCGATTTTCTGTCCATTGTTATCTAGATACTAATATGCATATCCCTTCCTTGTTTTATGAAACTTCTGTCAATCTTTTCCCAGATTATGTGTGTAGGACTCCTCTGTATCTATACTCCTTGGTGATCAATGAAGTGCACACAACCTCAAATAGTATCACAAATTAACAGTTAAGAGTCAATATGCTTATCTAAATTTGGAATAATCGCAATTAGTGAATTAAGTATATAACCTTAAATGAGATTTTAATTAAATCCATGACCTTTAAGTATAAACCCATTTTTCCTTAGGCTATGCGTACCCAACCCTCCCAACCCTCTCAACCCCACTGCCACATCAGCTTCCACATCAGCTTTTTCCCAACCCCACATTTAACCCTTTGGAACCCTCTCTGATTAGTACCCAACCCTCCCAACCCTCTCATACACACACACACACAAAACACTCACAAAACCGCTTAACCCGCCCCGCTCAACCTTCCAAAGCCGGCAGGTTGGAAGCCGCCCAACCCCATGGAGCGGTACGCATAGCCTTAGTAGGCCATGAATTTATTAAAAAACACTTTCGAGGTCAAATCTCTAAATAACCCTAAGGGCAATAATGACACATAATTGATACCAATCATATAAAGCATACATAAGGATTAAAGAAACAGACTTTAATTAATTAACAATTAACCTTCTTGACTTTGTTAAGTTTAGAATAAAAACTAAACCTGCTTGCTTTTTCTCGATAGGGGTGCCACTGCGCTGGAGGATTTCGAGCTCGACTAGGCCAAGTGACATTAAACCTAGCGTAAGGCCAGACATAATGCCGGCAAAGAGGACCAGAAAGCACGAGATGCCGGCATAAAGAAAGAACATCGCCGATCCAAATTCAATTTCTGCTCCAAGAATCATCGTACTGCTACTACTGCTTCTTGTTGCCATTCGGATCAATTCCACCACATTAATCACATGCATCCTGTATGTGTATGAACTGAATCAAAATAGCCCCAATTCGCACAGAAAAGAAGTTGATTTTGACAGGTTAATGAGATTTGAAACATGAAAGTAGCTTTCAATTTGATAGAGGAATGGATAATCTTTGGCTGAAGGATACGGGTTAGTAATAATAGTGGGTCGAATTCGGTTCCATGCATGATGAATACTTGCGTTAGAGTTAGAGACACCAACACAAAAATGGGTGGGTGCTATTCATTATGAAGCTGGGATGATTCATGATTGTGGAATAAGGCTATGCGTACCACAGCCTTAGGCTCAGCGGCTCGAGCCCACCGGCTCATCGGGCTAATCGAGCTGTGGTACGGTGGCATGGTGCTCGGCAGGCTGGAAGCCTAAACGGGTTGGCCACACCGCTGTTGTTGTGTGTGTTATGTGTGTGTGAGAGAGAAGTGGGGAAGGTTGGGGTATTAATTCCAAAAGTGTGTTCTGGCTGAGACACTCTAACCCCGGGCACCATTGGACTGACGCCACTCTACCTCCATGAGCGCGCCCCTGGCAAGCCTCTGTCCCGGTCTCCCGCAGCCGGTTGGAATTAAACCCAGGACCGTATCTTCCAAATAGTCCCCAAACTGCGAGCCCCATAGGCATTTGCGAGGTGGAGGTACCCATCAAATATTGAGTAGTGCAAGGATTGAACCCTTGACCTCAAGAAAGTCAGGGGACAATCTTACCACTAGCCCAACAAGTGATTGGTAGGTTGGGGTACTAATTAGAGAGGGTTCCAGAGAGTTAATGGAAGCGTTGGAAAAAAGTTGATATGACAATTAGGTTGGGAGGGTTGGAAGGATTGGGGTACTGATAGCCTTTTTTTGAACGGTTTCGCCTCAGCGGTAGAGGCACAAGATTCGAACCCGGTTGATCTTGCGAACAAGTGATTCTGGCCCCGAGTTCGAATCCACTCCACTACACCCCCCTAATTAATTCGGTAGGGCTGCTAACACCTTGCTCCAAGGGAATATTCCCAAGAGGAGACTAACCCCAAAGAAGAAACCCTCAAGGGAGACTCGAACCCGAGACCTCTTCATCATAGGGAAAACTCCCAACCACCAGGCCAAAGACCTGATGGCTGGGGTAATGATAGCCTAACACCTTCCATAGTTTTGGTTACTTTATTTCACAAGTATCATGGTGTCACATTTTGCTAGTGTGGGTATTCCATCTACACTTGTTTTTACGCTTATCAATAATAGCAGTTGTTGCATCAGCGTCACATCAGTTTTCCACTATCTTATCAATTCCTACCGATTCAACCTAAATGGTTTTGACTCTTGACAAAAACATTTTATTTTATATATTTTTAAACACTAAAATATATAATAAAACAATTAATTTTAAATTAAACTAATAATAATATTAAATATTATAATAATTAAAAATTACATTAAAATTAAAAATAAATTCCATTAAAATGATTAAAAAAATACATTAAAATTAATTTCGGGCGTTCATAATGGAGTTCCACACGTGTTGGGATAAATCGGCGCAAAGGTTGCCGTGCTTCTCTGTAACACCCCAAAATTTAGGGTAAACAAAAACTTTCATTTAATAGAAAGTTGGTGATACAATGTACGCTATAGCGCGAGCCCTTCCCAAAATAGGGGTATAAGTAGTGTATAATTACAATGTTTGTAATTCTAAGTAAAGAATACGACAACCGTCTAGTCTAAATCCTATCTAGGAAAAAGACTACAAAAAGGGTTGTCAGAATCTATCAATGTGCGCGCGGTCTAAAGGACCGGACTCTTCACCCGTCCCCCAAAGCTCACTCTTTAATTTCCGGCTCCTACTTGGGAACCGCGTCCCTAGTACCTGAGAGACACATCGACACCAAACAAGTGTTAGGCTAAAGGAGCCTAGTGAGTTGTATCAATAAAACAACATACACATAAAAGCATGTTAAGACACGTGAGAGGTACGAGAGTGCATTAATAACAAAATGCATCATATTAACCGGAATATCTTTTATCTTTGAAAACTGTGGAAGCGACCCACTTTCACCAAGAGCCGCATACTATCCCTGCTCGTAAAGAGCTGCATACTATCCCTGCTCGTAAAGAGCTGCATACTATCCCTGCTCGTAAAGAGCTGCATACTATCCCTGCTCGTAAAGAGCTGCATACTATCCCTGCTCGTAAAGAGCTGCATACTATCTCGATGCTGGATTTAGCATAGCATCATTAACAGAGGTACATATAACGAGGGTCTCAAGCCCTTTACCTCGTTTCCCATAACCCAACATATTCGGATATCACATCCTTTCGTATAATTTCATAGTATGTATACTTTCAAGTATTCCACATAATTACATTCATCCCACCATCTCATGGATTTGTCACATATTATAGGCGTATACGATATCCTACCACACGTATAAGTCATATAACCCATATCATTCATGTAAGCATAACACATCATACGTTTCATGGAAAGCTCTAACTCAAACTGATAAGTAATTTATATCAAAACCACATTCGTCCATGAAAACAAACAAGGAATATGAAATCATCAAGATGATGTACCCTCAGTTTTAACAAAAAGGTTTTAACAACTCACCTCGGGCTTGTAAAGCCGAAAGCCCCAATTTTCACCAAGGGCCCTAGCTTAAAACTTGAGCAACACCTAAACTGATAAGGAGTTAATTCCTTGAATTAGTTCTCTAACCACATCATGCAACATTAGGTCTACACTTTAAAGCCATATAGAGAACTCACCTTGAGGGTTTGTAACCCAAAAATCCCCAAATCCAAGATCTAGGTCAAATATGTGAACAAACCTAGAAATCAAGTAAATCGGACCGTAGGTTAGTTCCATAACTCCTATTACAAAGATTAACAAACCTCAAGTGGTTTAGATAAGCTTACCTAGCCAAATCTTGAGTAGAGAACCCTAGATCTTGAAGAGCTCAAACCTAGCAACAATGGAGGTGGAAGATGAGGTGAAGAAGATGAGGATAGAGGAGATCTAGCCACCCAATATTGCTAACTTGAGGTATCAATCCATCCTTGTAGTCTTGAAGAGCTTGGAAAGAGGAGAAGAACGCAAAAAGAATCACCAAAATCGGAGTTGTAGAGAGAAAGTTATGAAGAAATGAAGAAGATGGCTCAAAATGCGTTTTTCAGGCCTGACCAGCGCTAACGGCGGGTCCGACCCGCGGATTGACCCGCGGCTGACCCGCCCTTACTCTGAAACCCTCCTGAAACCCATGTGGTTCACTGTTTTGGCCATAACTTCTTCGTTATAGCTCCAATTTCGATTCCGGAAGAACCGTTGGATTCGTATTTCAATTTCCCATCCAAAAAGACCATAAAATCTAGGTTTTGATCAAAAGTCCTATTTTTCATATTCTCTTAAAAGATAAGTTTTACACATATTCGGATTCGCATTTGTCCAGAAATCACGGGTGTTACATTCTCTCGGTTTTTTACTTGGTTGACGTTTATTGCTCGGTCTTTTTCAAAGATAGTTGTTTCAATATCTTCGGTTAAACCTCTGTTTCATCAAAATTATAACGTAAAAAACCTTCGTCTTCACGAATCATGTTTTGTAAAATTACGCAAGTGTACATAATATCCCTTAATTTGTTATGTGTCTATATCTGTGTCGGTCTAGTAACAGCGTGCCATTTTTCTTGAATCACCGCGAATGCCCGTTTAATGTCTTTCCTGGTCGATTCTTGACGTTCCTTAAACTTGACTTGTCTCATGTCCATTGGGTACTTAAATGTTTTGACGATAGTCGCCTACTTCGGATAAATCTAGTATAGTGAAATCCAGTATAGAGAAATGAAATCTACTTTTATAAATGAAATTCAGTATATAGAAAATGAGAAATCTACTTTTATGTTAATAAATCAAATGCTAAAGAGAGTCCGTATAATAACATCTTTTTTTAACTCTCTGACTAAAATATCCCGAATAAAATGAAATGGTTATAGATGACAAATATAATGTATATTAGAACGAAACTCCTTTCTTATGATTTGCTCATTTGTGTTTCTCATATTTAATGCAAGCTTCTAAATGGCATGATAAGACGAGGTGAGGCAAGGTTAAGATATTGTTTGGTATACTCAAAATAGTATAAGCTAGTTTATTTTTAGGTTAAGATATTGTTTGGTATACTCAAAGTAGTATAAGCTAGTTTATTTTTAGGTTAAGATATTGTTTGGTATACTCAAAGTAGTATAAGCTAGTTTATTTTTAGGTTAAGATATTGTTTGGTATATTCAAAGTAGTATAAGCTAGTTTATTTTTTGTATACATGTTTGGACGGATAAAAAATAGCTTATAAGCTAGATTTTTAATAAGCTGCTTGGAGGTAGCTTTTTGGAGTTTTTGTAACTTTTTTCAATTATACCCTTATTAATATTAATTAGTATATCTCAATATATCCCTTTTGGTCATTTTACATACGCATAAGCAAGTTTAAGCAAGTTTACCAAACATAGCTTAAATCTTACGCCTTAGGAGCCACGATGAACTCATGACGTTTTTCAAAAGGTGACTTATGAAGTTAAATTTTTACATATATAATATTATATATAAGAACATATGTTTTGTACTATTACTCAACGAGCCAATAGTAATAAGCAAATTAATTTAACTAGGAAATAAAATCTTACAAACATAAAAAAAAATAACGCATTACAAAATTTGTGAATTGTAACATGACATGTAACAGTTTTAATGTAACGTGAATCACAAGCCTTGTATAATGACACATTATAATGGCCGTGTGAAAGAGTTCTTTTTATAAAAAGTGTTTTTATGTATTAAAATGAAGATAACTATCCTTGCTCCATGCGTATCTTTGAAAATGTTATGACGTTGGACTTCGATTTTGTTAACTTTTCCATTGTGCTTTACATGTGTGTGTGATGATAACCCCAAAAGCAATAGATATTAGATATTAGATATAGATACATTAAAGAATGAAGAAAATCTTTACGATCGACTTTGTCATTTTATGGTGTTATAAAACAATAGGGGTGCAATCGATTCATTTCGACGAATAGTAGTTGGAGGGTGTTAGAATTGGGTTAAAAAAAACGTTCGATATGGCGTAAATTGCGTCTATAGTGTTACAACAATACCCATAGTATTTTTGATAAGGCATATGGTTCATGATATAGCAAGGCAAGGTACGATTTTTTACCGTCTTATGCCAAACCTTGAAAAGGTCAGATCCTCGCAGAGTCATCGTGTAATGCAAGTCTCAAGGAAAGACCTTGTCTTTTAAAACCTTGGTGAGAGTAGGTAAGCGAAGGGGCTAGCTGAAATACAATGAAATGAATTTGTGCAAGCCCCTTTTCTTAGCTCTATTACTTTGGGTTTTCAGAGTTATCAAGTGTTATGTGGAATAGATGTATAGTCAACTTTAAATAAGAATAATATCTATTTATTAAAGTAACAAAATGACTTAATCAAATGTGACGTTATACTAGTATCACGTATAAAATTGAATGTGATTCACGTGACTTTGCCCGTGACGCAAAGACGTGGCCAAAGTCTCCCATACACTTCTTGTTCTTACTGTTAATGTAAAATAACATGTGATTTTCACAGATTTTATTGTCTTCGTATTTTAGATAGTTTTCATTCTCATTTGATCCTCCCTCTAGATTTATAAACCCACAATAATTCCATCTCATTTTAATGTGGAATTTGATTCACATATGAACTATACAATATATGAACCTATGTAAATTAGATATTAACTATTTTTAACTTATTCATATATGAATATGTGTAATTTACATATTAACCATTTTTAACCGATTTATATATGAACTTTACGTTCATACATGAACTTGTGTAATTCATATATAAGTTTATATATGAATCTGTATAATTCACATATTAACTGTTTTTAACCGATTCATATATATATGAACTATGCGTTCATACATGAACGTGTATATTCACATATTAACTCTTTTTAACGGATTCATATATGAACTAGACGTTTATACCTGAACCTGTGTAATTCATATATGAATCACGAAATTCATATATGAACCTATTTATCGTCTATTTGTAAAATTTATGAAAATGCCCTTCCATTTACTACAACCCATGCGAGGAATTATCCGGTGGTTCGCGGTTAAAACAATAACTTTTTACCAGATTACTGGTAGATATTAATTACTTATCTACTTTACATTTTTAGCACTTCTCATTCAAACATTTCCCTACATATATATCTTAACAGGATCAAAACAACTACGTTAATGTGTAAAAGCGTCGCAATAAGATTGTTCTATCTTTTTGGGTATCTTAGCGTTAATGTTACATCTTTTCAAAAAATGTCATATAAAAATACCTGTTCCTATTAAAATGTTTTTTTAGGATACATATTAAAATCATCATGTACGACACTTGATTTTAAAAATATCTTAAACAAATTACTCGTTGCACTCTGATGTTGTCTTTTGAACCAAAATCTATTGTATTGTATAACCCCTACTTGCTTTGAGACCCTTTTCCAAAAGAAATCGTTTTAGTCAATTATATGGGATAAAATGATTACGAGTTCATCTAATCATGCTAATAATGATGACAGCATGTTCAAAAGTTTGTCTTTAAATACATCAACTTTCCACTTGCGGAATCTTGAAAATGAAGGCCTATTTTAGTTTAATTAATCATAAATATGAATTAACTTATGGTTCATCTTTTTTTTTTGACCTTTACGTTTTTAACTACCTATCCTTCTATCCATCATACCATCTGACTAATGCGTCAAAAAGGCAATGATCCTGAACGAAAGAGGAAGAGTGCCAAAACATAAGGCTTCATTTTTGTACGAGGTGAAGGTATCTTAAAAAGGCAAGGATGTATACATTAACATTATGTTTGGGTTCATCTATAAGATAATTGTGGTACACAAAATTAGTCCGCAAACTTATTACTTCTCTTCATATCAATTAAACCACAATCTATCTAGTTACATCTCATCATTTCTTGTACAATCATGTATTTTCATCTTGCTTTATGTGAAAGAAGGCCATCAATAAGTACAAAAATAACTTTTTATCGTTTTTTTTCGTTAGAACTCACAATGACTTTAAGATGTACTAATAGTTTATATAAAATTGTTTTCTAAGTATTCTTAGATACCAAATGAATAAATAACTAATTCAAAATAATACATCTACCATATGTTATGAGTTAAAAGAAAATAGGGGTTTTAAGGATTCATCCGATTCAAAATAAAAGTTATCCACATATCTAAAATTATTTATTTTGTTATTAACTTTTCAATTGATGGAGTATGTGGCTCATTTCTTATGTTTTCTTGTAATTAGTTACTTCTCAAATTACCCTCCCTCTCTCTATATAATAAGACTTAAACAGGGTTTATAAAGTTATAACATGTTTTAGTAAATTAAAAAAATTATGTAATGTATAAAAAATTAATAATTCAATGAAAACTAAATTCAATGTAACGGGATCTAATAAATTATAAAGGTTTTTACCTCAACGTACGTATCGATATGTCCGATAACGACGTACAAATTAAAGGAGTAAAGATCCTCTAGAGATAAGTGGTGGAGTTTATGTTATTATTTTTTAACTTCTCATTTGAACCTAATACTATAAAAAAAATTATATCTTTATAAACTAATTTTCAATCTAACGGATTATAATAATATAAAGTGTTTTTTTACCTCATACTCGTATCGATAGTCCATAACCCACCTACAAATTAATTAAGGAGTAAATTAAGATGCCTCTTAGAGATCGGTGAGTTATGTTATAATTATTAATTAAGTTGTTACAAGAAAATGTATTTAAAAAACAAAGAGGATGTAAATAAAGTACAAGTCTTGATGAAATAATTGAAGTCAAATATTGGTTTCCTTCTACCGGTGGTGGCTCCACCACGGATCTCTTCTCTCCACCACCGCCTGCCGCCAATAAACTAAGTTAAGTCTCATTAATTTACACTCTATATATGTTCTTCCCAAAGAGGTAGTGAGGATTCTCCAAAATCCAATGTAATTCGATGGAATTGAATTGGAATGATTGATTTATTGACATTTTTATGGTATTGTTTGGTTTACGAAATATTAACTAAGGAAATTTTAAATTATTTCGAATTTTTTCAACTATGGATTTCTATTCATATTCCTAGGATAACAATGAATTCATTGAAATCTTTCCTCCTCTCGCTTTTCTTTATCTATGGGCTTTCCATCTCCATCTGTCGCTTCTAATTCCAAATCTTTTACTGATAAGGTTCAGTCTTGGTTTTCATTTTATTTATTATAAACAATCAAGTTATATATATTTAATTAATAAATAATCAAATTATATATATAATTAAAATAATATAGTTTTAAGGTCGTTGGTTCGGTTTGGAAACCGGTATGTTTGGATCGTTTTCCGGTCGAGATGGAAACCAAAACCGAAATCGAACCGTTTTCGGTTTTTGCTTCGGTTTTTTCCGGCGAGATGAAAACCAAAAACGATATCGAAGATTTTGGTTTTCAGCTAAAATCGGTTTTTTCGGTCAGATGGAAACCAAAACTGAAACCGAACCGTTCTTGCTCACCTTACCTTTTACAAGTTAATACAAATTCCAATTACATCCAACCAAACACGACCAAAATGTGGGTCAAATTCCATCAAATTCCAGTTCCTATTTCTTCAAAGTAAAATTCATTGATGAATTTCAATTCCATCGAAATCTATTCTACAACCAAACGCCTCCTAAGGCGTACTGGTTTGTTTTTTAAGATGCATGTCTAAAGTCTAAAAGCCTGATTTTACATATAAAAAACAAGAGGTGGATGCTACACTTCTCACACAACTAAATTGAGTTTCATAAACGCTTAAAATAAAATAAAAAACTCTTAATAATTTTAAACGGACGCTAGGTTATATGATCAAATACAAAACGTTATTTAAAAGTGTTACAATAAGTTTATAGGACGCTTTTGGGCACCGCAACAAGTTTTTTAAGACATTTCCAAAATAAAGTGTCGTATTAGCTAACTTTATAGGACCTTTAAGAAGTGTCTATAAACCAATTTTTTTAGCGACCTTATGTTTTTTAGGACATTTTTTCAATATCATTGTATAAAATAGTTAATGGGACACTTTTTTTAAAAGTATTCTAAAAAACCTTTTGCAAGACCTAAAAAGTTTTTAAATCCTTTTAATAGGACATTTTTAGTGTTTATCCTATAAACATTAGTATCCAATAAAATATCTATTAAATACTTTTTTATTTAAAAAAACATTAAAAGATTTTTAAACTTTTTTTAAAAACACAAACGCACGTTTTTAGGTCTTCAAACCTCTTTAATTTTAATGTTGTGTTTGGCAAGCATAAGCTAGCTGATAAGCTAGTCTATCCAAACATGTACCAGGAAGCTAGCTTATCAGCTAGCTTATAAGCTAGCTTTTTGAAACGCTACTTTGAGTAGCTTATGAGGAGCTTATTGTAGCTTTTTCCAATTATACCCTTATTAATATTAATTATTAAATTCAAATTTACCCTTTTTGGTCATTTTACATACTCATAAGCTAGTTTTTGCCAAACATAATTTGTTCAACAACTAGCTTATCAGCTGCTAGCAAGCTTATCAATCAACAGCTAGCTTATCAGCTATCCGCTAGCTTATAAACTACGCTTGCCAAACATAGTCTAAGTAACATTTCAATAAATAAAAAAACAGCCCCAAAAGTGTTCAAGGCCACCGGCAGGAATCATACCTTTGATTCGAGCTCGATAATATATTTTTTCTTCTTGTTTTTTTTTATAATTACAAAAATATGACTTGTTATCTTTCTTGAAAATGAACATATTCTCATTCTCTCTGTATGGTCCACCACTCATCTCACCTTATACACTTAAACTACTCTACTATATAAGTGGGCCACCACATCACCACACTACCACCGTGCCACGGCGGCGATGGCGGTGGTCATCGGAGGAGGAGCTACTGTCTTCATAATCGTCTTCTTCAACTCTCTTTCTTCTTCATAAAGAAAATCTCCAACAATCAGACCACTTGGTCCAGCCACAAGTCTCTCCCAAGCTTCATCAGCTTCCAACCCATTTTTAAGAAAAACTTCAGTGGCATCAAGATGATGTAAATCCATCTTCATTTGGGTCTGAAGACTTATTATGTTTTTCAGCTGGCGTGATGCCAATTTGCATGTGTTTGTTTTAACCGTGGAAATCGCTTCTTTGAGGGTTTCGGGGTTTTCGTTCGCGAAGAAACGGTCCAGTTCCGGGACACCGATCGCGCGCCTAATCCCGACGTTGCGGTCGGTTAGGTTCGGGTCGTAAAGCCTTCGGACCTCGTCGACCAGTCCGGCCCGCACCATCCGGTCCACGCGTTTCGATACGAACGAGTGTAGGACGGGCAACGAGACGTGAACCCACAAGACGCAACAGGCGTACCGTGATTTGAACTCGATGTTATCGTGAACCAAAGCCTTTACGTACGAGTTCGACCCGCCGGCCACGATCGGGAGACGGTCTTTCGAGACGATGGATTCTACGACCATCGATGCGTGATGACCGAAATCGTTGGCGGTGAAATCGAGGTTTGGGTCGAGGAACCCGAGAAGGTGGTGGGGGATACCGCGGCACTCGTCGTGGGTGACTTTGTTCGTGGCGATGTCGAGTCCTTTATAGACTTGCATCTTGTCGGAATTGACGATTTCGGCCGGGAATTTCGTAGCGAGATCGATCGCGAGCCGTGATTTTCCGGTCCCGGTTGCTCCGATAACTATCACCACCTTATCTTTACGGTTTCGTGGTAGAAACGAATCCATGTTGATCCGACCCGGGAAACTCATGGATGGAATAGTTACCTGTTTGCAAGCAGAAAGCAGGCTCTTCATGGTAAATTAAACTGCAAATAGAAACCCATATTAACAAACCAAAATATGTATCATATAAACCTTTAGCTAGGTTGACACTTAGACACATTAAAGAGAATAAAAATAAATTTTTGTATCATTTAACACTTTGGAAACAGCTAGCTAGGTCGTGCGTTGGACCACCATACCTTATTGTGGGACGTGGAAACCTGAAGAAGCTTGAAAAGAGATGGATATATATGTGTATATATATATATATATATATTTACGTACAGATAAGTATGTGTGTGTCTCTTGTTTGTTTTTTTTTTTTTGCAGGGTGGTGATATATGTGTATGATATATAGGATGGCTTTGTGGATGTATGTTATGTTATGTATGTAGGGTTGTTAGTTAAGATGGAGAGATTTGGGATTACGGTAGGAATATATGATTAGATGGTGGACATGGGGATTGGGTATTTATGGAGGATATAAAAACATTTGGGTTCTAGAGGGGGTGCCAAATTAATATGCAAAGCTTTTTACGTGTAAACGAATAAGGCGCCTGGTTATTTCAAACAAATATATATATACCCATATATATAGGGGTGGGTTCAAATGTGAACCACTTTTTGGTTGTGAACGTGACGACAGCCCAGAGCACGACACGCGTGGCAATCCGACTTCCGCGGGTTAAGCTTTATTCAGTCTGCATAAACCTGCGGGTTAACGTAATTCATACTGCAAAACGCTATTATGCAAACTGAATAAGGCTTGAATAAAGCTAACCTGCGGCTAAGTCGCCCGCATCCGAGTGCGACAAAGCCTTATGCATACTGCATAAAGCTTTATTCAGTCTGAATGATAGCGTTATGCAGTATGCATAAACTTAGTCGACGAAATTTTAGAATATTGCCACGTGGCGCACTCTGGGCTGTCCTCACGTTCACAACCAAAAAGTGGTTCACATTTGAACTTTCCTTTATATATATATATATATATATATAGTATTAAGTTCAAATGAGAAGTGCTAAAAAAATGAGAAGTAGATAAGTGATCTCCACCACTCATCCGGTCAATAAAGGTGGCTTTGACCGGGTCCCATCCTTTAATAATCTCTACCATCCCATGAATCGCGTCAATTCCCCGTGATTGGATTCACCGTAACCGGTCAAAGCCACCTTTATTGACCGGATGAGTGGTGGATCACTTCTCTACTTCGTATTTTTTTAGCACTTCTCATTTGAAATGAAACTTTATCACAAGTACATTAACAATTTAATTGTCTTTTAAAATTGCTGATAAGGAGCACACCAACTCTGAAGTACTGATCAAATTCATGGAATCTCTTCCTAAATCTTGGGAGACATGATATATGTGTCTTAAACTGTCCAAGGATCTTAAAACTCTCTCTCTTAAGTGAGTTGTAAGGAATCATCCTCAATCATGAGTAGTCCGGACAATTGAAGAAGAATCTCATCAAAAATGCAAAACACTAAAAAAACACCATTGTTGTTTTACTCACTAAGACCATTCCTTCAGGTACTCCTACTGTTACCATCACTGACTTGGACCCCTCCAACTCTAAAGGCTCATCAGATAATGATACAACCAATTTGGATGAATTCATTGCCCTACTAACCAATACATTTAGAAGGTTTGCTTGAAAAAGTAATTTTCAAAGAAACAAACCCTTGACCATCGCTGATAAGTCAAAGTCGACCCCTGTTGATAAAATTTCAGCGATCTATTATAACTGTCAAGGCGCAAGCCACTTTGCTAACGAATGCAAGTTCAAGAAGAAAAAGTTTCTCTCATTTACTCCAGCATCCTCTGCTACCAAGAATGCTAAGTACCTTAAGCAGAAAAAAATATCGTAAGATAAAATATCATCAAAAGGGAAAAGGTCTAGTCGCTGAAGACCATGGCTGGTGTTAGGACCAAAATGTCCTAATTAGTGCAAGTATTATAAAGTCAGTTTAAGCCTTATTTGTAATCTTGATTTATTGTTTTTGGGCTAAATGGGCTTGGGCTTAATTGTAATATGGACACCTATATAAAGGAGTCTTGGCTTGGGTTAGAGTGTGGAACAATCATATGAGAGCTGTATAGCTGATTTCAGTGTGTGTGTGTGTGTGTGTGTGTGTGTGTGTGTGTGTAACTCCATGAAAGCTTTCCAATTAAACACCACTTTCTAGATTTCTCTCTTATGATTCTCTTTCCTTTCTTTGAATCTTGTTGAACTGGGCCAACAGGTTGAATCATCTGATGACTCCTCTATTGATGAAGAAGACACTGCCAATCTCTGCCTTATGGCAAAGATTGAAGGAACTAATGTTGGGCTAATGGCTCAAATCAAAGAACTATCTAAATAAGTTGTTGAACTTTCCACTTCATAAACATCTGCCTTAACTTAGTTGTGGGGAGAAATTGTTGGGGAGAAATGGTTATTTGAATCTACTTGAGGGGGGGGGTAATCCATGTGAATAAGATATTTTAATGATGATGTCTTTGATTGTTCTTGATGGTCGGGATTCTCCTAATCGTCATGAAGGGGAGAAATTCTAGCAAAGACATATGCAAAGACATTAGAAAGATATGAGAGTTATGTTTAAGAGTTCAAGACTCATTTGAAGACTTCAAGATAACAAGTATTGTTGATTGAAGAGTTCAAGATATTGTTTGTAAATAGTACTGATGATGTTGATTGTAAGGAAAGTGTTGATATTGTTGAAGTAATGATGAAAGTACAAAGATTAAAAGATGTAAAATGTTTGAAGAATATGATGATGTGGATTGTAAAGCAAGTATTGATGAACTGAAAGAATTGGTCAAAGTTTCAAGATTCAAAAAAGAAGTTAAAGGGAGCATAAGGGGAGCTAAAAGGAAATTCTGATCTTTTGAATCTAAGGTTGAAAAGCCTTTGGATTTAAAGATTGAGATTGAGTTGTGAAGGTTAAAGTAGAATGGGTTGATTTGCTGAAGTTGAGAACGTTATTTGAAGAAGTATGAAGATAAGTCGTGTTTATATCTTGAGAAGGTGATGAGCTTAGTACATGTAGTGTCAAAGCTCAGAAGGAGATTGTTAGTGTCAAAGCCAGTCTTGGTGTGATCTTGAATACAAAGAGGGATTGTTAATGCAGAAATATTGTATCAAATATCACATATTATGAAGACTTTAATGATGTCAAAGTTAGAGGTCAAAGTCAAAGAAGGAAGGCTTTAGAGTCAAGGTCAAGACACATGAATTCGATATGTATGTATGAGGTCAAAGTCAAAGAAGGAAGATTTTAGACAAAGTTAGAGGTGTAAGATTAGGCCTTCAAAATTCTTAGAGGTCTAAGACTTTAATTTAGAGGTCTAACTTAGATTTTAGACAAAGTTAGAGGTCTAACTTAGATTTTAAAAGAAGGAAGATTTTAGACAAAGTTAGAGGTCAAAATACTAGTAAATGTCCAAGATCACACCAAGACTCACTCTTCTTTAACTTTGTCTAAGGTCAAAGTTAAAGATCAAATGTCTAAGACACATGAATTCGATATGTATATATGAGATTCACTCTTTAATTGTGTAATTGAAATTTTGTTGCTTGCATGTAGTAAAACAAATTTCTATGCTAAGTATCTTAACGAACTGAACCGTTGTATCATTTGGGGTGAAGAACGGGTTTAATTAATCTCGTCATAAAACCTATGTCTTTGACATTATGTATGTGCGTGCGTCTTTTGATTTAGTTTGTGTTAATACAAACGGCGACTTGTGATTCCATCACATTGATCCGACTTCTGCCATGCATACTTACTACACTCAATTGAAAGAAAAGTTAAGGAAGATCAGTATGTAATGGTATACATACTTAGAAGAACATATTCTTCTATGGAAAGGAGTATATATGTATTTAAAATATGAAACTAAAAGGCACTAGATACTACTTGTTATGTCAACTTTTTATAAAAAAATTCATGACATGGTTAATCAAAGAATCTTTATGTGGAAATATACAATGAAAAGAAGCGGAATAGTAATTAATACTCGTGTTAGGAGTAAAGTATTATGCGTATCTTTTCACCCAAATTTGATTAAAAAAACAAGACAATCGGTCAAATCACTTTACTTTTAGATTGAAAGTGAGGTTAGAAAAAATGGTTGCAACAGGATATGTATCAACTTAAAACTTACGTGTATTGTATCATGGCATAACGAGTTATCGTACTCGATGCATAACACAATAACATATTTCGAACATGAAGTATCATGTCCTTACACACCTTTAACATGGCATGTAAGTATATGAATTTGTCCTAACAATGTTTTGAAGTGACATTAAATTAAAGAGTGATGTAGAGTTATAATCATTGTAGTTAAAATTATTAACTAACGTAACCATCATAATTTAGAAAATCTGAAAAATGATATATTTGCAAAACGATGAATATGTGTACTATTATATTTGATTTAGCTTTCAGAAAAAGTTAAAGATGTTTGTAGATGGTCGAAGAGGTTGTTGAGATGTCCAAAACTCATAGCTCATTTGTGCTTTTAACCTAAAGGCATTGTTTGGTAAAAATAAGCTAGCTTAGTACATGTTTAAATATACCATAAGCTAGTTTGTTTGGTGTTGTTCCCTGGGTAGTTATTTCTAAATATCTAAAACAATGATAAATGTTTCAAGGATAATAATTAAATATACTTTGTAATTTTAAATTAAAATATATTGATGAACCTTAAACATCAGTCCGTACATGTTATTCTTTTCATTCTTTATGTATTTATATTCATATCGGCAAATTATGGAAAGCCAAATATTCTTGAATTTGTACTTAACATTATAACCTACATTAGATTTGTGGTGGATACTACTTTATTTCCATTTTCTTTTTGCTTTTTAGCATTTAGTTGCTCCTTTTCTTTTCAATCCAAAATGATGCTCATCCAATAAAATACGACCATATTTTTATACTTTAGAAAAATAAAAGGAAACACAAAATAATATTTGAACTTTGATTTTAAGGGTTGAAAAATATTGGCTTCGATCGATTTTTGATAATTCTTGGAGCTTCAGTTAGGACAGTCGAATTTAGATATGAAAAGCAAGTTCACTTTTAGATATGAAAAATTAAGATAGCTTTAGATGTGACATCGAATTTACTTTGAAGCATTCACATAGAAGTTATTTCAGAATAGGGTAATTTGCAAACAATAACAATGAAGACCGTCTATAGCCCTTATTGCATTAAATAATATCCTTCAAAGTGGATATTTGTTCTTGACCCTTACTTTGTTCAGCTCGTGGTAGTCTATGCACATTCTCATGGATCCGTCTTTCTTTTTTACAAATAATATTGGTGCTCCCTATGGTGAGGAACTTGGGCGTATAAATCCTTTCTCCAAGACCTCCTAAAGTTGTGTCATCATCTCCTTCATTTCTGTCGGGGCCAATCCATAAGGTGCACGTGTAATAGGGGCTACTCTAGGCACCAAATCGATTTAAAATTCCACATGTCTGTCCAGGGTTAGCCTAGTCCCATCGTCAAGGAAGACCTCTGGGTACTCTATTACTACAGGTATATCTTTTATCCATACAAGTGTTCATAAAAAATGAACCGAACAAAACCCAAGATCCATTCAACTCCAATATAACTCATTAAAGCCTAATAAACCAAACAAAGCCAATAGATTCGTTAATGCCCATTAATAAGACTGTTTATGATCCACATGCATGGTAGTCTACTAGTGTGTGATATATAATGGGGTCGATAAGACCACTAAGACCCACAATAGGTTACTAAGACCCATTGATATCCATTATAGCCCAATAAGACATTTTATGACTTGTTAAGACCCAATAACACCAATTGTAACTTATCAACTATTTGTATCATGCTACCTATATGTAGTGCTTCAAGTATTGTCAAAATAACCTTATACTCCAACAATATAAATTAGTAGTCACCTACGCCACCGCTTAGCAGATCCACACTTGCTTGTCGATCTGTTGTTGACACGTTATATCTAACGCCATTTAAAATCTTAAATAGTTGTGAGAGTAATATTGTTGTTTATGATAAGTTTTGACAACTTTGGTGGAAAAAGAATAACAACACACTTATCCCACTAACATGAATAAAACCAAAACAATATTAATATGTTGTTATGATTAACACTATTTAAAACTTGTATGCTTTGACATTATACACAAGTTTAAAAGTGTGGGGTTCATGCTAAGAAGATATAAAGCTCAAAGATTCCAAAAATATGGAATACTGATGAAATGTCAAACAAAAGCAAAGTATGATTATCAAAGTCGAGAAGTGAATTTCAAGTACCAAAAAGTCACAATAAATCTTTGTAGAAAGTTTGCTACTTTAAGCAACCCTAATTGTCCATGATTCGTTTGCTTCTTTATAGATGTATACGTATAAATGAACCTAGAGTCATACAAAGAAATTTATGGTATATATATATATGTGTGTGTATGTGTGTGTGTGTGTGTGTGTGAAAATAGGTTTTAAAGGGATGTGTATAATTGAACGAAATATAGATGGTTTTGAATACCCTTTTTTCCGTCTCGCTTATAACGTTCACTCTACAAAGTTAAGAACATTGATCGAAAAGAAATAAGAAGAAAATTGTGGTCTCACACATCTCTCTCTTTGCTGGTTCCTACCCTTCTTCGGCCACCATCACGGGTTGCCATTTACCAAGAAGGGCAGCCATACAAGGTTCTTGAACCATTGTCGACGACACCCCTAGTTCAACATCATCGGTGAAAGGGAGCCATCCCTACCCCGTGAACCATCGTCGCCACTCAAGAAGAAGAAACCAATATGGAGTGGCGACGATGGTTTCTTCTTGAATGAAGAACAAGGGGAAGAAACCAATATGGAGGAATTAAATTAGAGGTTACGAATCACATTTTTCAACATTGTTCTTCATTTAATTCCTTTCCTTTTACATTAATTCGTAACCTCTAATTTAACGTTATTAAGATGGATTTTTGAAGTTTGTTAGTATTATTTAGGTAGTTGACAAAAGAAGGAGGTATATATAATCAAATTTTTGAATAAGAAACGATATAAAAATGTGAATTAGAGAACCGATCTTAACCGTTGATACGATTAAGATCGATCAAATTTGATTGCTTAAGAATTGTAGCTTTGATCGGTTAAAATTTGAAGCTATGCTAAAATTAGAGTTGTATATTTACAAATAGGCAGAAAACGGATTTATATGTGAAGTCGTGCAATTCACATACAAACTATATGTACTTATGTGAAACAACGTAACTCACATATCAATTATGTTTTAGCCGATTCATATATGCATTATATACATATTACCTATTTTTAACTAATTCACATATGAAAGCTTTATATATAAACTCGTATAATTCACATATAAACCACTTTTAACTGATTCGCATATGAACCCTTATACTTCACATATGAACTATTGTGATTCATATAATGTATTAATAAGTGATTTACATATAAATTAACACGAGTCAAAGCAAAACTACCCTTCTACCTTCATATATGAACAAGAGTTCATTATGAACTTGTTTGCCATCTATTGTAACAGTTATAAAACTACCCTCTATCTTTTACATAGCCATGTGAAGAATTATTCGGTAATTCACAGGCAAAGCCGAAAATGTTGACCGAATGAATGTCTAGGATCACTTCTCTACTTAGAGGGCCTATGTTAAATGAAAATTCATACGTGAGTCATTAAAAATATCTAGTTTGAAATTTTAAACATGCATAAATCAATATGAATAGTATGTAGCATCTATTCACTTATTTATCTTCATATAGTTTCTCTTTTTCAAGTTTTTTCAATTGATAATTGATACATAAACGTATTTTAAAACTACATCTTATTGCTTTTTCACTGTATTTAGCCATATTATTTAAACCAACGACCCCTTTTATTACACATACACGTGTAGGGGAAGGTTTAAACGAGAAGCAGTCAATTTAAGAAAAAGTGGGGAACAATCTCAGTCACTCATCTCGCAGTTACGGTGGACGTGATCACGGAGGATTGACGCGATTCATGGGAGGGTAGAGATTATTAAAGGGGACCGGTCAAAGCCGCCTTTGTTGACCGAGATGAGTGGTTGAGATTGCTCCTCACGTTTTCTTAAAAAGTTATATTTTTCGTATGAACCTCCCTCTACATGTGTAGTATTAGGTTCAAATGAGAAGTGCTAAAAAATGAGAAGTAGAGAAGTGATCATAGCTTTCTATTTTGTGGAATAGCGGAAGGGTATTTTGGTAATTATTCGAATTATTCATATATGAATCATTGTAGTGTGAAGATTCATATAATAATTTATATTTGGATCTTTGTTATATGAACCTTCTTTTGAAGGTTTATATATGAAGTTTCATATATGAATCTTTGTGAATTGAAGATTTATATATGAATCTTTGTAATATTAAGCTTTGTTATATAAAGATTGTTATATGAACATTCATATATGAATCTTCATACTACAATGATTCATATATGAATAATTGGAATGGTTCATCTATGAATTATGCGAATAATTACCAAAATACCCTTCCGTATTCCACAAAACTTACAGTACTTCTTTAATAATCTGTTGCACCAATTAATTAATAACCACTGATCAAATAAATAGAAGGCTATGATCACTTCTCTACTTCATAGTTTTTTATCACTTCTCATTTGAACCTCCCTCTATGTATGTATATATATGTATATGTATATATATGTATATGTATATATACAAAGATTATTGTCGAATAATTCAATTATTTAATTTATATGCATTATAGATGCAAAATTCTATACATGGCCTGGACTTTTCCATGAAACAACATGCCCACAGACCAAGGAAATATATAATATTAGTGGTATAAGTACTTTAATGGTGAGACAAAGACAATGAAAAGGACAATACATACATAACTAATCAAAAGAAAATTAAAAGTTGTTTCTAAACAAACATATCAAGTTCCAAATGATTCTCATTAGGAGCCATAAAACTTCTTTTATTTGACTAATCACTCTCTTTTTTCTTAATCTTTAATTATTAGGACAAGAATTTATCCACCAACCACCTCTAGCCATACCTATATTTTACTAAAAGTTGATTATATAACATCAAGACACAATTAGAAAGGGGACTATGGAGTAGTCCATTCTATTGTGTTTTTGTACCACAAAAAGAACTTACTTGCCATTAATAGTAAGTAGGTATCAAGTTATAGTAAACTGTAGTGCTTCAACGAACTTCCCAAAAGTCTAATATATATTTTTTATGGTAGAATAACTAGATCTTATCATGAAAACTAGAATTTTAACATGTTAAATTCTATAGAAAGGTACATTTTTCTTTCATTATAAAGGTGGAGACCAACAAAATCGTGCCACGTGCCAAGTGTCATTATATGTTTTTTGTTCTTTTATATCAAGTGTCATATAAAATAAATTTAAAAGTAGGGTTATCACGGACGTTATCAATACTTAAAATGAATCATTTTATTGGCCAATAAAAAAAATACATAAATGGATGATGTTGTGGTTTTTTTATTTATTTAATACCGTACTAATATTGTATAAATTGAAACTAACAGATATGGAAAAAATATCTTCCAAAATTCAGCTACCTCAATTTCTCATTAATTTAATAATTTCAATTTTATTATTTACATTTTGTATCCGTAGAATTACTTGATTAAATTACTTTTTATCCCCTTAGTTTTCCATTTTTCACTTTACATACTTATTATATTAACATAAATAATATATTTGAACTAAAATGCATTGAAATTTTTGTTATTTTTCAATAAAATTACACCATTATAATCGTCACTACAGTACCTTCAAAATGAGTTTAATATTGAATATTTTTTTAATTTAATTATATTATTTTTAATTTAAAGATGTTATTTTTCTAATATTGAGTCTAATATTGAATTGGCAGACAATTTTGGGTTGGTTGGGTTGTCAGTATCAACCTTTTTCACAAAAAAAAAAAAAAAAAAAGAACAAGCAATCCCATAGTTTTTTTCTGTTGAGAATTATAAATCTAAATGTTGTCATTCATAAACATAAAGTATTTCCATTCATCCTTCAAAAACATCCAAGAACATAAAATTGAACTTCATATATCCAAAAGTATGCTTCTAGAATTACATTTTGTACATCCAACTGAACCCTCAAACAAACAAAGCTTTGAATGAAATTAAATTTTCAAGTCCTATTGCAAAAAAAAAAAAAAAAAAAAAAAAGACTCAGAGTAGTATATCAATCCTCCTCCTTCCACATCAGAAGTCCAAGTCAGATAACTCTTGCTGATGTGAAATGCCACATCAGCCAAATGGATGAATTACTTTATCTATAACAACATCCACTCAAAATGTTATGGAATGATAAAATCTATTCATGGTGTGTTGAATTCCTTGTATTACACAAACCAAATAAAAGAATAAAATGTGAGATTCTTTCCACCTAAGTTTTGTAAACCAAATGGCTACCACACTTTCAACAAAATGATATTTCTTCTTACTCCAATTATGATCACAGACCAGCATTACAAGTGTGGTGGTATCCAGTGATTATGAACATGAGCTATCCTCTGCACATCAACCAAAACAATTGCAGATTCACTATAACCTTTTAGCTTGGTGGAAAATATAAATTACAACTTGAAAATGTAACACATTTCTGTAAGGAAAGTATAAAGTCTAGAGGAGTGATACCTTTTAGGTCCAAGGGTCATCCCAGCCATTAGGACCCCCACTCTTTACAAACTGCATTATTGCCTGGACAGCTTCGTCAACTCTATTCGATAGAGAATGGTTTCCATATTCTATCTCAACTTTCTCTGCACCCCCCAATGCTTTACACAATCTGTATTTACACACACACACACACATATATATATATATATATAGAGAGAGAGAGAGAGAGGTTAAAATGGGAAGTGGTAAAGAAAAATGTGAAATAGAGAAGTGATCTCAGTCGTTGATACAGTTGAGATCAAAGTTGAAAAGTCAAAGATTGCGGCTTTGACCGGTCAAAGCCGCAATCTTTAACTAGTCTATTCGCATGTACGCACAAGATCGAAGGGTATTTTCGTAATTGTTACAAATAAGCCAAAAACGGGTTCATATATGAAACTGTGTAATTCATATACGTTCATATAAATATTACACAAGTTTCATATATGAACGTATATGAATTACACAGATTCATATATGAACGTATATGAATTACATTGTCGACTATTTGTAAAATTTATGAAAATGCCCTTCTGTGTACTACAATCCGCACGAGAATTTATCCGGTGCTTGGCGGTCAATATATACATCTTAGACATATGTTACATATAAAACCAAACAAACCCAGTATACATATCTTGCTCAAAAGCAGGGTTTTGGAGGGCAGATATGATGTATGTGTTTGTTATATATGGGTAAGACGATACTTGCCTCTGTACCAAAGCTTTCTTGTCAACATAATCTGGTACATATTCATCTCCCATAGAAAATATGACCTGCAAGATGCATATGTCATTCATTTCTCTTCATATATATTATCACATAATGAACTGATTAAGATTCCTGAAATAAAATACCTGGCAAGGTGTATTACTCATGTGACCAATTCTCTGTTTCAGTTGGTCATCACTCAGATCAGAACTGAACATGTCATCATCACCCATATATGCACAAAGAGAGTGAAATCTGCAGAAAAACTCCATCAAAAAAATAAAATTCTACAATTACTGATTAGAAGTTAAATAGTAGACTGAGGCAAAAAATCTAAGGTACCAATGCAACAAGGTTTCTTATTCGTACATGTGTACTTTAATCATTGATTGATGTCAAAATTTAGATGTAGAAATTTTTATCTTGAGCAAACAAAAAAATAGGATTTTGAAATATATTGATTAAGATAGTGCCCAAGTACAATGATATTTATACCAACACTCTAAAAACAAACAAGAATGTAACACGTTATGGCAAGGTTGAATGGTTTTTTGGTCCATGACAATTTACTTTGCATCACAATAAATTCACATTCTACGTTAGGAAATACAAGTTTATAATTTAGTGTTGTTATCAGTAATGCTTAGAATTACTATTTGCCGTAAATAAACATTATATACTTCAAACATGCCACGTTCTATTCCTACTCCGAGTCACATCCAGCCTCAATTTTTAGATTTTAATAAGATTCCTTGCAGTAACAGTTTTAAAGGACTTCCATATAAAGCATTACCCTTCTACATGTGTTTCAATTTTACATAAAAATTCATGGCTCCCTATCCCCAATGCTATTGTGAGAATTTTAGCTTCAATGTAAATTGTGAAGAGGCGTTGGAGAGGATTGTTTCTTAAAACAAATTATTAAATCAACAATTCTTGTAGTATTTGCTCCCCCTTCCCTTCAAGGATCTTATGATGACGACTTCTAGTGGCCTGCCTCTACAATTTTGTGTTGAGATAATCTTCTGAATTTAAAAGAAAGTTAACACTTTACTCTTAAAACTGCAACCAGTGAGGGTGTCACTGTAAGAGGGTGTTTGGAAGTGCTTTTTGGGGTCCAAAAGTGCTTATTGACTTATAATGGTGGGAAAAAAAGTTTTTTTAAAAAAGTGTCTGGATTAGCTTTTGTGGTGGTAAAAGCCAATAAGTCAATAAGTTGTTTTTATAAAAGTGTTTGGCTTAGCTTATACATACAAAATGACCAAAAAGAACTAAAAGACACTCTTCAAAAAGCACTTTTAGGTTAACATGAGGGGTATTTGTGTCATTTAGCAACAAAAAGCATTTTTCCTTCTCAAAAAGTCACTCATCACTAATTTTTTAAAACCTGCGTTTTATCCCTTGTCAAAAAGCACTTTCAAAAGCACTTTTCAGGTATCCAAACAAGATTATTGGCTTATTGGCTTTTTGAGAAGTCAATAAGTCAATAAGCACTTTTAAAACACACATCTAAACAGTTTGTTCTAGTTGCACTACCAAAGCAAATGCCAGATTGATTCACCAAACAAGCTAGTATAATCAAGGTCAAGACAAATAAAATAAATCTGTTGCAATGAAGTTAAACATGATAACAGGTCATGCGGAAAATACAGCAGAGGAAACTAAGGTTGTGGCTGAATTCTCAGTTGAAAACAAGTTTTAGAATTCTGACCTATATGCAGTTATTGGGGAATCTGGATTTGCTTCCCTGGGCATCAACTCCGACCCTCGACCTTCACTAATTAGTTTTGAAGCCAAATCTATCATTCCAGCAGTTTCAGGGAGAGTTGCTCGGAATTCCCGATCACTAACTGGTGCCTGCTCGTTCAATTCGAAACTTGTTTGAATAACTATTGAGAATATACATGTGAAGTCATGAAGTAATAATGAGCAGATAGTAGATGACAGTTATTATGTGAAATTCTAGTTGTTTCCAACTTTCTATCATTGTAATACATCGGTATGATTTATCAATAAGATGCTGTGTCCTAGACAAACGATTCATAACAAACTACTTTGTTAGATTCATCATCAGTCTCTTATACATAATGGCTTGTGCTGCCAACTCATAAAGAAATATGATTTACTTTCACTATGCAATGATGAATGAGAAACTGGGAAAACATTGAAGTGTTTTAATTGCCAACGAAAAGTAATACATGGAGAAGCTGATACCTGTAAAATAGCAGCACGAACAGCTCTGGTGCATGCTGCATTGGTACGCATGTAATGAACAATATCCTATTGAAGAAATCATTCAAGCAATTTTTATAAGCTCTTCTACCTGATTTTGGATAATATGCAAGTTCAAGAGAGAGAATGCAAAGGTACTTACTTGACAGCCTGTACTATGCCCAAGAAGCACGACACCCTCTGAATCTTCTTTGTTTATCAAGTGATTGATCAGCTGATCGAGCTCAAGGGCATCCTTAAACATAATATCAAAAGGAGGATTTATTGAAGTTAATTGAGAAACAAACAAATAAATGACCTACAGCATCCTTCAACATAGTATCAAAGAAAATATCAGGACTTCACAGACTTAAGAGATAATGAAACAAATAGCTGATACAGCTCACGTAAAGACACAAAGATTGATACTTATCCATCTAAGAGACTTATAAAAATTACTCAAAAGAACGAAAATAAGATTTAACGTGACGAGGTGTAAATCATTACTGGTCACGATTAATGTATTCTCCACATGGATAGAAACACTAATTTTTACCACAGATACCACATAGAATCTGAACAACTATTATGAAATATCAGTTAAGATACGAAATCTCACTTGAATTCCAAATTCTGATAATTATGAGAAGAAATTTTCCACGAAAAGAGGTGCAAAATTACAGTTGGGTTTAGATTAAGATCTTAACATCTTAATTCTTTTCTATACCATGTTCAGGAAGCCGATGCGGTAAGAATAAACTGTTTGGATGTGTGTTTTAAAAGTGCTTATTGACTTATTGGCTTATTTTATCAACATATTTTATCATTTTATCATTTTATGTTTGATTGTCAAAATAATATTATTGTTTTGAAGGTAGAATAACATATAATTTTTTTCCTATAAAGCCAAAAACAAATATCAATGATGAATTTGAACAGCAATACACCATACTCATGAACTTCATAAAACATGAAGTGAACATCTTAGGACATATGAGGTACTTAACAGGTAGAGCATCAGAGATAACTAAACAAATTCAAAAATCATTTTTCACATAAAATAATTAACAAATATAATCAGAAAAAAAAAAAATTGACAAATCACAATCGAAAATTCATAAACATGAAGATCCAAAAGAAAAGCACCATGGATAAAATTCTGAAAAGCTTAAAAAGTATGGTGAAATGTGTTGTCTTCAACATTTAGTATTTGTAATTATCATTCCATTACTTGCTTCAAAACCGATCTAGTCCTTTTATGATTCGAAATGCAAGCCGATTTCTCATCTACCATGTCTGCTTATGCACCAAGCCATATAAACCACTGGCACTCAATGTCATTTCTCATTGCCACCATCCTTCTCATTTTTGTGAAGAAAAATAATGATCCCAACCATCCTCATGTAAAAACACACCAACTTAACGTTAATAATTCACATTTTCGTTTGCACAGATCAAACTTCATGACAGAACTCGGATCGTGACAATATGAAATACTAACAATAGTCCCCCAAACAAGTTTAAAAGAGCCTGGAACAGAAAACATGTAAGATAAGTAGAAAATGAGGAGTTACCTCTTTCAAGCTCGAGATGCCATACCCACTGTAAGAAGATGAAAGCAAACACTGAACCAGTGACCATTTTTCTTTGTCCAACGCAATAGCCAGAGGTTCCAAATATCTGCGCAAAAATTATTTAAGACTTGCAAACTTTATCATAGATCCATGTCAAATCATCTTAATGAAATGCATGTCTAAGAATAGGTTTTAATCAGTAAACATTAATCTGAATTTGAAAGTAGAAGATGTCCACCTTTTCAATTTCTATTATTGTCAAAAAAAAAAAAAAAAATGTAACTACCATACGAGCAGCACTCCGTAAATTTGCTTATGTTTGATTTTATGCCATTTCCTTGTATTCTCCCATGATGTACTCTGTATAATCAGGTTTTCCATCATAAAAAAATACGACACTACAACCCTAATCTCTATATGTTATTGAGAACCTAGGCTTTTAAATACAAACACCCTATCCGTTCTAAAATCATCTTCTACAGTAAATATCGTGTTGCCTCTTGCTACCACTAGTTGCCTCTCCCAACTCAACTATTGGCCCGACCTTCAGAAAAAATAATACCAATGCCTTGGAAGTGGAGGTTCAGCATCAAACTTCCTGAACACGAACCTTTTCATCACAACGGTCACAAACCCTGTGATCTTCTCAACTATAATTTTTTGTCAGCAATTCTTCTGAACTAAAACCTTTGGTCCCTGAAGTCTGCAAACTCTTTCCAGCTACCAAACTATTACAATCTGTTATTACAACCGCTAAACTCCCTAATCCATTGTAAGGACCAAACTACGTTTTACTGCCTTCCTTTTCCTTCTCGATTAGGCCATACGCACATCCCTTACATCATAGCACCCTATAGTCAATTTCCTTGAAATATGACAACAACACAATCTACAACCAAGAAACTAGATCTCGTGCCATCTCCTTCTTCTGTTCTTCATTGAATGAGCTAACTCAGTTGTGGCCACAATCTTAATAGAGTATCCCTAGGCCTTGTGTGGCCTTAAGATACCTCAAAACAAAAGTGTTGCATTCCAATAACATCGTAAGAAGCGGATATGTACTAGCTCTAGACACTTAATTGAGAATGATACATATGGTCGAGTAACTCGGAATAATTTAGCTATCGAATTGTTTAACTTTCTATCTAGTCTCTTCTGTCTCTCTGGATCCTTCTTACAATTCCATTTCTAGAAGAATTTCTTTTGTAGCAAGCATTTGGGTTATCCACTAGTATGCATCCTAATTGATCCGACTTGGTAAGCATATGAAAAACATAGTTTCCTTAAGATAAATGAATCCCTATGGAGACCAGGATGCTTCCATAGTTCCATCCCAATAAAGTAATGAAGACGTCCGAAATGCTTAATATGTTCTCATTAGAACTTTTTATCCAACAAATACAATGAGATAAAGCAAGAATGCAGACATCTTGTTAAAATCATTACAAATAAGTAATAGACATAGGGATTGAAACTATAGAGGCACCAAAGCGGCCCCTCAACCAAAAGTTGAGAAGGAAATATTTATTGGGTCAATTCAACAAGATTATGGAGAGCATGTTGTTCAAAGTTGGAGTCTATCATTCGTCATTGTAATACTAATAAAAAAATTGTTTAAAACTCACTAGTATATATACTTACTTTGTAGCCAAAAACCCATCAGTCAATCCGCCAATAAAAACCACTTGTTGTTTATAATCCCCGGTTTTAAATGCAACCTGCATCGGAAGTAAAACATATTGATTTCCATGTTAGAGAAGTAAATACTTAAATCAAAAGATGAACAAGAAAAGTTACAAAAACAAAACTATAAAGCCTGGTTTTAGTAAAGTAAGATTTCACTAGTGAGTAGAAGATACACATGATACTTCATTTAGAATTTAATTAGTCATGTTCAATTTCTCAACCTTAAAGATGGCCAAAAAGATACAAAGTAAGATATTGTTAATAGCGCAGCACAGTAAACCTAAACAAAACTCAATACTACTGGTAAATAATTAATACATTTTGTTTATCTGCTAAATTCCCTGTGGGCTTCTACTATATATACTAAAAAAATCAAGCCTCTTTTATATACCGATTTTTTGGACTACTGCTATAGTACTACCTACTAATTAAAAACTTTGGGCCTTAGGTAGATGCCCTCTTTGCCGCACTCCCCAAGGGGACGACCCTGAATACTAAAGGATAATGACACACAACTATTGAAATTGCAACCACATCAAGTTGGTGGGAATTTATATGCTCGGAAACATTCATTTAAGTACTATCTACCTCATCCGATACCACAACTTATGGTAAAATGTTATGCACTGACCGAAGCCCAAACTTTTGGGGCCTATTTCCTCCCTTGACGATCCGGACGATGTTGGTACGACTCTTGGACAGCAAGTTAGCACTCAAAACTCAATCAACGAATCAAAGGAAAATGTAAGGATTCTAAGGTTCGAAAAACTGAAGTGTTGCTCCCTTGTGGGTTGAACTGTGTACCCGAGGTGCCACAAGTGGTTACTTATAGTTTCAAAAAAAAAGTAAGTGTTAAACTAAATATGATGGTTGCTAAGGGAATGGATCAATTAACTTTGTCTGTTAGGTTGATTATGGACCAACTCTCTCCTCTACTAATACCCATTGAACCTAGAATCAATTGTGCACCTTATCAGGGACTCATGGAGGAACGGGCCTTAGACAAGGGTGAGTATACATCAGTTGATCTAGTTTGGGGCTCCTATTCTTGTCGAAGTGGGATGAATGACATCCAAAACAAAGATATTTGGGGAGCGAGAGAAGAATGGTAAGCTGCTTTTAATAGAAAAAAGAATAAAAGCCAATATGGTGGTTTCTCAAGGTACCCACTACAGAGTGTGAATCACCAACCTATGATGCTAGAACAAAGTGCCACAGTGTGGAAATCTCTGACTAAATAGGCTACTATAGATATTGAGTTCAATAGGATGACAATTAATGTTGTGAAGTTGGTAGTACTTTCTTGATTTTACAAAAGACATGAATGACAATGTTATTGTTTGGTTATGGAGTTCGATAGACCACTCAAAACAGAAACACGGTTATTACATCAACTTCAAGTTGCAGGATTCGACATTTGGGTTAAGACCATTCGTATACAAGGGAATTTGGATGAGTTTACAAGCTCGCAGAATTATGGGATTGGCAGATTGGCTGAAAATCCTTGGACTCCGACTTTGGTTTTGGAAAGAAAAGGTGACAAGAAGTTGATTTGCAAGGGAACGACTTTAAGGGTAGCTGGTTTAGGTGATGTTGTAACCGGTCTACTTCAATTTCTCAATTTTGTACCCACCTTGAGGTCAAGGTGGTTCTTTCAGGGCAGGGTACTGTTATGCACTGACCTAAACCAAAGCGCAATCCCATTAATAGGATACATTTTGAAAGAGGTCATTTTGGACCTTTGGTATCAAGTCTGTTATGGCTGTCAATTAATAGAGGGAAGGTAGGAGAGTGAAGGCATGCAGAAAATTAGTGAGGGTTTTATATGGGATAGGGAGAACTAGTCTCTCAAATGCTAGTTTGTTCTTAGTTTTCCTTGTTAATCAACTCATATTATAGTGTCCTTATCACTTGGTTTCTATTTCAATTGTTCAATCAATTTGGTCCATAACATAAAACCCAAAGCCTCGTTTGTCAAGTCATAGTCCAGCTTTAGTCATCTTATTTAATGTTTTTCATTGCTTGCAATTGACCAAAATGCCCAATTAAGCAAGACAAGCAGACTTCTTAAGTCACTCATTAATTGTATATAAGGACAGTAGCCAATCGATGTTGGAACATGACACTAGCAATTGAGGTCCTTTAGAAAGTAGTTGTCCATTTCGATCTTGAAGTAGATTGATAGAAAAAACCATGGGTTGAATTACATGTGCACCACAACATTGAGTAGAAGACAACAATCTGATCATCTAATTCGATATTTGTGTATGTTGGCAGCATAGGCATCAACTCATCGACAGGCCTATAATTTTCCCACACAATAAAAGACAGCAGATATACTGACATCACATGCTATATCTTTTAATTCGAGGCAATTGCTCTTATTTCTAGAATCTATGGAAGAAGATCATGGTTTCCAAACATATAAGTAGAAAAAATCATGCAACTGTATGGAATTCCAATCCTTGCATACATTCTCCCATAAATGAATCAAGCCTATAGTTATCTTCACACAAGATCAAGACTACTACACATCTGCATCAATTGTAGTTAAAAATCATAAAAAATTGTTTTTTCAACATGATCTCACTCCTATATCATAAGTATATAACTCGAAATAACATTCTAAATTAGATTTTCCAATGCATAGAAGAACTTTACACCTAAATATTCCATTCATAGAAGAACTTACAAATGTAATCCTTGCATGATTCTAACAGCAGTGCTTGAATAATAACCTAAAATGCTACTCAGATCACACCATACCAATCAGTTTCTCTATCAAACAGATCATTTGGGTAAAAGACATCAAACTACAATAAGTCTTCATAATCATCAAAAATATCTTTTTAAATGCATCAAATTTAAATTCCTCTCACCACAATTCTAATTCTAAACTATTAACAGATTATGAAAACATCTTCTTAAAAACCATCAAAAAAGGTTAACAACAATGTACTGATGATTATGTCCCCTTTTCAAATCATCAAAATCCCTATAAAACACAATTCAAATCTGAACCTCAAAAAGATTAACATCCATCCATCTATTCTCAATAACACACATTTCCAAATCCCAAAAACCCCCAAAAGATCTAAAATTGAACAATGGAGTAGAAATTCTTGAATTAATTCAGCCAGACCTGAGCAGACTTAGGGCCGTACTTGAACATGACACCACGGAACTGATTCTTCCGATTGATGGGGCCAAGAGTGTCAGCGCCGCCGTTGCCACCGCCGCCGCCGGCAATGGCGGATTTGTTGGCCATTGTTTGACTGTTTGACTTGCGACCACCACGAACAAAACCAGAAAACCAAGAAGATGATGATGTAGGAGAAGAAGATGCAAGAGGAGATGAAGAAGATGGAGGAGTGGTTGGATTCATATTAACATCCATGATGATTTTCCACCCATAATTCACCAATATATAAATTTCTAGGGTTCTAAAAATTATAAGTCGATGGCAGTTAAACAAGAAGTTAATTCAGTGATCAAAATGTTTGAAGGTGGTCCGGTTTTAGTAAACGGGATCTCAAAGCGTAATTTTGAATCCAAAACTTTACAAAGATGACTTTTGGATATCGATTTTATCGGAGGCGGCAAGTACGCCATTGTTGGTATGATAGTGGAAAGCTGATGTGACGTTGACATGACAAAACCGTTGTGGATGGTCTTATAGGTAATGTGATAAGGTATGTTGTTTATGGGCGTGCAACGAACTTTAGAGGTAAGTTAAAGTTTACGGAAAGAAAAAAACCTTAAATTAAGGGGATGTTTGGGACGGTTTATAACTTATTTGGTTTTGGAAAAAGCAATAAGTTGGTTTAAGATGAATAAAACCTAGGACTATCTTCACCATAATGTGTCCAACTTTACCCAAATTCCTATTGTATGTATCGAACTTAAAAAAGTGTTATTGCATGTATTAAAGTTTAAAAATTGGTTTATTGTGTGTTATGGTTTACCTACAAACCTACTAATGCTGAGGTGTAATAGGTTAATTCCTATGTGGCGCCATTTGACTTTTGTTGACCATATTCATCTTCTTCTTCATCAAATTAGGGTTCTTCACAGTTAGGGTTTCAAAAATAGGGTTCTTGATTTGGGATGGATTTTTGAAATTGATAGCTTGTTTAGGATCGGTTTTATATGTTTATTCCATCTAGTTGATCGATTTTTGAATTTGATTTTCGAATTGGAGCATTTTCTAGGGTTTTTGGGCGATTTTTTGGGTTTAGCCGAAAAGTTGATTTCCACTCAAATCTGCGATTTTTGGGTCTATTCAAACTTAGGGTTGTGTTGTTGTGGTCGATTTTGGCTCTTAAACAACTCTACATCATCAATTTGTTTTCATTTTCTGATTGAATGGATTATTGAAGGGTTTGGTCAAAGTTTTGGTTATGGCCGATTTCTTTCAGATTTGTCGAATCTGGTTTGTTCTTGTGGATCTGGATATAGTATTGAGATCGATTTGGTGTCCTTATTGTGGGTATAACATCTATTTTGCTCCAATTTATCACTTTGATGATCAATTTGTGGGTTCAATTTATCACTTGATAAATTAGGGTTCTTGAGGAATTGGGGGTTTTTCAAATTAGGGAAGAAGATGATGATTAAGATGAAACTATCCTACATGGCAACCCACATGGCAACCAGGTAAGCTTTTTTAAAGTGGGGTGACCGGTTAAGGGTTTAACCGGTAAACCATAACACACAATAAACCATTTTTTAAACTTTAATACATGCAATAACACTTTTTTAAGTTCGATACATACAATAGGAATTTTGGTAAAGTTGGATACATTATGGTGAAGATAGTCCTAAAACCTAATAAATTTATCTAAGATGGTCTATGTTTTCGGGAATTCCTTTCTCTCTTTAGGGGTAGTCATGGCTTATTCTTTGCTTACTCCCGGTATGTTTGTTGGAGCTAGGGGTGAGCTTTGGTCGGGTTCAGTCGGGTTGGGCCCCAAAGTCCAAAATTTGATCGGGGTTCGGGTGGAAATAGCAAGCCCTGAAAGCCGACATTTAGGGTTCGAGTTACTCGGGGTTAGGGTGGTTTGAGTTTTGGGTTTTTGGGGTCGAACATCCAGGCCTCGATTTTCAACGACTCCGCTTTTCTCCTTGGAAAAGGTCGTCGTCCAGAAAGATCTGACTCCGCTTTTCTCCTTGGATCTTCACGGGAACGTAAACGGAGCTATCGAAACTTGTCTCAAGGTTTTAGATTTCAACACGAAATAAACGAGTTTGGGTAATAGATTTCAACCCGTTTAAGTAAACGGGTTGACACGACACGACACGAAAATTAAACAGGTAAGGTCAGGGTCAAACATATCAACTCGAAAATGACCCGACTAACCCGTTTATACATATATGTATGTGTTTTTGTGTGTATATATTAAGTTTTCTTTTTTACCCTTTTACTTTACGGTTTATTTGGATTTTTAATGTAATAATGTTAATGGATTTGGTTCAAACTTGTAACTTTGAATTATAAAATTTGGATTCTTAAATTTTTATGATTTTTTTATTTTTAAACTTGAATTTTATAAATGTTAAACGGGTCGGGTTAGGGTTGAGATTTCTGACCCATTTATTAAACGGGTCGGGTTAGAGTCAAGCATTTTCAACCCGTTTAACTTTAAACCCGACACGACACGTTTTCCAGGTCTATTCGCAGGTGTCTACGAACTTTAAAAAACCATACCTCTTCATGATTCTTCCACAAGGTCTATTCACAAGGTCTTTAATATTTTGAATATTTTCGTTTTCCGCCATTTACTACACCACATATGTAGCTCGGAATAGCTTCGATTGCAATAATCTTCAAGAAATTTCAACGAAATCACTGGAATCTCGCTGATTGACGTCTTTCACGATAATGATCAAGGGAGAGTAAGCGTATTGTTAAGGAAGACTACTACTTCCTAATTGAAATAAATATGCAATTTGACAATACACTTGTAACCCATTTGGTTTTTTCATTTGTTGCATTATACTTAGCAACTTGTCAATCTAGCCCCTAAGTTAATGCACTGCTGGATCAAAAAATGAAGGATCTAGATTGGTTTGTAAGTGTGTAACAAATTCAAAGTGTCTATTTGATGGACCTCTCTCTCTCTCTCTCTCTATATATATATATATATATATTTGAACTACGAAATCGAACAAACAAATCTTTGAATTTCCAAAAACTAAAAAATCCTACGTACTGTTATGTTTTGAATAATCAAATATTAGGACATTTTCTTGAACGAAATAGTTACATTTATAAAATGAAAAAATATCAATTATCTGCAAATAGATTTCTAACAAAGTATAGTAACTCAATAAAAGAGAATTATTATATACCCTTTCCATACCTATTATATACTTTTCAAGTTTAAATAAAAATCATTAGATAAGATGAAGAATTAGGATTTAAATTACAATCATATGATCATTTAAATTTGAAAATTAAACAAATGGTTGATATAAATAGCGTATTTTTTCGTCATAACGGTTCGTTGCACTTTACTATTAATTTGTCGATACATGAAAAAAGATCCAATATATATTTTGTTACTCCAGTTTAAAGATATATTGTTCAAATCAAGAGCTATTTATTTGATTTAAGTGTATTCAATCATTTATTTGTTCGAAACTAAACTCAAAGATTTGGTGATTGAGAACTTCAAAGTATACTTTCTTTAATCTTTTCTCTAAAATTTAACGTGCACTATATTTTATTTTGCTATAATTGATATTTTGAATAAATAAAACACCACACTACCATTAGTGCGCAAATCCAAGGGGTGCATTATCTAAGTGAGCAGCACTAAAATCTGGCGGTGGGTGACAACATATCGTACAGGAGATTTAGCCAAATGAGGAACCTAAATGCAAAAGTGTGTTTTGGATCAACGGTCATTGTTTGATTGATTGTTTTAGATGGAAAGATATATATAGAGGTGGGTTCATACGAGAACCATATTAATTTAATAAAACGTGAGGACGAATCTCAGCCACACATCTTCGGTTACGGTAGATGTGATCACGGAGGATTGACGCGATTCATGAGAAAGTAGAGATTATTAAAGGGGGGAACGGTCAAAGCCGCATTTATTGATCGGATGAGTCGCTGAGATTCGTCCTCACGTTTCTTAAAAAGTTATGTTTCTTATTTGAATCTCTCTCTCTCTCTCTCTCTCTCTCTCTCTCTCTCTCTCTCTCTCTCTCTCTCTCTCTCTCTCTCTCTCTCTCTCTCTCCCACACACACACAAAGACACACACATACGCATATAATATAAGTCATCTTTTATTATGAATGTGAGAACCACTAAAATCTTATTTATTGAAGTGTTCAATAGCTTAAAATGTTTTGCGTCGCATCGTGCGCATTCATATCTAGTATTTTATAAAGACAATTAGCAAGAAGCTAGAAGAAACAAATTACATGTAATAGCTAGAAGGGGATTTTGTAACGAGCATACCCAATGTCCCAATCAATAGTAAACTTATTACTACTCCTCTTTGTAACCCAAAAGAAAGAATGAGTCAAAATTAAAACCACAATGCCCCTTTCTTAGGCTTATGAAGCCTAAAAAGAATCTCATTCCAAAAAGACCAAATTACCCATAAAGTCGTTTGAACAACCGCCTCAAGACAAGCCGACTCCATTTCTTTAAATGCAAGGATAAAACCCAACCAATCCACTCCGAATCTCAAGAACCAAAATTGAAGTTTAGTTGTATAATTGAAATATTAAGGAACAAAACATCGAGACCATGGTCGAACCATGTCAGGAAGTCGTCTAGCCCTTTGGCACCACCTCATAACTTCCGAGTAAAGGAAATTCCAAATAAATATAAATAAGATTTCATCTTATTTTACAAGAAAAATTAGAAATTTCGATGAAAAAATTGAAATATCTCTTATTCTAGTATAGAAAACAAGCAAAGTTAATGATCAAGAAGCACTTTCAGAGCAAAACAACCACAAGGGTGATTTATTTGACTTGTCAAAGTTCAAGTCCTATTTCAGACTTTTCATTAAACCTGAAGAACGAAAAAAAGTTAGTTGTATAATTGAAAGATTAAGAAACAAAACAATGAGAGACATAGTCGAACCATATCACGAAGACGTCTTATCCCTTCGGCACCACTTCAAAACTTCATTGTAAAGAAAATCCCAAATAAATATACGAGTATAGTATGTTTTTCATTTTAATATATCTTGTTAAAAGTTTTAAGTTTTGTCTTTGTATATTTGAAATTTCTATCCTTTCACTTTTATATCTATAGTTTGTAATTCATTATCAATTTTCTCTTTATAACTAAAGGGGTTGGTAAGTTGGTTGATAGTTGCTTAACCGTGTATTACAAGATGATTAAGTGAGCAACATAATTAACATGCTCTTATGACATAGTACAAAATGAATGTTAAAAAAGATCCAAATACAAAATCATTTAGAAATTAGAAATTTTAGAACCATTAGTAAACAAACTTTTTTCTTTTCAAATAAGATTTACCTCATAGTAGTTTGGAAAGTGATTCTTAACAAAAATATAAAAAAGGTAAATAACTGCCCCTACAATATAGTACAAAACTACAAATAAATGTAGAGGACAAAAAGTAATACAAATAAATTATAAACATTATATAAATAGAGCAATACAAACTATAACAAATTACAATTTCCATCCTTATAGTTTGTTAATACTTTTTATTTTCATCTTTATCATATGCAATTTATTGCTCCGACCTAATTTCTATCTTTAACTTAAGTTAACCATAAAAAAACCAAAATAGTAAAAGATTCATAAAATAAGGTACCAAAACAACAAAATAGATAATCAATAAAAATTATAATTTTAACAAATCACATGGACGAAGGCATTGTTTGGTTAGATACGTTACCTTATAAATTAGATACATGGTTGGAATGAATATAAACTAACTTATAAGTTAGGTACATGGTTGAAAGAAATGTAAAGCTAACTTTTTTTGGAAGAGGTATCCCAGACCACATTGGGCCCAGACTAATCCTCGGCAATTTTTGGGCTGAAGCCCGACTGCTAAAGCATGCAGCCCGGGGTCGAAGCCCCCGTACCTCCAGAATGCGTCCCCCAGGGCTCGAACTCGGGTTCACCACTATGTAGTGCCCAAGCCTTACCACTAGGCTAACACTCTTTTGGTATGTAAAGCTAACTTATAAGCTAGTTTTTGGAAAAACTACTCTTGTTAGCATTTAGAAACTTATGAGACTTATTACTTTTTTATTCCAAATATACCCTTGTTAAGTTTTACACTACCAATTTTTAAAAATATATTTTTATATCATTTTACAGTTACAAGCTACCTTATCAACTAGTTTTTGCCAAACACAACCGGTTCATCAGCTAGCTTATCAATAATAACATTAAAAACTTAATTTTTTATCTAAAATATAAAAATAAATTGTAATTTTAAAACATATAGATAAAAATAGCAATTTCCAACAAACCTAAGTACCAAAACCAAACCTTCCCACCTCCCTCCCTTCTCCCAAACCCCACTGCCTCATCTCCAACTCTGAAATAGAAGAATCAGAGGTTTTAATGTCTACCCATTCCTACTGATAAGTGATAACACACTCTCTCTCTTTCTCTCTCTCTCTATCTCTCTCTCTCACACACACACACACACACACTCTCTCTCTCTCTCTCTCTCACACACACAACACACATCTCTTCTTTCTTTCTCATCATCATTTCTTTTCTCTTTGTTTGGAATTTCTTTTAATCCAGACTTTCAGATCTATAAATCACCAACAAACTCCATTTTCTGTTTTCTGGCTTCTCTTTGAAATTATGAGTAAAGAAGAGTTCTTAAAGATTCAGGTACATTCTCATCTTAATACTTTAACTTATCTCTTTTTTCTCCATTTTCTTCAAATTGCTTCCTAATTGGCAAGAATCAATCATCTTAGATTTTGTGAGCAAAAATAATATTTTTGTTTATAATTAAAATTACTTATAAAACTCACCATGGACATTGCTTCCTTCAATTCAAATGCCTTGCTTGTTTTCAACTCAAGAGTATATATATATATATATATACACACAAAAATCAAACTTCCCTTTTTCCCTTTTGCTGATTTTTAACCTCTTTATCTTTCTCTTTTTGACCCAAAACTTGATGCAATAATTGCTAACATAGGAAAAGATTATTCTTTTGATTTTTATGTAAATGTTTTGTTGAATCTTTTTTTTTTCTTTTAATTTTGTCTGTTTGTTTCTGAGTGCAGACTTGTGCCCTGAAAGTGAACATCCACTGTGATGGTTGTAAAAGAAAAGTGAAGAAAACCCTTCAGAAAATTGAAGGTATTTATTTGTTCCCATTTCCACTAGCAATTTTGGTTCTTGGTTTCTTTATGGGTAATTAAAAGATTTAATTTCTGTGTTAAATTCTGTAAAGTTTCTTCTTTTTTTCTTTATGGGTAATTAAGATTTAATTCTGTGTTAAATTATAATAATTTTTTTTCTTTATGGGTAATTAAGATTTAATTCTTTGTTAAATTATAATAATTTCTTCTTTTTTTCTTTATGGGTAATTAAGATTTAATTCTGTGTTAAACTATAATAATTTCTTCTTTTTTTTTCTTTATGGGTAGTTAAGATTTAATTCTGTGTTAAATTCTGTAAAAATTTCTTCTTTTTTTCTTTATGGGTAATTAAGATTTAATTCTGTTCTAAATTCTTTAAATTTCTTTTTTTTATGGGTAATTGAGATTAAATTCTGTGTTAAATTCTGTAAAAATTTCTTCTTTTTTTTTTCTTCTGTGTTAAATTCTGTAATTTTCTTCATTTTTTCTTTATGGGTAATTGAGATTTAATTCTGTGTTAAATTCTGTAAATTTCTTGTTATTTTCTTAATGGGTAATTAAGTTTTATGTTGTTTTGATAGGTGTTTACAAAATCGGGATAGATGCAGAACAGGGGAAAGTTACGGTATCTGGAAATGTTGATCCGATGGCACTCATCAAGAAGCTTGCAAAGAGCGGAAAACATGCCGAGATTTGGGGTGCTCCGAAGCCGAATCAACAGATGAATAATCAGTTAAAGAATTTGCAAATCGATGCTGGTAAAAATAACAAAAATCAGGGACAGAAAGGAGGTGGAAATCCACCGGGTAAAGGAGGGCCACCGCAACAGAAGGGTGGCGGTGGCGGCGGGGGCGGGGGCGGCGGGGGTGGTGGAGGCGGTGGTCCGACCTTGCAACAGCTTCAACAGCTGCAGCAGCTTCAGCAATTAAAAGGGTTTCAAGATATGAAGTTGCCGCCCCAATTTAAGGACATGAAGTTGCCGGCTATTGGTGGTGGTGGGGGTGGTGGTGGTGGTGGCGGTGGTGGTGGGGGTGGTCAGAAGTCGGTTAAGTTTAAGATGCCGGAGTCGGACGAGAGTGATGATGAGTTTGACGATGAGGATTATGATGATGATGAGTTTGATGATGATGATTATGACGATGATGATGATGAGTTTGATGATGAAATGGATGATCTTCCGATGAAGAAGCCGGTGATGGTGGGCGGTGGCGGCGGCGGCGGTGGTGGTTCTCAGATGGCGAATATGATGATGAATCCACAGTTCATGAAAGGCGGGCAGATGCCACCGCATATGATGATGAAAGGTGCTCCACAAGTTGGAGACGGTGGGAAGAAAGGTGGCGGAGGCGGTGGCGGCATTCCTGTACAGATGAACGCCGGTGGAAAGAAAGGAGGTAATCCAAGTCAAGGTGGTGGAGCAGGGAAGAATGGCGGTAAGGGCGGTGGTGGGGGCGGCGGTGGGGGCGGCGGTGGTCAAATTAAAAACAATGGTGGAGGTGGAGGTGGTGGGGGCGGCGGCATGCCTAACATGAACGGTAATGGGGGCAAGAAAGGTGGGATGAATGATGGTGTACATGGCATGCCAAACATGATGGGTATGAGTGGTGGTGGGGGCGGTGGTGGGGCGGGGGTGGGGGTGGCATGGGACCCATGGGTTCCATGGGTCCCATGTCTATGGGTCAGATGGGTAACATCCAAGCTGTCCAAGGACTTCCAGCGAGTGGCGGCGGCGGTGGTTATCCCCAGGGTGGTGGGGCGGACGCTATGGCTGGTAATCCGTATTACCAGCAACAATTAGCGGCCGCCATGATGAACCAACAAAGAGCAAACGGTAACGAAAGGTTTCAACCGATGATGTACGCTCGTCCACCACCGGCGGTCAACTATATGCAACCGGCATATCCACCGTACCCGTACCCTCAAGCACCACATGGTGACCCCCTTACACACTACTTCAGTGATGAGAACACTTCAAGCTGCAATGTGATGTGATACAAGAAAAAAAGAATACACAAGGAATTAAGAAAAGGAAGGGGATTTCCTTAGGAATTAGTTTGATGTTTTGGTTCAATATTAATTCTTGTTAAAATCCTTTTTGGTTTGTAATCCTAAAAGGGTCTGTTAAATTAAGAATCATATGAAAGTAAAACTTATATATAGATATATATAATGATAATGATATCATGGAAAGAATGAGGGTGAGTATGGTTCACTAGGGGGCTTATTTTGATGTTGTTTATATCTTGTCTATAAGCTCAAATCTGAAATAAAATCTTTTTTCTCTTTTGGCTTTAAGTTTTGATCTTTTAGAAAAAGACATCCATTAGGCGCGAAATTATAAAATTATTATACTCATGCCTTATAATTAATAAAGTGTCATTTTATGATGAAAAGTCAAAATAAACAACCATCACATATCATGTGTTGCATAGGAAGGAAATAGTGGGCGGATATAACTTTCACTCATGACTTGAGTCAAATATGTTTATGTCAATTATGTGTTCTATTTCATGTTTATCATATGTTAGGCGTTTTGTAATACGAGAATTGAACCCTCAACTTTTCACTGTCATATTAATGTCATATCAGATTTTCATTTTTCTATCTTCAAGCTCTTACCAAAATTTTAAATGCCATACCACCAACTCACCAAGGCACCAACATTTCCTATCCTCATACTCTTACCATTTTTTTTAAATATAATACGAAAGATAGAGAGAGAGAGAGAGAGAGAGAGAGAGAGAGAGAGAGAGAGAGAGATAGGGGGGGGGGGGGGGGTTTGGACGGGTGTGACCTCCACCTAACCGGTGGGTTGAACCCACTAAGAGCGTACCACATGCGAGCTTGAGCCTACTGACGTGTGTACCTGGAACCCACCCTTGAACCTGGGCGTGGTACAGAATGTCTTATAATTCATTGTTTTAATCTGAAATGATATCGTTCGTGTTTAAGCTCTTATATGTCATATATATATATAATATATATATATATATATAGTAGAGGGAAAGGCACCCTCATGGAATAATGTTAATTTTATAAATTAATTTAAGCCTTTTAATTTTCTTTTATCAACAATTGTTGTTTCTTAAAATAACTTCATATTTTATTTGTTGAAAATAATTACCAACTACTATATCCTCAAATTAACCATGTGATTTTATTTAATATTTGCCAAGGACCCTTTCTCTCTACTCCGCCACCCTTCATCATAAGCCATGATTTGTCGTCCCTTCGAGCTAATCCAACCACCACAATATTTCCCTTTCTGTTTTTCTTTTCATCATTATCTCTAGTCTTTTTTACATTTGGTCTTCATAACGTCGACCAGAGTACTTTACAGAACGCCAGATAACTAATGCATACGTCTTAACACGAATTCAACGAGGTATTCGGGACTCATACGGACACCCAACTAATCATCGGTGACAAGCCTTTTGTTATCATATTGGAGGTGACGACTATTACAAGGGGGAGACGAAAACGATATTGTCGGTTACTTCTCTAGAGCAGGAGCGCTGTAAGAAACGGTTCAAAAAGAGTTGTTTGAATTTGATATGTATTCAGTTTGCATATAGGGTTGAGTTTACGTGAGCCCAACCAATTTTTCGTGAGACTCGTGAGACCACATATTAACACTGAGACTTCACAGCAGAATACTGTGAATATATAAAACCTTCATATCAAAAAATTTATGAAGGTTTAGTGCTATTTAGTGGTCTCACGAAAACAGTCAGGTTTCATATGATCCCTAGCGTGTATATAATATATGTTGACAATCATTTTGCAAACTCATATATAAGTAAAACCACCTATATATGTATATATGTGTGTGTTTAAATAAGTGAACTAAAATAAAAAGAACCCATTTGAACATGCATATAGAATTATAGATCTAGAATTATGAGATATTATATATGTTGTTTTCGTAAAACATACAAATAGCATTGAATCTTTTATAGCAGAACATTGTAAGGGTTTGATGTTTCTCATATCTTTATAAATTTTGTTATGAAGTTTCAATATTATTTTATAATATCACAAAAATAAGTTGATTCCACTTAAATACATTGTATGAATAATTCGTACTTCATATATAAATAGATTTTTCTGACTTTATTAAAGAGTTAATATATGAACTTTTTCTTACTATGTATTATTTCTTACCCCTTACATTCTCGAGATATTAACATTTTTACATGATCCATATATATATATATATATATACACATTAATATATTATATAGTGTGTGTATTGAATAAGTTGTGCATATATAGAAATGAGACCTACCCATGTGTGAGTGTTTGTAGCATTATTAAACGATTTTCGTACGATTTTGTCCATGATGTGATAATGTGTTTGAAATTATAGAGGCTAAGGTGGTGGGCCCACTTAGTTTAGAGTGAGAAACACAGATGGGCCCAGTAGCACTGATGAATTGGGACCCACCATTTTTAATAGCTCTGGACTCCACCTATTTTTATATTGGCCTTGTGGCAGTAACTTAAAAGCAGAAGGGGGTAGGATTATTGGTTTTGGTGCTACTTCATGTGTCTATATAATATACATATACATATATAGTGAATTACAAAATTTGTCCCTATGGTTTATAAATAGTAATAGTTTTCAGTTCTTATTATAAAATATTTAAAGGATTACATCCTTATAGTTTGTATTTTGTAACATATTTTCTCCACTAAAGTGACCATATGCATATACTCATAGGTTGATCATTTTAAAATTAAAGAAGCAATATATTAATATACAGATTATAGGAACCAATCATATAATTTGGTGTAAGTACTATTAATTAACAAGTATATACTTGAAATAAAATTATCCAAAAAAACTAAGGGAATGTTTATTTCTGGAAAAAAAATTTATGAAAAATGAAAAATCAAAAAACTTGTTTACTTGATCAATTTATAAACCTTTTTCCAAAAAAAAAACAAAATTTTCATTTTCAACATTTACACTTGAATTAGAAAACTACATTTTATAGTTTTTTCAATTCTCATTTTCATTTTCCATTTTCACTTTCAATTGCCATCCCTTCTCGTCGCCAACCACCGCCACCACTACCATCGCCACCGCCGCCGCCCATCGCCACTTCCCGCCACCGCCGCCGCCCATCGCCACCGCCACTTCCCGCCACGGCCCGCCACCGCCATCGCCCCCGCCGCCGGTGCAATATTTTTAAAAAAAATGAAAAAAAAAGTGATGAAAAATGCACAACTAAATTGTTTTATCTTTTAACAATATGTTTTAGAAAAGTATGAATTATTATTTTACAAAGACAATATCCTTCAAAATCAAAAAATTTATGATGAAAATTTTTAAAATTAGATTAATTTTCATGATATCAATGTGTTATAATTATTGATTAAAATGCAATGCTTCAAATCATCAACCACAAAAATACATAAACAAACCATTAACAACATAGAGCTTTGAACACATGAGGAACACATGCTTACATGAACCCTACTAAAAACCTCAAACGCTAACTAATTAAGATGAAAATTTTAATTTACTCTAATTACTATTAACTAATTGTTTAATTTATTTTATATCAATTAATATTTTATTTTTAATTTTAATCTATGTTATAATTATTTGATTTAAAATAAGAAATATAATATAATTAAAATAACTAACTATAAAAGTATAAAGCATAATTAAATATCTACATTTAAGCAAAGATTTACACAATTTGTCAAACATCCCTTATTATAACAAATGTGGAAAGGGGATGTTGACATCTATGGGTTATTCATATATTATTTGCAAAGACGACGATGGAGTTTTTACTCTTTAAAATTTAGGGTTTTGTTTTAAAGTTACTAATTAATGGCCCGTGTAATACACGGACAATTTATAACATATTGTTTTAATTTCTAATAAAAATAGGCATCTACATTATAAAGTTCACAAATATTTCACCTTCAATTAACAATATAAATATGACTTAGTTAATAAAAGAAACATAATTGATTATAGTTTAATCATAGCCATCTATGAAAACTTTTGTTCCAATCTTTTATTCAAAGCTTTCTTTGAAATTGAATAAGTAGAGAATAGTTATTTAGTAAAAATAATTCTTATTAATCAACGATTTAAATGGAAAAAAAGAAATTACTCTTGCTTTATTACTAAATATTTTAGTCATCTAATAGTTGTTAAAATATCTGAAATTGAAAATTTATAATTCGTTTGTTGAAAGATTCGGATTTCCTGAATGATATTAAAACTGGAGGGATTCAGAAATAAAATATATAGTGTTTTTTATTTGTAGGGTTTTAAAAAAATCATTATTTATAAATAATCTATAAAAATAATTAGATTATAAAGATGAAATCTTTAAATTAAAGAATATCAACATAAGGGTTTTAAATAAAATTAATTTTCATTATTTATAAATAATGTATAAAAATAGTTAGATTAAAAAAGATGGAATCTTTAAATTTCAAAAATATCAACAATAGAATTGCAATAAAATGTAAACACGTTAACTTATATCTATTTTTAATATTTAATATTATAAATAAATTAAAAAACTATTCAATATTATACTCATTTTGAAGGTATCGTCGAGACGATTGTAATGGTGTAATTTGTAGCAAAGAAAAACAAAAACTTAATATTTTTTAATTCATATATATTATTTACGTTAATATGATAAGAATGTAAAATGAAAAAAATGAAAAACTAAAAGATAAAAAGTAATTTAATAAAATAATTTTAAGAATACAAAATGTAAATTTAGGTAGGTAAATTTTGGAAAATATTTTTTCCATATTTGTTAGTTATGTATTTATACGTATTAATAGGGCACTAAAAAACAAAAATAAAAATAAAAATAGATTATGACATCATCATTTGATAGATTTTGTTTAATTGACCAATAAAATCACTCAATTTCATTTTGATGACATCAGCACAAATCTTCTTTTAATATAGGGAAAAGTCCAAAAAAACCCAACAAACTATTCCATTTTGAATGGTTAAGTCCCTAAACAATTTTTTTGAACAAAAAAGTCATTAAACTTTCTCATTTTGAATGATTAAGTCACTAAACTATTTTTTTAAATGAAAAAAACCATTAAACTTTTTTCTTTTGAATGATTAAGTCCTCGAACAATTTCTTTTCGATAAATAAACCATTAAACTTTCAAAAATTGGTTACTTACCCCCTTTTAATAAAAATAAAAAAGTTAAATGTAACCAACTATGAAGGTTTTAAAGGTAAAATATAACAACGTTAGTTTAAGTTAAACAAATATAAGTAGCAAACTTTTATAAATTCAATGATTTAGTTGGTGGAAAAAATGTTTAGGGACTTAATCATTCAAAATGAAAAAGATTAATGGTTTTTTTTGTTCAAAAGAATAGTTTAGTGACTTAATCATTCAAAATGAGAAAGTTTAATGGTTTTTTTGTTCAAAAAAATTGTTTAAGGACTTAACCATTCAAAATGGAATAGTTTGTTGGGTTTTTTTGGACTTTTCCCTTAATATATATATATATATATATATATATATATATATAGATATGATCTTGATTTTTTATTTGAGGTTTTGATTTGATATGTTTTTATAATTTAAATAACTAATTACTAGCAACTAGAGTAAATTAAAAAGGATTTTGAAGTCTCTTGATTTTTTTTATTACAAATATATAATTGATTGTTTCAAACGAAGTATTTAATTTACTCTAATTACTATAAAAAAATCAATTTGAAAGAATTCACTTTGTAAAACAAATCATCTATTTTAAATAAATTATTGTAGATAAAACAATTAAATTTTTTGGAAAATCTTATTCCAAATATATATACTTGTTAATTAGGGATGATAATGGGAGTATTAGGCATGGGAATTGTCCCCGACCCATCGGGGAACCCGGTCCACCCGCCCCGGTCGGGGACGGGGATTCCCCGGTAAACCGGGTATTGGGGACGGGGACGGGGACGGGGATCCCCGTTTTCTCAAACCGGGGATGGGGACGGAGACGGGTTTTAGCACTCCCCGCCCCGCCTTATACCCGTACCCGTATATATATTAATTAATTATTTAAATTATATATAATTTTCCTATTATATTGGTATATGGTTGTTCCAATTTCGATAAATTATGAATATTAGTTGATGTGGTTTTGACTATTAATTGATACGTTTTGGTACGTGTGTCATTAAAAATTATTTTAGCATTAAGTTTAGCTTATTTTGGTATTAGGTTTAAAAATTATTATACGATTATGTCTATAAATTATTACATGATACATTCTTAGTTTTTATTGGAAATATGTGAAGTTAAACACGTATTGTATCGCAAAACATTTAGTTTAAAATAGATTATATAAACGGACATAAAATCCCCGTTTCCCCATTGGGGATCCCCGTTCCCCGTTGGGGACGGGGATGGGGATACGATCAAATTCCCCGGTGGGGATGGGGAAGGGGACGGGGATGATGATGAGGGCTCGGGGACGGGGATGGAGATTGGGGTCCCCGCCCCAAACCCGCCCCATTCCCATGCCTAGGGAGTATTGGTAATCTCAGTCCCATACCTTATTATAAAACCATATCCCATACCCGGTCCCGTCCCGTCGAGTATCCCGTTACCAAATACCATCAGGGTCGTGGGTATTCCTGCGGGTATCGGCTATCCCATTTATATTATTAACTGATTAAAATTTACTCAATAAAATTTTGTTTCCTATAACTATATACTAATCAAGTCAAACAATGAGTTATATTCTTTCTAAACTTTCGTTTAGCAACATGAACATTCAATAAGGTCAATGTTTAACAAAATGGAAACGATGTTTGTGGCTCAATACACTATCATCGAAGTATCAATGGAAGTGGGAACGTTACTAGATTAATCTTCTTGAAAAACTTAAATATATATTTTCTATACTAATAAAATCAATACTCCATTTCTATTATTCTATATATTAATAAAATTGTAATGTTATATTATACAAGATTTGATCCCGTGTAATACACGGAATAATTTAAAAAATTTAATTTGTATCAGAAAACTAATATTACAAAGATGATTTGCTTAGTTTAAATTATTTACTATAATTTAATTTATGTTTTATAATATTATATCAAATAATTAATTTATTTTTAAAGTATTGACAATAGAATCTATTAACAAGTTTGTTTAGTTACTCTTTTATTATATATAGATTATATAGGATGGAGTTTAATATTTAATAAATTTTGGATCTAAAATAGTTGAATTAATAGGTTGGAGTTTAATATTTAATAGGATAAAATTTAATAATTTTAAAATAAAATAGTTGAATCTAAAATAGTTGAATTAATAGAATCTAAAATAGTTGAATTAATACGATGGAGTTTAATATTTAATAAATTTTGAATCTAAAATAGTTGAATTAATAGGTCGGAGTTTAATATTTAATAGGATAAAGTCTAATAATTTTAAAATAAAATAGTTGAATTAATAGGTTGGAGTTTAATATTTAATAGGATAAAGTTTAATAATTTTAAAATAAAATAGTTGAATTAATAGGTCGGAGTTTAATATTTAATAGGATAAAGTTTAATAATTTTAAAATAAAATAGTTGAATTAATAGGTCGGAGTTTAATATTTAATAGGATAAAGTTTAATAATTCTAAATTTTGATAAGGTTTAATAATTTTTAATTTTAAATCAGTTAACCTTCTAGAGATACTTGGAAATCTTCTTCTCAGCATAAACACGGATTCAAGAATCCTCATTTCTATACTAGAGTTTGTCTTCAATATCTTTAAGCATCTGATCAACCAACACTTTCTCAATAGGTTTAATGATAGAGAATGTTTTGTTGTGTAGATGAACTCTCTTCAACAATTTTTTCTGGATGATGTTCAAAGTACCATCAGAAAACACAGCAACTTCATGTAAATTTATCTTCCTCTTTACAGTTTTGGAATCTGAATAAATAACTCTAACTTTGTCTTCCTTATGATACATTGTGTATAATGGATAGTCTTCAAACTTATTTAGTTGCCTGTCGGGCTTCAAAATATTCATTTTTGGTTGCTAGCTTTCAAGAGCAAGTTGAAAATCATGTAGATGTGATAAAATGATAGCAACTTCCAAATGTCTATATGTTAGCTCCAAAACGTTATAGAAAAAGTATTAAAAAAGTAGGCTAAGTGTAAAGTTAACAGAAGCACTAATCAACAGAGGTCATCAGAAGGACTTCGATAGAGGACTTTAGAAGACTACAAGTATCAGCCTGCAGAGGCTCTGTGAAGAGTCACAGAGGGTCTGTAGCACAAGACCTCTGAATATTCAACACTTCATCTTTTTACAAGGGAATGATGATCACGTGCTTCTTAAGTGAGGCGATTGCAACTAACTACTTGCTGAGTGTATCTTGAAGATTTCATAGTGCCAAGTGTCATTACCCTATTTGTCCTAGCTTAGTTGCAACTTGTATAAATACTAGTTTTCCCTTTATAATTTGTGTGCTTTTCAACAATTCTTCCTTTCGTATATGTGCTTCATCAATCAATAGAGAGATTAACTCACACAGTTAGTATGTGTTCTTGGTGTTCTTCTTTTATTACAATATTGATTTGATTAGATTCACTCTTATTACATATCTAATTGATCATATTTTGTTATTCACACATTCATTCTACTTGTTACATTTACTTCTGCTGCACATATCTATCTGTGTATGAGTTGATTGATAATCATTATTACAAACATATATCCTAATTTGGGATCTAACTTTTGGTATCAAAGCAGGAATTGAAATCTATATTCAATTGATCCTGTTTTGCGATACTGATTTGTGAAAAGAACATCATTCTTCACAAAGTTTATTTCTATTTTCTTCATTGTCATCTGTTCTGTTTTCTCGTCTTTTACTCACCAGTTTCTACTTACAAAAGTGGAAAATGCTGCTAATTTTGTTGTTCTAAGCACTAGATCTCAATTCAAACCCCCAACTCTTTCTCGTGATGAATACCAACAATGGAAGGTTCCTATGGTATAATTTTTGGAAGGAATTCATCCCAAAATTGTTGAATACCTTTACAACCCACCATATGTACCAACCAAGCTTATCTCTAGAGTTCCAGCAATGGCTATAACTGCTGAAATCCCTGAACATACTAAACCAAAACCCATAGCTGAATAGAGTGATGTTGATAGAGAAACAATTGATTTGAGTAGAAAATGCGGTTGTTGATAATGGCAATTTCAAATGACATCTTTGAATCATTGGATTCATGTGAAACTTCAAAGGAATTGTGGGCTGAGTTACAAAAACAACACGAAGGAGGCACTAAGACACTGAAGAACAACCGTGCATTATGCATAAATGAATATCATGCATTCAAGGCTCTAGAGAATGAGTCACTAAAAGTAATGATCATACCACATTTGGTTTATGACTTGGTATCGTTCTTGGAGTAATTTTTTTGAACAACAAAGATTTTCTAAAGTGAGCATACATGCTTAATATTTTTTTTATCGAAATTGATCAATTGCAAGATTGATCCGACAAAAACCTAAAGTACATAAAGTGGATACAAAAATCAATTAGAATTGATCTGATTAATAGTTCGAGTTCAGAGTTAAAAAAAGTTGTTGAACTAATAAATGGATCATTTATTCATTCATGTAGAAAACTAGAAAAATTTAAACCGAAGGTCATAGTCATATATAGAGACATAATTATTAACGTATTAAATATGAAAACTTCAAGTTACTTTGATTTTATATGTGGATGTCCTATTATGAAAAATACATTATGAACCATAGATCTTTATAGTTATTGGTCTTTAGAGTTATGAAGTATACTTTTCAACCCTATATAATATAGATACTAATATCGATGTAATAAATCAATAAACTAGTATAATTATCGGCTCAATGATAAAAATCAATGTTCGAAAAAGGTTGTCATAGCAGTCGCCATGACGCGTCGTGACTCAAGGCATGTGTCTCACGCTACGTTATGCCTGAGTCATACCATAGAATAATGCACGGATTTTTGAAACTTAATATTTGATTTAACTTGTTTTTTCAATGTTTTATTTGATAATTTTTATTATATAACTTAATTTAACTGGTTTAGTATCTTTGATTCATTGAATTGTAGTAGTAAAATGTATGTTTATGTGTATAATATTATATAGGATATGGAGATTTGCCGCCATAAGTCACTCATTGGAAAACGTCATATCCTCGTCGTGGCTTCCAAGGATTGAGGGTTGGCCTTGCTGTTACGCCACACCACGACTCACGTTATTTGGAACCTTGATAAAAATACGTGTTTTTGCTTCAAAATTAACAATATAATAAGAAATATTTATATATTTTCTAACATTTTATTGTGAACATAAGGTTTATTCAGTATAAATATCATTGTGAACACAAGGACCAACAAAATCGCGCTACGTGGCAATGTAAATCCCCACCTAAGCTTTATTCAGTATGAATATCATGCAGACTAAATAAAGCTTTTATCTAGGGTGTGCATCGGTCGGGTTCGGGTTAATTCGGGTTGAAAAGTTCGGATATCCGAAATTTTCGGGTTGGGAAAAGTAGAACCGAACTCGACCCTAAGAATTTCGGGTTTAATCGGGTTCGGGTTAAATCGGGTTCGGGTGAAGTTCGGGTTGGGCCCGAAAACCGAATCTGGTATGAAGTTTCAGAATCTGGCATTTTCACACCGCCGGCCGTGTGACTATTGCGTGTGACTGTCGCCGGAGTTGTGTGTGTCGCCGGAGAGGGTGGTCGGCCGTGTGACGTTGCGTCGCCGGAGAGAGTGAGGAGGAGAGGTCAAAGGAGGGGTCGTGTGACGTTTCGTGGTGACGTGAGGCTGAGGTGTGTTCGTGAAATTGAAAATTGAAAAGAGACTAAGAGAGAGTAAAATTGAAATTGAAAAGAAAGGGTCAGTAAACTGTAAAAAGACTAAAAGCCTAAAAGCCTAATTAATTTAAAACCCTCTTTTAATTATATTAATTATATTATATTATTATATATAAAATAATTTACAACCTTTTTTCTAAAATTTCGGGTTTCGGGTCGGTTCGGGGTTGGATAAGCGAACCCAAACCGAACCGCAAAATACTTTCGGTTTCTCGGGTTCGGATGAAATCGGGTTCGGGTTTTACGGTTCGGGCCATTTTGCCTTAGTTCGGGTTCGGGTTCGGTCGGGTTTTCGGGTTCGGTCGGGTTGTGCTCAGCTCTACTTTTATCCAGACTAAATAAAGCTTTATTTAGACTAAATAAGCTTTTATTCAATCTGAATAAAGCATAAAAATTGCTATGTGGCGCAATACTAATGACTTTATATATATATATATATATATATATATGTGAATATATATAGAGGAAGGTTCAAATGAGAAGCATGTCAATTTAAGAAAACGTAAGGGGCAATCTCAGCCACTCATCTCGCGATTACGGTGGGCGTGATCATGGAGGATTAACGCGATTCATGGAAGGGTAGAGATTTTTAAAGGGGGGAGTCAAAGCCGCATTTGTTGATCGAATGAGTGACTAAGATTGCTTTTCACGTTTTCTTTAATTGATATGTTTTTCATTCGAACCTACGTATGTATATACACATATGTAAGAAAAAACAAAATTTGTTTGGTGGTCAAAATTATGGGTTTGGTTTGAGTAAATAGTCAAGAGGGGCATGCAAAGGAAAGAAGGAACATGTAGTGTAGTGGTGTAAGGGATGACAATGACAGCCTAACCACTTTCCTATTCGATCCAACGGTCTTGACACTTGACACGATTTTTAAGTAGGCCTTACATCTAATCACATTATTCCAATATCTATGTTATTTAATTCTTTTACTTTTTGGATTATTTTTTCCACCCTCTTTTAGTGTTTTCAATTTTTTTAATAATTGAATTGAAATGGTATTGGTCCCTAATAAAATAGAACATGGTGCCTTTATCATAACCTAAAAACAAATTATCCAAGTAATTTTGATTCTTATTTATCAAAGGATGTTAACTCAGTTGGATATGTAACATTCCTGGGAGGGTGTTGGGTAAAAGCCATACTATAAGGGTTTGAATCTCACGGATGACATTTCTAATATATCAGACTTTGGATCTACCAGGTTCGGGACCGGTATGGGAGGATCCAGTCTATAAGATTCACTTTCCTGCCGGTCGGGTTCAGCCATAGGTTGAGACGGATCGCAGCGGATTAGTTGGATTGCCCAAATGGAGGCCCGATACCGCTAGAGCGTGTATGTGTTAACTTGTCGTTAAAAAAAAATTTGGTTCTTATTTACCCAACTTATTTCAAAACTTAATTATGATATCGATGATGCATATATTAGTTTAGTATTTTTACAAGATCGCAATAAAGTTAAATCTGGTTATGTGAATATAGTTTTATAGTGGGTAACTTATATAAAAACTTATATCAATACAATTTAAAAGTTTGACAATTGTGGAAAGTGTTGTATTTAAGTTTAATAACATGTTATTAAACCATCAAAACAATAATTAAGACATATGTAATTTGTATACAGTTAGGAAATCATAAACAAATAGTCGGTATTTAGTGTTTAAAAAATAAAATATACTTTTCAATAAAATTCATATTTAATGCACAAGTTCTTTTTTGTTTTTAATTTTAAATATATATGAAAATTTTAATGGAATTAATAAATAAAAAATTATTAAATGTTACATCAAATCTAAATTTTTTGAAGATACTTTACTTCAATAAATGTGGACTTAATACATGATGGTAATCGTGATAGAGGTACCTCCTAAAATCATCACATGTTGGCCTTTTTAACACGCATGATGTACGGACAAAATTATAATAATTTAATTGAAAATCTAAAATTCACAGATTTTGTATTATGCTTTTATTTAAGAATTTTATTAACGTATTTGTAGTACCAATGTATAAATAAGTTGTAGTTTTATTCCATCTTTTGTATATTAAAAATTTGAAAGTGAGTTCTATTGGTACCTTTTTTTATTAGGAGGTAATAAGTTGATGATATGTAAATAGGAGTTAATATGTTGATGATATGTAATTTAAGAGAGGGTATGAATAGTAACATTCTTTTTATAATTTTTTTTTGTTATCTCAAAAGTTATCAAGAATAAATATCCAAAAAACAACTTTCAGAATTGAATTTAAATACGTTATGATTTCATTAATTTGAATTTAATAATATACAAAAAACCGCATGATGAGCGGTTATTCACCGTCTTTGGTCCATCCACATGGGCCATAGCTCAAAAAGACTATATCCTTGTAAGGATCGGTTCCTGTTTCAAAAATTAAAAAAGTTTTGGAATTGGCAGTTTTAGAAGATCTTACATTGGTTATGTGGTTTTATATATTATGAAAGAAGTCTTTTGCTATAATAAATGGCTCAGTTAAAAATTAGCGAGTGTAAGTTCATTGATAGGACAATGACCAGACCCGATTTTGTCCTTGACCTAATCGAACATTTGGTTGTTGACCGGTCACTTTTCAGATCAATCCTTAACCAGTGAAGGTTATAAAACTTAGAAACATTGTAGGCCAAAAAGTGACTTGCGTTGGTCGCTTGAACTTTTACAAAATTCTTATTTTGGCCTTCCAAATACAAAAATTACAAAAGAAGTCACAACTTATTAATAAGCACAATTTATATCAAACATGACTAATATGACAAAAAATGACTAAAGGACCTTTTACCAAGAGCTTCTTTAGGCATTCGTTTTATCTAATAAGATGCATGACAATAATCAAGATTCTTACCCGATAAGATAAGTAGAAAAATACTACCAAACATGCGCTTAACGGTAAGAGACACTTATAATCAATCTAATTTTGATGGCAAAAAATATTACCTAACAAAGTAAGTGAGGATTGTGACTTTTGCAAGTAGAGACTTAATGCATTTTGTAACGACCCTTAAAATACCTATAACTAGATTTGGAGTAAATTACATTTTTAGTTCTTGTCGGTTGCTACTCATTATTATGGTCCCTATTTTAAAATAGGGTTAAATACATGGAAGTGTATCGAACTTGTCACGTTTTATCATTGTATGTACTTAACTTTAAAAACTTACCGATTAATGTACCGAACTTGCTAAAATTGCCATTGTATGTATTTCATGACAAGTTGGACACTTTCGTGACAAGTTGGATACATTAAATGGTAGGTTTTGATAAAGTTGGATACATACAATGACAATTTTAGCAAGTTCAGTACATTAATCAGTAAGTTTTAAAGTTGAGTACATACAATGATAAAACGTGACAAGTTCGATACACTCCCATGTACTTAACTAACCCTTTAAAATAATTTAGTTTTGACCATTATGGTTGCCATTTTGTTTCAAGTTTTCTACTTATGTCTAACTCGACTTTAAAAAGTTAGTTAACTTAAGGGTATTTTGGTCATTTAACTTGTTTTATCTTCTATAATTTCATTTGTTTAGATAATAAAGTGTATTACAATTTCCCCCTGGTAGTTTGTCAATGATTTGTATCTTCTTCCCATACATCCCAAAAGTTACAACAAAGAGTGATGGTTATATAACAAATTTTTTTTCTTATTTATAAAATGGAAAAGATTAGAAAACCCAACAAACTATCACATTTTGATTATTAAGATTTATGAATTATTGTTTAAATAAAAAAGCAATTAAACTTTCACATGGTTTAAAAATATTTGGAAAACGAGGATTAGACCATAAGTTTTAGTGAATTTCCTTAAAAACAATTTTATCACAAAAGTGGCCGCTAGCCCAATTACAATTAAGAAAACACTGGTGGTGCATTGTGGACAAAGAAACCGTCATCCCGTGATGTTGGATTGGGGCCACAGTAGACTCCCCATATCCCAACAACACCATTAATGGCAGCCCCCCCCCCCCCCCCCAAGTAGATGCCTTTTAAAGGAGGACGAAACAGATTCCACGCCCTCACTCCCAAGGGACACATTGTCACTTGGTACATAATGTCCATTATGCAACCCACCCCCAAGCATATAACACATACGCAATTTATAAGCATGCTCATAGATATGCAAATGATCATCAATTTATCAATAGCAAAGTTCAACAAAACATTTTCAGTAAGCATATCAAAAATCATTTTAGAAAACATTTCAGTAGACACTTAAGTTTTATAAATGAAAGGGTTTGGCAAGGGAACTCACCTGACGACCTGATTGAACCAACTCACCAAAACCTTACTTAAGCTTATGCCGACCACCTATATGCCGACAAAAATTGACATTGCATCTACTCAGATATTCTCGAAAACACTATTCATGCCGGAAAGTTTGGAATGACGAGCAAGACACGAGAAAACTCGTGACACAAGAATGGTGGACCCACTCGGGTTCACAAACATAATCCGAGTCGGACTATAGACCCACTCGGATTTACAGACATAATCCGAGTCGGACTATGGATGACAATCCGGGTCGGATTTTTGTACAAACCCGAGTCGGATTTCGGAGATAATCCAAGTCGGATTTTTGGGTAAAGTCCGAGTAAGATTCCTGGTATATCTCGTGTCGGATTTTCGTGGAAAACCTGGGGATACCAGTGTTCTTCAAAATAACCCCAAATATAGCCCAAACATCCGATCAATCACTCAAAATCAAGTATATGACGGTTTCCTAATACATTAAGGCAAATCTTCAACCAAAGATAACGAAATCTTACCCCAAAAGAAGACCTAACAATGTATGATGATGAAGAATAGCTTTTTCTCTGGTTTCCTTCCTTCTCCAAAATACGGACATACACACACATACACTAGTCCGGGAAGATGATTTTTTCCCTAAATGGCAAAAATCCTACTAATTCCTCTTAAATAGCCTAAGCCCAAGCCCACCATCATTTACTAATTGTGCTTGAAAGTCGTATTTGGTCCCCAACATATAAAAGATTTTCAAATGGATCCCAATCGTTAAATAAGTTTGAATAATTACACGCTCCTTAAATCCAGTTATTACAGGACTAGTTATAGATTAAGAGGCCTGGTATCAGTGTCGGTTATGACCCTCATTGATGCTTGCATCTTGAGGAATGGTTATGATGCATGTCCAGTTCTGATTATGTGCTTATGGTTACGTTTACATGCTTGACATAGAGTTTATGTTTGTGCTCACTAAGCTTCAAGCTTACCTCGTGGGGACTTTATGTGGTTTAGTGGCAGGTAGCTTTTCTAGCAAAGGCAAGGCCCACGTTTGATGCTCTGGAAGGGGAAGCCGCTCAACAACTCAGAGATTTCTCTTTTGATAAAAACACTCAAACTTTAGAGGCTTTACCAATTCTTTGTGAACTCGTTGAGACGATTTATTTGGTTAATGTATTTGAATCTATGCATTTTAATTGATGGTTTGCAAACCAAACACAAATACAATTACAGTAACAATTTACTTTTATGGCTTGAGAACACTTTTTATTACAAACATTTTATATGAATCATGCTTCCGATAATGATGGTTACTTTTATGTTAAAATGGTGTTTTTAAATTATGGAATGTTACAGTTGGTATCAAAGCTTAGGTTTAAGTGATTCGGACAATCACGGGTGGTGAGTTCTTGAACTTAAACCCATGGATTTTCACTTAAAAAGTAACCAAATTTTTAGAAAAGTTGTTCTTAAAAAGAAACGATTTTCAACACTGAGCTGTGAGTCGGAGCATCAAGAGGGGGGTGAGCACACAATACCAAGGCATGGTTAAGTAAGCAAGTTACTTATGTTAATCATGTATGAAAAGTAGTATATGTTGAAAATGCTGAATAAGACTTATATGAAGTGCGTGTTGAAATGGTATTTATGTTATGGTATAAATGATGTGTATGAATTTTGCAGTTATGTGTTAAGAAAGTTTGTATATGTGTGTTATACATGTATGATTGATGGATATTTTGTTTATGTGTATATGACGAATGTGACTTGTATGAAATTCTAGTGGGATAGTAATTGTTACATATGTGTATAAATGCTACGTACGAAAGTTATTGGTTGAACAATTTAGTGGTTATGTGCATGAACCGGGCTTGGGGATTTGGAACCCAAGTGATAACGTAAAGGCTAAGCATGTAGGATGTACTTATAATGATATAAGAGCCCGTATCATTGCAACTACATCGATCCATATGTTCCTCGCTAGTCCGTCGGTGAGGTTTAATTCTTATAATTGAAATTGTGGATGGTAAAGCAATGAAAACGTGATATTCGAAATTTTTTTAAAGATTAGAAAAATTGTCAAAAGAGATATTTTACAAAGAAATATTCCATGTGCAATATGAAACAAAAGAAGGTAGAGAACAAAAACAAAACCGAGCTAAATACATTTGGCCGTGATGAATTTAAAGAGTTGTTAGGATGCTTTGGTGGCTCATATATATACTTCCATTCCACCCACACCCTACGTGTTTCCTTCAGAGGAACAGTTTCGATAGTGGTTCGGTTTGGAATTTGGATAGACATTTTCTAGGGGTGTAAATAAGCTGAGACAACTTGCAAGCTACTCGAGATCGACTTGGTCAAAACTCGGCTCGAATAAACTCGGTCAAAACTCGACTCAAATAAAACTCGACTCGAGATACTAACGACTCGACTCAAACTACCTGATACTCGGTTCGACTCACCTCAAGCCAAGACAACTCGCGAGCTACTTGAGAACAACTCGATCAAAACTCAGTTAAAACTTGATTCGAATAAACTCAGTCAAAACTCGACTCGAATAAAACTTGACTCGAGATACTAACGATTCGACTCGAACTATCTGATACTCGGCTCGTTTACACCCGTAACACTTTCAACAAAAATGTTTGTTTAAGAGTCAATTATTACAACAATTATTACTTTATATAATAAAAAAGGATCATTTTTATATGTTCCACGAACATTTATATCATAATAAACTAGTTAATGGCCCGTGTAATACACGGACGATTTAAACGTATTGTTTTAGTTTCCAATCAGAATTAACATTTGCATTATAAAGTTAACAAATAATTCACCACAAATCAAACGTAATATCCAATTAATAATATAAATATGACTTAGTTGATAAAAGAAACATTAATGATTTAGTTTAATCATAGTCATTTAGGAAATTATATATATAACATTTAAATTAAACTTTTTTCAATCGTTTATTTAAAGCTTTTTTTGAAATTGAGTAAGTAGAAAATAATTATTTAGTAAAAATAATTCTAATTAATCAACGATTTAAATGAAAAAAAGAAACTACCCTTACTTTATTATTAAATATTTTAGTTATCTAATAGTTGTTAAAATGTCTAAAATTGAAAATTTATAATTCTTTTTGTCGAAAGACTCGGATTTCGTGAATGATTTTAAATAAAATAAATTTTCATTATTTATAAATAATCTATAAAAATTGTTAGATTAAAAATAGGAATCTTTAAGTTTCAAAAATATCAAAAATAGAATTCTAATAAAATGTAAACAAGTTAATTCATATCTATTTTTAATATTTAATAATACAAATAAACTAAAAAAAAAATATTCAATATTATACTCATTTTGAAGGTATCGTCGAGACGATTATAATGGTGTAAATTATAGAAAAAAGAAACAAAAAACTTAAATGGTTTTAATTCATATATATTATTTACGTTAATATGATAAGGATGCAAGATGAAAATTGAAAAACTAAGTGGTAAAAAATAGTTTAATCAAATAATTCTAAGGATACAAAATGTAAATTATAAAAGGAAAATTAATAAATTAATGAGAATTTTTAGGTAAGTGAATTTTGGAAAATAGTTTTTCCATGTTTGTAGTTACAAAAAAATGAATTTATAGCTATTAATATGGTATTAAAAAAATACGTATACATGATGACATCATCAATTGTTGTATTTTAATTAATTGGCCAATGAAATGGCTCAATTTCGTATTGATGATGTCAGCCAAAACATTCTTTTAATATATATATATAGATTTATAGAAAATAAAAACAAAAATCTTAAATAGTTTTAATTCATATATATTTTTTACGTTAATATGATAAGGATGCAAGTGAAAATTGAAAAACTAAGGGGTGAAAAGTAATTTAATCAAATAATTCTATGGATACAAAATATAAATTATAAAAAGAAAATTAATAAATTAATGATAAATTTTAGGTAAGTGAATTTTGGAAAATAATTTTTCCATATATATAGTTACAAAAAATTGAATTTATAGCTATTAATATGGTATTAAAAATAGAAAAAAAATACATATACATGATGACATCATCAATTGTTGTATTTTAATTAATTGACCAATGAAATGACTTAATTTCGTATTGATGATGTCAGCCAAAACTCTCTTTTAATATATATATAGATTAGTTTCTAAAGAGGGAAGTTCATTTAGAAACCAAAAAAAGAGTAAAAACTTACAAACCGATGGTTTTTTTGGTTTAAATCAACGAAAACTCTTCGTAAAATTATTTATCATGATGCAAATGTTTCATATAAATTATTTTTTGATGAAATTGTTTCATATCTTGGTGTTTTTTAATATAAAATGAAAAAGTTTCATACATTTTTTTATGCTTATGAAACTGTTCTATGTATTTTCTTTAATCCTATGAAACCTTGTTATTTTTACAAAAAGGAACATCAAAAAATGAATTATATGAAACATTTGCATCATATTAAACAACTCTACGAAAAGTTTTCATTGATTTAAGTTATGAAACCATGAGTTTCTACGGTTTTTACTCTTTTTTTGGTTTCTAAATGAACTTGACTCAGTTTCTAAATATCTTTATATTTAATATTTTATAGTTTATAGATGTTATAATTTTATTCTATTGTACGTTACTTCACGAAAATTTTCAATTTGTCTTTACCTTCATGATAGCTTCTAGTTGAATTTATTTGGTTGCTATTAATCTTTCTTCTAGGAAAATCGCATATTTTCCTGATCAAGTAGTAATTCAATTTCAACGGTTAATCCATATTTAAAAAAAGAACATACATTGTTACTAATCCTCTTCTGAAAACTTTTAAAAGTTATAATATTGTCTTTTTCTTTTTTTTTTTGAACCGGAACACATACAGGTTCTTGGAATATTCGGATCCAATTAATCCCTGTCGACCACGTGATTAGTAAAGCATAATGTCTTTGATACAATTGATTACATTGACAAATGTGAATTTTTTCATAAATTTAAAAGCATCAAGAATTTTTTAACATTTTTCTCATCTTAACAGTCGCATTGTATTACATATATATGGTTGGGTTCAAATGAAAATTCATTTTTGGTTGTGAACATGGGGATAAATCTCAGCCTTTGATTAAAAAATCGAATATTAAATCAATGGGTTAAAAACACGGTGGCAATCTTGTAAATATATTGAAAACTCTGGCATGGGTAAAATAATAATTAGTGTATAGGGGTATAATCGTAAATATGAAGAGACTAATTAAACTGAATACATCAACTTTCTACACATACTTTCTCTTCTTCATCTAAAATTCTCCCACTAAAATTCCTTATTCATCGAAGATATCTGCCAAAAAAATTTCCATTGAAGGTCGATTTCAATCATTTACACTGATAGAAAAATGGTTAAATCAAGTGATGGCGTAATGGATAACCTTCCAATCGCACAAAATCATCAGGTTATGAGTAGTTAGGTTGGTTTGATTCGTTTTTGTTGATTGTTTCTTTATAAAAGTTGTTTGTAATCATAATTAGAGCAATATATCATAAGTTTAACAATTTTCGTGATGATTTTGAAAAATCTTTATTTGAAAATTGAAATTTTATGGTTTGTGTTTTTTAGATTTTTCATCAGAGTAGGTTCATTTGATTCGCTTTTTTGGTGATTGTTGTTTTTTTTAAAAGTTTCTTCTAATAATAATTAGAGCAACATATCCAAATTTTAACAATTTCCGTGATGATTTTGGAACATCGTTGTTTGAAAATTGAAATTTTATGGTTTGTGATCTTAAGATTTTTTCATTAGATCAAGTTAGTTTAATTCATTCTTTGTGATTGTTGTTTTTCAAAAGTTGTTTGTAATAATAATTAGAACAACATATCCAAATTTTAACAATTTTTCATGATGATTTTGAAAAATCATTTGTTTGAAAATTGAAAATTTAGGGTTTGTGTTGTTGAGTGTTCATCATATGTTCTTGAACAATAAGTTAATAAATCTGAGTTTTGATTTATTTTTAAAGTGAAAAGGTTAATAAATTTGAGTTTTCTAGAGTTTCGAGTTAATAAAGTTATATACTCAAAGTGAATAAAACTGTGTATGTAAATTGAATAAAAATGTTGATTGAAATTACTTATTATTCACTATAAATAAACTTTTATATTAAGAATGCATAAAACTGTAAAATGTAAGGTTAATGGAAACGTTGATTAGAATTACTTGTTATTCACTCTGAATAAAGCTTTCTATTCAGACTAAATAAAACTATATATGTTAGTTTAATAGAAAGGTTGCTAAGAATTAGTTGTTATTCACTTTGAATATCGCTATATATTCAGAGTATTATTCTACATTAAGATATATTAACTTTGAACACTTAAATATAAACTGTATATATCTTTGATACAGTTGATTACATAGACAAATGTGAATTTTTCAATATAAACTGTAACAAATCAATTAAGTTTCAATCAATTTACCGTAATAAGGGGGAGTATGATAGATTAAGATAAATCCGATCAAAGCCATGAAAATTGCATTAGATAAAGGAGCTAATTTGGTGGGTCCAAGTTCATAATTCATGAATGTACCCTCAAAGTGACATCCATCACGGGATTAAATAAGAATTTATGATTTTGGGATGTATATAAGAGAGAGAGGTGGCAAAGGAAAGTTTAAATGTAAACTTAGTTTTCATTCCAAATTTAAGGATACTTGAGAACGTCACGTGGTAATGGCATATTCAATTTTAATAATACAAGATTATTCAGATTAAATATTATTCATTATTTAAGGTGAACACTTTTAATGAAATACCTAGGTGAACACTTTTAATCAAATACCCCCCCTTCCCCCGGCGTGAACTACGATTGAAAAAGAAATTGATCTGATGCATCTCATCTTAATGTTCGTTCATTTCTTATCCAATACTTGATAACAACTTCTCACCAAATTTATCACTTCCCATCTAAACCTAAATAGTGTACAATTTTATAAATTAACAAATGTTTTCTTATTTTTTTTAAATAGTTAGTGTTTACATATAAACCCACCTCTATATCTTCGCTACAATAAACAACAATTACACTAAAACTATAAATTGCAACTACTTATGCATGAAATACAACTTTATTATTGTTAAAAGTTGAAAGTCTCATTCATGCAAACACCAAAGTTTGGAATACAATAAAAATGCATTTGCCCATGTGAAAAGTTCTTATTCACATTTAGGCTTAAGTCCAAGATGTGAGTCTCAATAATTCAAATTTCAAATTTCCATATTGAAGCTTCTTCCTTCTAGCATTCTTCATCCTTATTTACGACTCTCTTGGTCATGTTTCTCTTATATTTCTCTCATATTGTGTTCTCAAAAATCATTTTACGAAGGAAAGGAAATAAAAGAAAGAAAGTAAAAAGACTTGTTAAAAAAAGATAAGGAGAGAAAATAAAAGAAATGAAAGGATAATAATGATAAGTTATATTTGACTTAATATGAAAATATGTATTGGGTCACATGCTTTCTCATGTGCATTCCATTATAGTTATTCTACATGTACCAAATAAAATATTGTATTTTTTTTTTCTTTTTTCTTTCAAACTATCCAACAACTTCCTAAATTTTTAAAATGACTTAGGATCATGTGAGATCAATCTATTTTCGTGAGATTGCGTAAGACCAATACTTAACGTATGAAACTTCACAAAAAAAACACTGTGAAGGTACATAAAACTCGAATACGCAGACCTAAAAATCACTTTCGATGCAAAAAGATATCCAAAATAAGGTAAAAGCGAAACCTTCACAGCTCAAATGTTGTGAAGGTTACATATATATAATGTGAACCTTCATAGCGGAAAATGTTGTGAAGGTCTCGTTTTTTAAACTTTTTTTGAAATTTTTTTCTTCGATAATGTTTTTTAGTATGTTTTTAGGATGAATGTTCAATTTTTTTTACCTTCACAAATGTTTTTCTGTGAAGCTTCATATAAAATATGTTGGTCTCACCGGCTCACGGAAAAAGCTTGATCTCACGTGAAATTAACACTTTCTAAAATTATATAAAAGTTATCCACAGCATATCAATTTTATAAATGATCATAAAAGATATAAATAAGTCAAATAACAACATAATGTTTCCTGCCCAATCCATATCTAAATTTCAGATTCCAGCCCAAATCCATTTTTCAGTTTTCAACCCAAAACCAAATCCAACCTTTTATTTTCATTTTGGGCCATAGTAAGAGCATGACTGCATGACGACTACTCTCATTTTTCTCGTGAGAGGAAACAAGAATTCCAGCCAACAACGACGGACCCAGTCTTGTGGCTACGGTGGCACGTGTCACCGTTTCATTCTTCCATCGTAGTATAAAAAATTACAGGTTTTGAAAGGTATCACCGTATTAATTTGTTCTGTGCCACCATATATATTTTGAAACTGCATTTAAAATACAAGTTTTCCTTAGTAGATTTGGTAAGTTCATTGCTTTTTGCACTTGAGGTCTTGGTTCGAGTCTTGTTAGAGTCATTTTTACTTGATTTTAGTTTTGTTTCATCATATTTATTATGTTTATTGAAAAATTGCTTGCAACAAGACTTGAACTTGAGATTTTACACTTGAAAAACAATGGACCAACCACTAAACCAATATATAGCTTTTAAGAAAAATATTTATGCATACGTTGCTTATAGTCAAATTGTGCCACTGATAGAAAAAAGATTCTAGGTCCGCCCCTGCCAGCCAAATGATTTAAATAAATCATCTTTAACAACTTCTCCAAAATAAAGAAATTAAACGACATTTTACTCCAATAGCCTTCTGAAAACTATCTTAAAATTTGGGAGAAAGTATGACAAGCTCGAGTTTTTTTTTTTTAAATTTGGGGATAATCCTAAAAATGATATAGGATTCTTCTTTTGATTTTAGAAATGTATCATAGCATTTTTGGTACATGTTCCCTACTTGTATACTTTTTGATGTTCTAGATCGTTAATTATTGCGTGTGTCATCCCCCAAAACAAAAACCCAATATAATTGTGTTGGAGTAGGCTATTTGTTTGATTTTTTTCAAAAATTCTTACAGGTTTTGGCCTCTTGATCTCACACTTGCCTTCACAATTTCGTAACTGGCCCTCTGCCCCTCACCTATGACGCACAACGTTGCCAATGCCCACCATTGCTTTCGACAATCGTCTCTCAGCCTCTCACATTGACTCATCTTTGACCATGTTGCTAGAACTCAAACTAGATAAAGACTTCCCAATGGCTTTTAAGATGTGCCAACATTTTACAACATACTTTGTAGTTTGTACCTCCATTTTATATGTTAAATGCAAACTTGTCTTCAATCCAACTTTATATTTTAGTAAAACTAACACTTCACAATGAGTTATATAAACTTAAATGTCTTCTCGGAATTACAGATTCTGAATAATATCAAACGGGACAACTATATTTTTCGGTAATGAGAGTTTATAAGACATAAACAGCTTCCTGAAATTGATTTAGTTTTCGGGTCTTAATTAGAAGCAAAACTCATATGATTCATTCTTGTTATTTTAGCACACTGGAGTTTAAAGGAATAAGTGATGATATTTGGTGGAGCTAATTAAGTAAGATTAGCTGAGAAGCTCTTCTGCACTTCAACTGCAAGTTCTTCAACACTAAGTTGGCATTCCAGTCCTATCTGCATGTAACATTTAATCCAATGTCATTGAAATTAGTACATGTACACAAGTGAAATATTATAGATTAATAACGTAAAAATCTATTATGTGTTTATCTGCCGTCCAAAAAAAATAATGTCAAAATTGATTAAGATGGACAAAAAGATTTTACCCACCAAGACATGCAGATTGTAGTAGCATTAATTTATAATAGGGTTACACTTTGTTTTCAGTAGAGAAGGGGGAGTTCATTATCACTTTTCTTGGTCAAATAATCATCATGAATATCAAAGTCTGGATATCTCAGAAATGTCACCCGTGGGAGTCGAACCCTGGTAATGTGGCTTTCACCCCACACTCCCCAGGGATGTTACCTATCCAACTGAGCTAACACCCCTTTGATAGTAATTCCTTTATTATTGTTACTTATACAGGATATCAACAATGTTTTCCTATCCAATTCATTTCCTTGGGTGTTGCTTTGTGTGTTAATAAAGAACAAGTAAATAAAGTGCATAGCATAACTTCTGATGCTAGAATGTTAGGGCATATATATATGGATATACCTTAATGACAAAGGAGTAAAGGACAGTGTCCTCCATGCTGCTGATATTCAGATGCAGGATCTCAAGAGAAAGATTTTCCAACAAATTGATTATCTTCACAACTTGCCCTGGAATCCTTCGTGATACGGTCCTCAAGACAACGTTTGACCCCGAGATCTTTGCTTCCACATCGGCTACCGGTGAGTTACAGGATGCTCCAAGTTCTTTGATGTTTTCGTGTACAATAATAGAGCGTTCCGATTGCGGGGTGCTTGGTTGCAATATCGGCTTTGGGCTTAGACCAGGACTAGGACTTATGCTCCTACGCCTTTTCTTCGATTCCAACGACTGTAAAACTTGTTGCATTTCTTTGATGAATTCTATCACACCTCCTATGATCGATGCTTGGTCTCCCTACCAAATAATGCCCATAATGAAAAATTAAACAAACTTATAGGCGGACCGTTTACTCAAATACGTGCTTAACCGGTAAGTACTTACTGAAAAGAGTCATCAACACACAAACTTACTTTACCATGTCCATCACAATTGTATCGTGTGCAACAGTTTATCCGTTAAGTGCTTACCCTGGTGAGAATCATTAGACTCACTTAGTGGTACGACTCTCCATTCTTATCATCGCTCTTACTGAGTAAGCTTATGTTCTCAGCGCTAGGTTCATGTGTTTTTTTGGTAAGAGGTAAACGCCTACCGGGTAAGTGTATTAGCAAATGGTGTAATAATTGGTTGTTTGATAAAACCCTAGTAATTAAACAATTTCTGATTAGAACTTATTAAAACAACAAATTTAAAAAAAAGTGGCTATTTAGTTAATTTATACAGAAGCTGATCGGAGTCTCTCAGAATGATATGATTTAACTCGTCAATTTCTAATTTAATTAGTCAAATATAGAATATTAGGTTGCACGGAAACGAAAACAGCAACGGATACGTAACGAATACGGGAACAACAACGGAAAACGGATACGTAACGGATACGGGAAACAACAAATCTCAAACATTCAAGATACGGATACGGCAAAGAAACGGCAAATATAAAATATAATATATATATATATATATGTTAATGAAAATCCAACCAAAATAGATATATATATATATATATTGATGCAAAGTGTAAACTCCAATTAGGAGTATAGGATATGAATGAATCAATTAGGAGTTTAGGACTGATTTGAATGATCGATTGATAATGATGGAATGAAATTAATAGGGATTAGCCGACTAGGAATGGAATACGATCAGTTTAGCCCAAGCCCGTTAGCCTTCTTCAGTTTTTTGGAGTTAAAAAGCCCGAAACTTGACCGAAACTTTGCCGAAACTCCCCCGAAACTTCACCAGAAACGTTTCTGGTGAAGAAGAAACGTTTCGGGGCGTTTTGGTTTCCTACGCGTTTCCGAAACGGGAACGGCTTAGTATTAGGCGTTTCGGTGCATCCTATCTAATCTCTAGTTCTCTCTTTGACACCACTTAAACACACCAACATAGAGATGAGTATAACCGTGTGCTTACTCAGTTATTTGTATAAAAAAATAGACAAACAGTTAATTGCTGTTATTAAACCTCACCAAAATATATATATATATATATATATCAGTCTTGATTAGGGTTTCATTTATAAGAGAAATACCAACCCTTTTGATGTAGAAACAAGGAGTCATAGACCTCAACACCTTGAGGTGTTCATTCATCTGCCTTCTCCTATTTCTCTCAACAGCAATATGAGACATATCCTCCAATCTTTCTAATTTAACAAACCCTTTCTGCAATATGAGAAAGAAGAAACCCACAGTTGACACACAGTTTAACCTATGTGGATGAGTATGTACATATAGATATGGATATATATATATATATAAGGTGTGTTTACGTGTGTGCGTGTGTGTGCATTAGTCTACTACATACGGCTATATATATAGGGCTAGCTAAGGTACTTATAAATGCTATATGTTGCAGTCTCGTGAGGTTAATTAGTTTTTTTTTTTACTACTCTCTCTCTCTATATATATATATACATATATATATATATATATATATAGAGTGGGTGTGTGTAGTTTTATGAGACTAGGGAGTATTACGTGCCTACGCGTGAGCTAAAAACGAAGGGATTGAAGGGGGGAATTGTAGGGTGGTAAATTCTCATCTTAATTTGTCATGCATATTTCCTTGGGTTCTTCATGCATGCCACGCCACTCACTTCATCATTAAGAAATAATAGGAAATAAGTTGTATAGTCAACCATTCAGCAGAAAAAAACCAACAACAATTTGGCAATATATATATATAGGGGTGGGTTCAAATGTGAACCACTTTTTGGTTGCGAACGTGAGGACAGCCGAGAGCACGACACGTGGCGGATCACTAGGTGCCACATCAAGTCCACGGCGGGTGACTAGGCGCGATTCATGGGAGGACATTGAATTAAAGGGGGGGGGGACCACACTCAAAGCCGCATTTGTTGACTAGTCTCCGCCACGTGTCGCGTTCTCGATTGTCCTCACGTTCACAACCAAAAAGTGGTTCACATTTGAACTTTCCTCTCTCTCTCTCTCTCTCTCTATATATATATATATAGATTATGTATATATTATTGATTTGGTCCCTATGTTTTCTTGAAAGTTATGCTTTTGGTACATGAACTTTATTTGTTACGGAAAGTTGCTAAAGTTTCGATTTTGTACATGAATCGGTTCATGACCCTGACATCTCTCTAGTCCTCTGTTAAAAACGAGGGTAAAATTGTCGTTTTACTATTTTCTTTAAGTCTAACACTTTTATAAAATAAAATAAAAAGCACTCAAAAGAAAAACCTTAAAAAAACAATTCACTTTTTCTTTCTCAACTCTGAAGACAAACGCAAACCTTTACATTTTAGTTTGGGGCACTAGAGGATGTCAAACACTGAATTTAAATTGTCGATTTCCGGTATTCAAACAAAACATTAATATAAGATATGTGATTACTGCTGATTGTCGTAAGTCTCGTAATACCTTAAGAATAATTTGAGATGTGATGAGTATAGATTAAAAAAAACATGAATATTGTAACTATTGCTTGTAAAATGTTTGAAGAGCGAGCATTTTTATATTATAGTTTTAATAGAAGCTAAAAATATACTTTTATTATCATATTTGCCATTAATTCATTGATTTATCATTAACATAAATAACCTCCGTATAAATATTATTAGTGTATATTATGTATGAATATTAAACTCCATAACTCTTGGACATCATAAAATGTATTAACAAAAATATGATATTATAAAACCTTATTTTATATAGTTTAAACTTTCTACTAATATATGAATATTAAGTTAGCTTTTTTTTTTTGAACGGCAACAACCAAAACCTTTTATTAAGACCACAAAGTCAACTACAACCGACCAAACGCAAAAGAGAAAAGAGGAAAACCAAGTCATTCGGCTTCCCAACACAAGCAACACGACAACAAAACGACTAATACGAAGTTTACAGGACGTAAACCAACCAAAATAAAGCACAAGAAACCTGCAGATGGTCGCAAAGAAGCGTACTAGAGTCGACTACCGCGAACCACAGATAGTATCTAAAGTCCATGAGTCGACTCTAGTACGCTTTGGGTGGCTAATTTTTTGCTATCCCTTTTCTTAATTAATTTGTTGATAATCCTTTTATAATTACTGAAGGTTTACTATGGATAATCCCCATAAAAAAAGTTAAAAAAAGAAAAAATAAAGAAAATATTACTATATACTATAGTGGGAATATAAAAGTAGTATGTTTTATTTTTCCGTTGGTTAGATTAGATACTATCTTTATGGGCCTAGAAATAGGTTCAAGTCCATGGGGTAGTTATATTTTGTCTTTATGGGCCTAGAAACCTAGGTTCAAGTCCATGAGATAGTTATTTTGTCCTGTAAATAATGCATGATATTCAGAGTGAATATTGTTAAGTGACATGATTTTGGTGATCCTCACGTTCATAATGAAAGATAGATTCACATTTGGACTTTCCTATATATATATATATATATTTATATATAGAGATGTGGGTTCATACGAGAACGCTACCATTTTAAGAAAAACAATATTTGATATATAAAATCATATATGATTCACATAGGAAAATCCACATACAAAAAACATGTAGAAAATCATATATGATTTATGCACAAAATCACATATTATTCGTGAACAAAATCATATATGATTAATAATGTACGCGATTTGCCTTCGACTTTAAGTCGCGTGAAAGTTGCTCGCATCCTTTTTTTTGTCAGTACAAAATCATATATATATATATAACTTTGTATATGAATTTTTTTTCCTTAAAAAGTTATCGTTCTGTATGAATCTCTTTATATATATAGAGAGAGAGATTTATGAAAATAGCTAATGACAATTATTTTAACGTCTATTTTGATCATCGCAAATAAAACTAACGATTTTAAACACAAGTCTTAGAAAATTGTGAAAGCTAAGGATCACCTAAATGGCCTGCTTGATAATTTCATTTTTAATTAATTAGTCATAGTGGATGGGTATTATTGGTTTGATGAATTTTCTCATCTTGTCATCTTGTGGATGGCGTTATGTATTTGTCAATATGCTTAATTGGTTTGACGAATTTGCTCATTTCCTTTTCAATTCTTTAACCCAATACGACCTTTATCATAAACACCTGTTCTCGCCTAGCGGTGAGCAGTTGGGCCGAAAAACACGAACCAAACAAAAAACCGACCGTAACCGAACCGAACAAATACCGTATATAATATCTGGACCGGTTTTGGTTTTGTATTTTCACTCGTATCGGTTTCGGTCCATATCAGTTATGGTCCAATCGGTGTAGGGAGCTATCGGTTTCTTACCCCTATCCTTACCTTTTCACTACCACATCAGCTTAATTTCCACTATCCAACCCTCAAACCCAAACCAACCTTTAAAACTCACTAAGGCCATCCGCTGTCGACCCACTACTACCCAATGGTTTCAACTGCCACATCAGCGCCACATCAACTTTCCACTATTTTACCCAAAACTACTCATTCCATCCACTATCAACCCAATATTATTTAATTAAAGTAAAATAAAAGAAAAAATTAAATAAGAGAGAGAAAGAAGAGAGAGATAGAGAGAAAAGAAGAGAGAGAGAGAGAGGGGGGGGGGGTGGGGTGGGGGTGGGATGGCTTCGGCTATAGCAAACCGATTAGGGGGCTACCCGATTGAGGCGCGGTGGTGTTCCTCCTTGAAGCCGACGGGTTGGAGGTCTTGGAAGGTTACCCGATGGCCTAAGCCGCTACCACAGCGGATGGCCTAACACAACCTTTCATACCCACATACCCATACCATTTTTTTATTAATCTTAAATATAACATAGAAGAGAGAGAAATAAAGGAAGGAAGAGAGAGAGAGCACTGGTAGGGTCCCTACAGGTTCTGGAAGGGGCGTACCACATGCGGGCTGAACCCGCATAAATGAGAAAAATCCTCATATACCCATCATGAGCCCAAGGCGGTGCTACTCCTGGCCTAAAGTGGAGAAAAAACGTGACCCACCACTCGATGAAATCCGATACATATATATAATGGTTGACCAAGACTTGGAACTTTAACTTTAATTCATTAAACAGGCTGGAGTCTTCTTCACTTTGGTGGGCCTTTTGATGGTTACTGGTTTCACATTGATCTTCTGGATAAATGAAATGGATAACCAGACAAAAGTTTCAAGTTTAAATATTGTGACTCGTGGATCTTTCTGAATCAATTAAGCATTTGTAGAAAATATCAGATCATATTCACTCTTAGCCCATCAAAGGGTGTTAGCTCAGTTGGATAGGTAACATCCCTAAGGGGCGTGGGGTGAAAGCCACACTATCAGGGTTCGGACGACAGTTCTGAGATATCTAGACTTTGGATCTGGTCTTTTGGGCCGGGTTCGGGGCCGGTATGGGACGATCCAGTCTATGGGATCCACTTCCCTGCTGGTCGGGTTCAGCCATAGGTTGGGCCGGGTCGGAGCAGATTAGTGGGATTGTCCAATTGGAGGCCGGATACGGTTAGCGTAGCGTGTGTGTTAACTTGAGGTTCAAAAAAAAAAAATTCACTGTTAGCCCGGTGACCAGGTCTAGCTTATTAGTTTGACTAGAATCAATCAACGATAAAACTTAATTATCAAGATCTATAAAAGATGTATTTTTAATGCAACCCATGAACGATCATGGTTTAATTTACTCGGTTTTTTAGCAAATTATCATGGCATCCTCCAGATTCCTTGTAATTACTAATCACTTCCTCCTTTTCTTGATCCCTTATGCAGCTTCACTCAGTTTCGATTTGACGAATATTCGTCCCGGGAATCAGAATCTGGAAATAGTGACGGAAGATGACGCATATATCTCGTCGAGTGGAATCCAGCTAACCCCGGATGAGATCGGAGATCGGACACAGAAAGCCGGACGGGCGACGTACGTCCAGCCACTTCATCTTTGGAACAACGCAACCGGCGAGCTAGCAAGCTTTGCTACTAACTTCTCGTTCGTGATCGATTCAAGGCAGGATACGAATTACGGTGATGGCCTCGCGTTCTTCCTTGCCGAGAATAATTCGGTCATCTCGGGTGGTGGAGCCATGGGGCTTCCTATCGATCCGGACACCGTTGTCGCAACGAATCGATTTGTTGCGGTAGAATTCGACACGTATGAAAACCCTTGGGATCCGAAAGTCGGTGATCATGTGGGTGTGACCATAAGTAATCTCACTGGTCAGTCTCTCGCTTCCGTTAGATCTCAGGAGTGGTTGAGCAATGTAACCGGTGGGGCAGATTGTGAAGCTCGGGTCACGTATGATTCTCTTTCTATGAATCTTAGCGTTTCCTTCACGGGTTTTCGAAATAATACGACAATACGTCAAGATGGACTTTATTACACCGTTGATCTTAGAGATGTGTTGCCCGAAAGGGTCATTTTTGGATTTTCAGCCGCAACCGGAGCTTCGTTCCAGAAAAATAACGTTAGATCTTGGATTTTCAGCAGTACGGATATACAAGATAATGAAAACCGCAACCTACCACCAAACCCGACCCAGATACACTACCACCGAACCGCAGCCCAGATCCACTTTCACCGAACCGCAGCCCAGATCCCGTGGGTGATCACAAAAACAGTAATGTGGCTTTAATAGTTGGATTATCTGTTGGAATCACTTTTCTAGTTTTTCTTGCCTTTGTTTTCTGGATGATCCGGAAGAAGAAACAAAATAGGGAAGACGAAGCACAAGAACTTGAATTTAATGCTCAGATGAACACCGAATTCAAAATGGGTACCGGGCCGACGAGATTCTCTTACCACAAATTGGCGCAATCCACCGCTAACTTTGCAGAGCACGAGAAACTTGGGGAGGGAGGTTTCGGTGGAGTTTACAAAGGTTTCTTGAAAGATTCGAGAACATTTGTTGCGGTGAAACGGGTGTCCAAGACTTCCAAACAAGGGATCAAGGAGTATGCATCAGAAGTTACGATCATTAGCAGATTGCGGCATAGAAATCTTGTTCAACTCATTGGTTGGTGCCACGAGAAAAGAGAACTACTGCTTGTTTACGAGTTAATGGAAAACGGAAGCTTAGATTCGCATCTTTTCAAGGAAAAGAGCTTGTTGACATGGGGCACAAGGTACAAAATCGCTCATGGCCTTGCTTCGGCTTTGCTATATCTACATGAAGGATGGGAGCAATGTGTCTTGCATAGAGATATCAAATCCAGTAATGTGATGTTGGATTCAAATTTCAATCCAAAGCTTGGCGACTTTGGATTAGCAAAGTTGGTAGATCACGAGAAAGGCTCGCAAACAACAATGTTGGCTGGAACCTTAGGTTACATGGCTCCTGAATGTGTAGTGACCGGCAAGGCAAGCAAGGAATCAGATGTGTTTAGCTTTGGAGTTGTTGCATTGGAAATAGCTTGTGGGAGAAAACCCATCGAGTACCACTCTCCAGAAAGGCAAATAAGATTAGTAGAATGGGTTTGGGAGCTATACGGGATTGGGACCCTTTTAGAAGCAGCAGATCCACGACTAGGGTTAGATTTTATGGAAGAAGAAATCAAGCGTTTGATGATCGTTGGGTTATGGTGTGCACATCCCGATTCAAATCTCCGCCCATCTATAAGACAATCTATTCAAGTACTGAATTCCGAAGCTTCTTTGCCCATACTCCCCTCAAAGATGCCAGTGGCGTCTTACTTGTCGCTTCCGAGTTCTTCATTACATGTTGTCGCTTCCATGGTCCATAACCGGTCGTCAAGCAGTGTTGACGACACGGATTCCTCAAGGAAAACTGTAGTTTCATCAACAGATACTTCTTCTTCTACAATCTGTGTCATTATTGTATTCAATGTAATAACATTTATTGAATATTGTTCGAAATTTGAGCATTTTACGAGCATATCAAGTTATTTATTAGGTAGCTCGACATAACTCGCTAATATGTTTACTTGAGCTCTAATTTAAGTCATAGCTTATTCAAATTAAACGTTGACCTAGTCGATCACGAATTCACGTGTTGCGATGGTCCCGAATTTACCTTTCTAGAACTAATCATTGTTTTTAGTTCCATTTGGACCAAGCCCATCAAGCACATGATATTTTCTTATGGCCTTGTGAATTGTATTCTTTGCCTTTACTTTTTTTTTGGACCAAATGCTTTTAGTTATACACTTGAGGTTGACCACCTTCTTTTCATATTTTTGGGCCTTCTTCTTGTTGTAAATGTGGGTATTTTAGAATTGAGAGTATGGACTTTCTTGATTTTAAAGAGATTTGAACAAATGAACTCATTGGATCTTTAGCTTTTGAGCCAACATCTAGTAATTCTTGTCTATATAGTCTTCTATCCATTAGTGGATCTAAGATCTTTGTCGAACGCATATAGTTTTATGTTATGTTTTCAAATTTAGAAAGAGAGAAAAAAAATCTATTTGTGCTTTAGAGAACCAAGAAGAATAAAGGAAAAGAAAGATAAAATTTCATGCTCTTAAGCAAGAGAGAAAGAAAAAGGGAAAAAAAGGGTATTATCCACGGTCAAATTAGTCGGAAATCGGCTTTTCCAACGGTTTTCCGACGAAACGAGCATCGCTAAAAAGTCGGTCAGTAAAAGCTACAGATTTTACCGACTGTTTCATTTACCGACGACTTTTCGACTGTTTTTTGATGGTTTTCTGACGACTAATTAAAAAGTAATAAAAAATAAAATAAAAATGAAACAGTTGGTAAACCTCGGAAAGCAGTCGGTAACGGTCGTTGGTAATACATAGTCTTTTATTAGTGAAGTGCTTTCACCTTACTAGTGAACCTAACAAGGATCGAGATCTTATTCGATAAGAACGAAGACAACGATCAAGAGTATTTTCCAATTAAAAAAAACAAAGATCCGAAATTTTACCTAATAATTAAGGATGTCTTTACATGGTTGTAACTTGTAAGTGCTTACCAATGAAAATTGTTAATCTTAGAGTGCGTTTGGTTCACAGAATGTGATGGAATCTGGTGGAATTGGAATGTTGAATTCCTTTGACCAGATTCTATTCCATTGTTTGGTTCATTTTTTTTTGGTGAAAGGAATCCCTACATTCCAATGAATTCCATACGTGAAGGATTTAATCATTCCATGAGAAATAGGTGGTATTTCAATGGAATGAAATTTAACAATTTCATTTATCCCCAAATTACCCTTACCCACATATATACCCCAATCTCCTAACCTAAATACATTATACAACCACCAATTTTCATTAGCTCTCTCACATCTTCTTCTCCATCAAGTCGTCTTCTTCGTTGCATCAAGAACACATGTACTCCATTTCCTTCTCCCTCTCAATTTCTCTATATTTGTCTCCATCTCCCTCTCGATTTCTCTATTTCTGTCTTCATCTCGATTTCTCTATATCCATCTCCATTTTACGTTCTTTGGGTTTCGTTATATTGTTGTGTGGCACATCTATTCGTTATTTTACTATAATAATGGCATTTTTGAAAATCATAAATTATTTTTATTACGTCAAAACAATCAAGGTGTGACATAAAACTCTTGCGTCATTCATGATAGCCATGTTCCACTAGTGAATTTATATATAAAGATATTTGTTAGTGGAACGAAAAATAATTGCATTCTAAAGTAGTAAAATATGGAACATGTGTCCGAGATGTAATCATTTATATATATTAAAGGAAGAACCACCAACAATGAGGTGGCATCCTCTAAAGGCTAGGAATCCATTTATCTTTTTTCTCATTTATTCACTTTTTTACATTTCTTTTCTAATTGCAACACTAATTACCCCATGAATATTAATTGGTACTTATGTTTGTATTTAAATATCATCTCTTCATTTTCCTTTCCCACTCTTCATCTTCCAACCATTTTATACTATAAATTATGATTTGTCATCAATTCACCATGTTCATTTTTTTATGGTTAAGCTTTTTTCACATAAACTTTGAGATTCATAGAGGTATGCATCTCTTTTACCTTTTTATTAGAACTTTAAAGTTTTTTTTTTTTTGTATACTTTTGTTTGTAATATTTTTTCTTTGGTTTTTCCCAATGATGGAACCTTGGTATTGTTTTTGGAAAGAGTTCTAACCTTGGTATTGTTCAATATATTGATTCGGTTAGTGATTATCTCCCATTGTAATTTAATACTATTCTTCTAACCCATGAATTATAGAGCTCCATCATGAATCCATATTTTTCTACACGACTAGAACCGGAGAACCGACGGATGAGGTACTCATGGCGAGGGAGAGCCGCATAAGGGACATCTTTTTCATTTGATATCTCATTTTTGTACTTATGTCTTCTTTGGTTTTCTTTGTATGTTCCTTTTTTCTTTCTCATATATGTATATAACCATTTCTTCTTTATGCAAGATAATATTGAAATGATGGTTAATGGAATTTCATTTGATACTTCAGTTTTTTGTACTTACACCTTCTTTATTTTTTTCTTTCTATGTTCCCTTTTCTTTCTCATATATGTATATAACACATTTTCTTTCTGTAAGCTAATATTGAAATGGTGATTAATGAAATTTCTTTCATAGTCAATCCAAAGAGAGAGAAATCTATTTGCAAGCAATTGTCATGTTCCATTTTCTTTCTCATATATGTATATAACTACTTTTTCTTTTTGTAAGCTAATATTGAAATGGTGATTAATGAAATTTCTTTCGTAGTCACTTCGAAGACAGAGATTTGCAAGCAATTATTGGATATAATCACACCTCGCAGTTCACTAATTTTTGGTGTGGTCACACATTCTTTTTCATTTTAAAGTAGTTACATATATATTTTTTTTAAATGTTCGTTAATACATATTTATTATACATATATAAAAGTAAGAATTAAGATATGGTTTAATAAGGAACTATCAAATTAGTATCCTTTTTTGTTTATTTTTAATACAAAAATCAATAATATATATATATATATATATATAATTCATTTGTTAATAAATAAAATTAGTATCATTACCTATATAGGTTATCTACAACCAATATAATTAAAAATATTTTTATTTATTTAATTTACATAACAATCTTTATGTTGATCTGAACATGTTATTATAAAAAGTTTAAATAAACACATGTAACTTTTTAGAAATCATTGATGACAATTTTTATTATTTTTATATATCTTTGATTTTATAATGTTTATTCTAATTTGATACGTTTTTTTTATTAAGTAGTTATGTTTTATTTACATAACATGTTATGTATATAATTAAATATTTCATTTTTGTTTATCTAAACTAAATTTATAAGAAATAATCAAAATCAATCAATATAAATATATAAATGAAGAACCATAAAATCAATGAGAATCCTCAATTGATGCTTTTTTTTTCTTAGATTTTTTTAAATATTGGTTTTTGTGAATTGGTGGAGTATTAATGTTGTGTAAGTTCTTCCACATTGATAGAAAAGAGTAAATTAGAAATGAAAATGTGTATATAAAAGGTTATGATAAAATTTAATGTTTGCCAAATGCAACAAAAGATAGTGACAATCTGCATATTTCTAATGAGTTACTCACGCTAACCGCGCAACGCGCGGTTATGCCACTAGTAATAACATTAAAAACGTGACCGAGTGGGTCAAAAGCAAAGGAAATTGTAGAAAGGCACATAACAATAGGATTCTTGTCGTATATGGATAATAATGCATCTAAAAAACAAACATAAGGTTGATTACATTATTTTCCTAAATAAGATTGATTACATTTTCCGTTCATGGTTTGGGAAAAACAATCCTTGTGGTTGCTCTGGCTGGCTTCGGTGCTCACACCCACAATCCTACTATCACCCTTACGGTCCCGATAGCAACTTCACCCTAGAGGTGGGCAAAAATCGGGCCGGGCCGAGCTTTGACCGGGCCTCGTAAAGACCGGGCTTTTCGGGCCTTGGTTTGACCGGGCTCGGGCCAGGCCTTGAATGTGACACCCGGGCCCGTTACATGTAGAAAAAGCCTAGGCTTTAAGGACCGGGCCTTGAAGAAATTTTTTTTCTCTTTTTCTAACTTATTAAAGTACAATTATTTTTATAACTCTAATAATAATGATTATATACAATATAAACTAGATTTATTTTATTTTAAAGCACTAAAACTAAAGTATACAAAACAAATTATTTCAAAAGTTCAAGAAAATTACAAAAATACTATTGAAAACCGGCCGGGCCTGGGCCAGGCGTTGGACCGGGCCTTTCAGGCCTACCGGGCCAGGCCGGGCTTTCGAAACTTCCAAAACTAGGCCCGGGCTTTGGTCGGCCCGGCCCAGGCTTTTTTTCATCGGGCCGGGCCAGGCTTTTTGTCGGGCTCGGGCCGGATGCCCATCTCTACTCCACCGTAACACTTGAACGTTTGTGATTCCGACCAGTTTCCTGTCAATTTTTATTCCCATCACCATGGTTACAAAAAGAATCACAACGAACCTATCGAGTCCGCAGGTGGCTTTCGAATTTTCTTCAGATCCGGAACCTTCACTGCACAAAAGGAGTCCAATCCCGATCCATGACTCTCATACCTTCGCTACTGCATTATTGAACAACAATACCACCCTCGAAACTCCGAAATGCTGATGATTAGACATGCTTGTAAAAACTTACTCCAATGCACTTAATACTTGATCTTGTAGCTGGAATATCAACCAGAACCGCACCTACGAAACTGAAGGGGTTGTTAGCCATCTTACTCAATCAATATGCATTTGGTTCTCTTCTCTTGATCCACTGAAACACAATTGTATGGAATTCGATAAAAAGATCTAACACTTGCTCTTCTTCCCATTGAAGACAATTTTATTCCATTGAGACCAAATAAAGTATAGAAATGACCATCGAACCCCGACCCAACAACTTGATTCATCCGATTGTGTATCGAAGTTTAGCATATCGTGGATGGGGTTTATTCCTTCTAAGTTCTTCTTCTACCATTTCCCAACTTGTTTCCAAAGCCTTTTGACTTCTTCGCATCCAACCAAGGTATGATTCATTGTTTCGATTTCGTTCCCACATTGGGGGCTTAACACTTAATCGAAGTCAATCCCCATTGAGTCCAACATCGACCGACAAGGTAAGAGACCGAGTCACACTCTTCAAATGAAAATTCAAATTTTCTTTGGGATCAAATTGATCCACTTGGTTCTTGTCGGCACGAGACACATGGAAACATGGTCTAGATATGAGTTTTGTAATGGTAGTTGGTTAAGTCTTTGGTGTTTGTTTTGGTTTTGTATTCAGTTCTTTGGTAACAAAGGTTTATTGCAATTAAAAAAATAGTCATGTTTTTATTGTTTTGATATTTGGAAAACAAGTTTGTTTTAAATTTAGGAATTAAAAAGTGTGTCCACTGGCATAGCATATTCACACGAATATATTTTTATATGCTCCATATCTTATAGTAGAATTTAAGATCGATCTTGTTTTATTCAAAGTAGTTAATAATATGTACTTTTGGTGGCTATTTAATTTTAACATATTCTCTAACTTTTTATAGAAAATAAAAGGTCAATTTAAAAAAAAAAAACTATATTTAATTACAATATATTCTTTATTTAAAAAGAACTTAATTGCCTCTATCGAATTGGTTTTCTCATTTTTAATAAGTAAGAAACGGGTTTTGATAGGGAAGAAAGGGGGTTCAGAACTTTAGATAAGATCATAAGAAGACTAAAAAAAACGCTTCTTTTTCATTATAATTCAATTTCTAAAATTAAAAACAAACAATGATAATTTAAATTTTTTACATTAAATATTAATTTCTTATTGTTTATACCTTAAAAATAATATATATATATATATTAAATGAGATTGTATTTTTGTCATTTTTCAGCATTTCATTTTAATTCTTTAGCAAACAAAATAGACAGATTCTAAGTCCTTTAATAGATTTCATTATATTTTCTGTCAACCAAACACATGGTAAAACCTGATAACATTACATTTCAATTTTTTCTAAATTACAATTTTTTAACAGATTTCATTACTTTAGAAATCATTCTACACACCAAACGTTCTATTAACATTAATGGAGGAAAGAGACGGTTATTAAACCAAAAAGCTTAATCCAACAAATAAAATGCATACTACAAATACCAGACCCACAATAAATTTAACCTAGGGACAACTCTTCAATATCAACAAACCATACTAAATAAAACCTAGGAATGAATTTCACAAAATCAACAAAAACCTAACTCCATAATTTACTCTAAAAGATATACATTTTGTAATACATTTTAAATTTATTTTACCAACTATTTATAAAATTAAAATAAAAAAGCTATCAATGGTTAAAAATCTCTAGTCGTTTTCACTCAACCCTATCTTAACGTACTTTAAACATGCCCAATTTACCCCTACCACTAAACCAAAAGAGGATAAGGCCGGTGACTCTCCTCTACGTGGAGTGGGCCAATAATGTCTAAAACTTAACAAATACGCAGAAAACATCCACTGCCTTCTTCCTTTTCTCTCTCTATAAACCTTATTTCATCTAATCACATGTGAATATGCGATTTTCTCTCTAACCCACCGCCGCGTATCTCCATGGCTCTTCTTCATCTTCAACTCTTTCTATCTCTCTTTCTTCTTACCATCAAATCCTTCAATGGCGCCCTTCTTCTACCAATCACCAAAGACCCCAAAACCCTGCAATACACAACACAACTGCTGATAGGCACTCCTCGGTTTCCGACAAAGCTCGTCGTTGACCTCTCCGGTGGATCGCTGTGGGTCAACTGTCCGCCGTCGTCGTCGTCTCGACGCTTGGTCGCCCACGGCTCTCTCCCGTGCTCGATGGCGAAATCCGATGCTCGAAGAACCAAGGGCGAATTTAAGATGAGCCCAGGTAGATCCCGAGACCTGCCTAATTTTTTTATTTTTTTTACAGGTGATATAGATTTTTTTTGGGATCTACCTTCAAAAGTTTAAAGGACACCTTTGGGGTTTAAAGTGTTTTTGGTTAACAGTACTTATTAACTTACGGTAAAAGAAAATGAGTTTTTAAAAAAATGTTTGAATTAGCTTTTACGAGTGTTTAAAATCTAATAATTCAATAAACTGTTTTACAAAGAAGTGTTTATTTAGCTTATGCATGCAAAATGACTAAAAAGGTTATTCATCAGTGATAACTAGGTTGATGACTTTTTGAAAAGCCAATAAGTCAATAAGCACCTTTAAAATCAATCCAAAACACCCTCGTAATACAATAATAATTTTTATGGGCTTAACTTAGTTTTGTAACCTCTTGATTTTCTGTTCTAGATTCGCTACCAGCCTCTGTCTGTGACACCCACCAAGAAAACCCCATCACGGGCGCAGCCGGTTTCGGAGATCTGGCGGAGGACGTGGTCACTTTCGCCGGAATCGGATCGGCGGCAACTGTCGACAACTTTTTGTTCTCGTGTTCCCCCGAGTATCTTCTTCAAGGCCTCGTTAACGGCGCCAAGGGCGTGTTGGGTCTCGGAAGATCGAAAATCGCATTCCAATCTCAGCTCGTCAACAACTTCGACTTCCCCAGAAAGTTCTCCGTCTGTCTTTCTTCATCGGATGGATTCATAATTTCCGGCACCGGCATCTCCAACTCCCTATCGTACACGCCGTTGGTCGGCGGGTCGTCCGACGGGTACTACGTGAACGTGAATTCGATCAAAATCTCCGGCCGGAGAGTGGCGTTACAACCCATCGGAGGGGTACAATTAAGCTCCGTGGTTCCGTACACCACGATGAAGAGCACCATTTATGCGGTATTCACAAAAGCTTACGTGAACGCCGCTGCTTCCATGAACATCACGACCGTGTCCCCGGTGGCGCCTTTCGGGGTCTGTTTTCGATCCGAAAGTGCGGTGCCGGAGATCGAACTTGTGTTGCAGAGTGAGCTGGTGAAGTGGAGGATCCAAAGGAGCAATTTGATGGTACAAGTGAGTGATTCAGTGATGTGTTTGGGGGTATTGGATGGGGGTTTGGATCTGAATGATTCAGTGGTTGTTGGTGGGTATCAATTGGAAGATCATATTTTGGAGTTCAATTTGGGGACTGGTATGATGGGGTTTAGTTCTTCTTCTTTGTTGATGGAAGGAAATAGCTGTTCGAAAATCCGGGCCTTGGTTTCGAGATCGACGGAATCGTTGTAACACTTGTAAATTGTGGTAATTTAAGCCTTTAAGGGTTTGTCTAACTGATATGGTTTTGGATCTAATGTTTGATTATAGGATGATCTTCCTACCTAATTTTTGTAGGTTTTTGATCCCTTTTTTGGGTTGTTTTATGTCAAAGTTGCAACTTTTGTGTGTGGGTTTGTAAAGTGTAATGGAATGAATTTGAGATCGTGATTTGTCACCCAGAACTTGTCTAATATCTTTTTGGTTTATAAGGGTGGTTTGCTTCTTATCTAAGAATATGATAAACAGGTGTGCTTCTTATCTTCTTATCTGATAAATGTCAACCCATAAGATATATCGATTGCAATATTGTTATCCGATAAATTAATGTTTATCAGGTCATTGCCATCACTCTCACTTATTTGGTAAAAACTTTCGGCCCTTATATATTGCTCTTAGGCCACCCTTAAAGGACCGGTACGGGGGTCGGTACCGGTCCGGTGAGGGGTAACACCATTGTGGGTAAGGGGTATGACACCGGCAATGTTAAGGATCGGTACCCCCTTGCCGATGGAAGCAATTGACAACCGACCCCCACCCCACCTTTCTCTCTATCTCTCTCTACCTTTTTTTTTCTTTTTTTTTAATCAATTAATTAAAGAGGGTATGAGGGGTACGGTTAAAGATGGTATGGTATGGTGTTGGTAAGGTGTTGGTAAAACTGATGTGGCGCTGAGGTGACAACAGGTACGAGGGGTATGAGGGCCGGGTACGGTTAAGGATGACCTTAGCAAATAAGATTCTTAATTTTTATCATGTTAAAAGTTGGCTTGTAGACACTTATTGGATATGCATTTAGTAAACATTCACTAAGCGTTCACTTCTAAGGAGTCGTGATTTTTCAGGGGTTGTTTTTCAAACTCCAAATTGGTGACCACTTATTGGGTTATGGTAACTTTAACTTATTAAGTAAGCATGATGGAGATCAAAAGTTTTATCCCGTTAATGTTTTACTCGGTAAAAGATCTTTACTAACAATCTTACTATGCCATTTTGATGGTCGAAAATCTTACCCGCTAAAGTAATTGTGGTGACCATCTCTTACCAGACAATTGCTTAACTTGTTAGTGTTTGTAAACTTCCCCTACTTCACCTGATAATCCACTCATCAAAAAAGAGCGGTATAATCGTCTCTTATCCAGTATGCAATAATGCAAGTAAAAATCACCATATATAGTTGCAAGGTAAAATCTTTTCGGTTTGCAAAATGGCACAAGATCTCTAGATCTAAGCATCTCCAGACTGCCTTGGTGATGAGATTTGGAAGAAGGGTTGTTTCTCTTGTACAACTATTTTTAACAACTTGTAAGTATTAATTTATGGGTTCATCACTTTCATAGGAGCAATGGAGATGCATCCAAGCAGGAGGGAGTTAAAAACAGCAAGAGAGTGATGGATCCAGATTTTTTGTTAAAAGTATCACAAGATAATAGGAAAAGTTCAAAAAAACCCGATAAACTATTCCTCTTTTGACACCAATTGTGAGACAACGTCGGGGTGAATAGATTACATGTCTTAGAGCGTTAAATATAACACAATTCAGAAAGCATAAATCATCTCAATTACGAATACATAACGTAAAATGTTTGACAAATAACAAAACAGATTTAGATTGTTTCACCTAACTATGGCTATTTTCACTTTCTCAAAGACCATCCATTTCGAGAGGTCGTGTGATACAGTAGAATAGGTGTGATCAGTGACAGATCCAGAACTTTTGCTTAGCAGGGGTACCTTTAAGGTAGCTTAAAGTCGGCAAAATCTTCCGATGTATTGTTATTAGCCTAATTTCACGGTGTCGAGAGATGTTTGACATTTTTTTGGTTAACTTTAAGGGACTTTTTTTTTTGTTTTTTGGGTTGATTTCGAGAGACTTTTCTTAGGGGGCGTTTGGTTCATGGATTCTGATGGAATGAAATGGAATTGGAATCCTGAATTTCTTTAACCAAATTTCTTTCCATTGTTTGGTTCACGGATTCTGATGAAATGAAATCTCTAAATTCCATCAAAATCATTAAGTAGAGGAATTGGTCATTTCATGACAAAGGGTAGGGATTAATTTGGTTGGAATGTAATATCAATTTTTTTAGATAAAGTTGCCCCTCATCTTTATATGCACCACCACCTCCGGCCACCACGGCCACCGGCCACCACCATCATCTTCGCCCACCACCACCGTCACCAGCAACCACCACCTCCAGCCACCAACGCCACCGGCAACCATCACCACTGGCAACCATCACCACCGGCCAAAAATGAAACAAAAACATAAAAGGGTATTTCGGTCATTTACCAAAATTTCTTTCGAATTCCAAAGCTACATTATGTAAAACTAACAAACACATTCCAATTTCTTTAACATATTCAATTCCAATTATGCCAACCAAACAGGTTAGGTAACCACAACTAAGCCTGTAAACGAACCGAACGAACACGAACGGGGCATGTTCATGTTCGTTTGTTTAAGTTTAAACGAACACGAACACGAACACGAACACGAACGCTTAACCGAACGAAAAATCATGTTCATGTTCGTTCATTTAGCACATGAGGGTGTTCATGTTCGTTTGTGTTCGTTCATTAAACTCTTAAACGAACGGTTCACGAACGTAAACGAACACAAATGAACATAAACGAATATAAGCGAACAAACATTAACAAACGAACATGAACAAACAGAAAATCCTACATATTCTTGATTAACATCCAGAAGTTTTTACCCGAGAGGAGAGAGATTTTGTAGTATTTTTTTAAACTTTATTTAAAACATATTTAAATAATTAAATTACTTAATAAATAATATACAATAAATAAATAAATAATTATATATACTAATATAAATGCACGAACATAAATAAACGAATATAAACGAACGGTTCACGAACGTAAACGAACGATGGTTCACGAACATAAACGAACGAACATAACCGAACGTTCACGAACATAATTGAACGAACGAGGACGTTGTTCGTGTTCGTTCGTTTATTTAAACTAACGTAAAATTCTGTTCGTGTTCGTTCGTTTATTAAACGAACGAACATAAATGAACTTCCCGCCGCACAAAATCACGAACGGTTCATGAACGTTCGGTTCGTTTACAGGCCTAACCACAACGGAATATTTAGTTGGTGAAGGCACATGCAAAAAACTGTTGGGTAACCACAACGGAATGTATATATGAAAAAAAAATATTGTTTTTAAGGTAAAAGATCGAAAAGTGCAGATACTTAAAAGACTTCACACCAGGTAATGTGAAGTGTGCTCATAAAAGTAGAGAATAATAATAAAAATAAAAAAACGATAACAATACAATTTGGGCTACATATATAGTAGAGCCACTTAATTATAATTAATCATACTTAATTAGGAACTAGGTTCAAAATTCTTAACTAAGGAATCGAAGTGAAGTTGAAGTTTGCACATGTTGTCGAACGACCAAGAAGTGAAGAGCTGAATCCTAGCCTCGATGTCGAAAGATCAAACTGTAGCAAATTGTCCTCGATTTGTTTTCCTCCGATAACCACCGAAAACCGAGGACGAACATCCTCAACGAATCCAAGGCACAAAACACCCTTTTTGGCCTCAACCATCGAGTTTGCACCGAAAATCCTCCAGTAGACGCTCTCGCTTTGCAACACGAGGTCGATCGAAGGCACCGCAGGACCCAGACGTGTGCTACCGATGTTTTTGGAGCTAAAACACGCTCCGAAAGGTGCAACATTCGAAACCTTCTTTACATTCTTCGGCATTGCCTTGACAAACGCTGCAACAACAGCACGGTAGATGGAACTTTCGAGGACCGTGTAAGGATCAGCGGTGCTGATGGTTGTCCCACGATGACCTTCCTCATCAATGGACAGCAACGACTCGTTGATCGAAACACGTTTACCGTTGATCTTGATCGATCGCACTCCAATGAAGTATTTAGGAGAGGCGTCCCCTACAAACCCGTTTTCAGTAACGGGGTTTACGACAAGAGGGGTGTACGTAAGAGATGATGAGGCGTCAACGTTCGGAAGAAACGAATACGGTCCGTTTCCGAAGAACACAACGCCACTAGATCTTGTGGACGAACTCAAACAGACAGCAAACTTTCTGTCGAATCGAAAGTACGAAGAAAACTGGGCTGGTAACGAAGCATCAGTCCTTCCGAGGCCGGCCATGCCAGTGACCCCACTGGCAAGGCCAGCTTCAAGGAAATTATCACCACAGCTAAAGTAAAGTCTCGGTATGGTAACCGACGGTAAAACATTTTTACCGTTGGTTGCGTGTATCTTGAATACATCTGCACCTAACTCGCCGCTGGGCCCGGTGCCCGTAAAGTTGACGCTGTTAATGGGGCTGTGGCCACAGGTGTTGTTGTAGCAACCGGGGCTTGTGCCGAATAGCATTCGGTGGTGCATGAAGTGGTGTTGAGAAGGCGGCATGGTGCGGAGCCGCAACGGGCCGGGCGGTACGTGGACGAGGCGTAGCCGCGCTCGCAGTTGACCCACATGTAGTGGCCACCGAGATCGAGGGTTAGTTTGACGGGGACGAGAGGTGTTCTTTGTTCGACTTGGGCGATATATTGAAGGGTTTTGGCATCTTTGGATACTGGGAGAAGAAGGGCCTTTGGACGTGGTGAGGTTTTGGCTACAGATGAAGATGCAATGAGTAAAAAGGAGAATAAGGAAAGCAAAGAAAAGGAAGAAGGTGTAGCCATCATGGAATGGAAGTGTTAGTGAGATGGATGTGAATAATAAGGGAAGGGTAAGGAGGGTATTTATGAGTCCTCCATGCCACAATGGGAATCATTCTTATCCAATCTTTTATATTATACTATCAGACATCTGACGAGGCCACCACTATAGACCGAATATATATGTATATGAAAGTGTGAAAGTTCCCCTAAAATAAGTTAATTGTCTATACCTTTTCATTATTCAAATGAAAAGGAATATTTTTATACACATGTGTATGAAGTTCATATGCACATGCATGTGTATAATATATATATATATATATAGGTGAAAGTTCAATTGCAAACCACCTTTTCATTGTGAACGTGAGGACAACCCAGAGCGCGACACGTGGCAACAAATTTTCACACACGCGCGACCTTCCCCGCGACCTAGTGTTATTCAGTCTGAATAACAGTGTTATTCAGACTGAATAACACTAGGTCGCGGGGGAAGGTCGCGCGTGTCACTTATTTTTGGCGATTTTAGTGTTATTCATACTGAATAACGCTTTATTCAGACTGAATAAAGCGTTATTCAGTATGAATAACACTAAGTTGCGAAAATTCAAAGTGACACGTGGCGCGCTCTCGTTTGTCCTCACGTTCACAATGAAAAAGTGGTTTGCAATTGAACCCACCCCTATATATATATATATATATATATATATATATATATATATATGCTGGGGTGGGTTCAAATGTGAACCACTTTTTGGTTGTGAACGTGAGGACAGCCGAGAGAGCGACATGTGACGGATGACTAGGCGCCACGTCAGGTCCACGGCGGGTGACTAGGCGCGATTCATGGGAGGGCATGGGGACCACCCTCAAAGCCGCCACGTGTCACGCTCTCGGTTGTCCTCACATTCACAACCAAAAAGTGGTTCACATTTGAACTTTCCTCTATCTATATACTACCTTATATATATATATATATACCTAAACTCTTAATTACAACTCAAACAAGCATAATGTACACCACTTTTATGCAATGAATTAAAAAAAAAAAACTATGAATTACAATTTTTGAAGCCTTGTGTACAAGTTGTTTACAACATTAGACTCCAAAACCACAGTATAAAAAAGCATGAGAGTGTCTTTCTTCAAAAATATTTCATCCTATCTTATTTTCAGCTCCAACTTTATTTCTTGTGTTTTTGTTTCTTCTCAATGTTGGTCAACTTCACAGCAACAAACAAATTTGGGAGGTTTGAAAACCACTTTTGTCCTAGAAAAGTTTCTTGATGCTTACTTTTAGCTCCCAATTTTCTTTCTTCCCTCTGCTTTAATTACCACCACCAAACTTAGATGTTTTCTTTCTTCAATTAAACTTTTCCTCTCCCACTTTCATGTCTCAAATGTTTACAAGCTACCCATGAAATATTTGTATATAAATCAAGTTGGGAGGTTTTGTTTTCTCCATCCTCTAAAACATTGGCCGATGCTCTCAGTTTAGTTATACATTTTATTCGTAGATCATAAAATACTAATTTATTTCCGATTTATTTTTTCAAAAAAAGATACTAATTTGTTGTATAACTGTAATTGACAATTGACCCGTGGAAAAGCAAAATTAGATCTCTTTTCACAAGCATCTCTTCTTTATGCTAAAGAATAAAGAGTATATAAAATTAGGGGTGGCAATTCGCGGGTTGAAGGGTTGGCGGGTCACGGGTTGGCGGGTTGGAGGGTCAGAAAACCTCAACCCAACCCAACCCATTTAACTAATCGTGTCGAGTTCTTCAACCCAACCCACGAAGGGTCGTGTCGTGGGTCGTGTCAAGGGTTGGCGGGTTGGCGTGTTGATGGGTCATAAATGGGTTTGTGGGTCATAAAAGGGTTGATGGGTCAAAGCTCATACTGTATATAATTCAAATAAAAACAAGTAGACAACATCCAAAAGCAACTAAAATACCAAATACAACCAAGTACCAAAATAACAAATACAACCAAACAAGTTTCAAGTTCAAATAAACAAGTTTCAAGTTCAAATAAACCAAGTTTCAAGTTTAAACAAGTTTAGAGTTTGTTTGACTTTTCAGTTTTCAATTCATAATTGATTTTTGATTTGTAATTTAATTTGTTTTTTATAATATAAAAATAAGCAAATATATAAATATAAAATAGTTATTTAAATATAAATGGGTTCGTGGGTCAACCCGCCAACCCGGTGGGTCAACCCGCGAAATTTGGCGGGTTGGCGGGTCGGCGGGTTGACGGGTTGGAGGGTCAGAAAACCTCAACCCAACCCTTGAAATCTTCGTGTCGTGTCGTGTCGGGTTGACGGGTCGTGTCGGAAACTGCCACCCCTATATAAAATGCATTCTTAGGCTACACATAGCCAACCCTTCGAGCCCTTCTGGTTGACACTGCCACGTCAGCGCCACATCAGCTTTTCTCCAATCCTCTCTTAACCCTTCATAACCCTCTACAACCCTTACCCAACCCTCTCAACCCTCTCACACACAACACACAAACATAGCGGCTTCATGCCACCGCCAACCCTCCAGCCCGCCGGCTACCATGGGGTTGCACCCAACCCGCTGGGCTTTTTGAAGCTAGCAGGCTCAACCTGTTGGAGCCCAAACCACCGCTGTGTGCAGCCTTATGGAGACATGCCCACATGACAATTTACATTAAGGATTATAAAACATAAAAACCAAAAGACTTGCTTATATATGGTAATTAATAAAATAGAGGAATGTGACCAACTATCGACTTTTATTAAAAACAAATATTTCTTTTTCAATCTTAAAATAAAACAAATAACTCCACTGGTTGTTTAGCAAAAGAAAAAGGAATCGACCATCTTTCTTACTATTGGTCTTATTAAATTGGCCATTATTGAAGCTAATCTTAAATATCCTGCAAGATCCCACAATATTCGGTGTTGTAACATCGAAGGTTGATTATCAATATTATATTTTAGTTTTATAAATTAGTTGATAAATTAGATAGTTGAAACATTACTTATTTGTTCGATGGTAAACTAGGTAGCCCCTTCGGTAACACAAAGAAGTTGAACCTTCAACCTTTCACAAATTAAGAAGTTGATAAAAAGTTGGTCGGTAAAAGCTAGCGATGGTTTTTCGACGAACTTTACCCACGACTTTCCATAGATTTTCTGACGCTTCTCCAACGCTTTTCCAACAACTAATTAAAAATAAACAAATTAAAAAATTTTAAAAATAACAATCAGTAATCGTCGGAAAGTCGTCGGTAAATTCCAATTGAAACCTGCTTAAAACTCTACAATTAAGATTCTTACAGAAACCCCACTTCCCTTTTCTTATTTACAATATATTTTTTTATTTATGTAAATTATTATATAACAGAAAAGTAAACTGTTACAACAACTTGGGTTCTTGTTCAAGCACCTGAGTTCTAATAAAAACCTGAACCTCTGTCTTTTAGTGGAGATTCTTGTAAAAGTCCCAAGAAAAACCATCAAAAGAACCTCCATTGTAAATTGTGGATGCTCTTATATAGTATTGCCATTTATTAATCATACATAATAACCAAGACAACCTTCAAAATTCCTAATTAAGGAGTTGATGTGAAGTTGAAGTTTGCACATGTTGTGGAACGACCAAGAAGCGAAGAGCTGAATCCTAGCCTTGATCTTGAAACATCAAACTGTAGTAAATTATCCTCAATTTGATGTCCTCCGATAACCATCCCAAACCGAGGTCGAAAATCCGTACGTGTATCAACGAATCCGAGGCACAAAACACCCTTTTTCGCCTCAACCATCGAATTTGCACCAAAAATCCTCCAGTAGACATTTTCCCTTTGCAAAACGAGATCGATCGAAGGCACAGCGGGACCCAGACGGGTGCTACCTATGTTTTTCGAGCTAAAACAACCTTCGAAAGGCGCAACATTCGAAACCCTTACAACATTCTTCGGCATTGCTTTCAAAAACGCGTCCACAACAGCACGGTAGATGGAATCCTCGAGGACCGTGTAAGGATCGACGGTGCTGATTGTTGTCCCACCGTAACCTTCCGCATCAATGGACAGCAATGATTCGTTGATCGAAACACGTTTCTCGTTGATCTTGATCGATTTCACCCCAATGAAGTATTTCGGAGAAGCATCGCCTACAAACCCACTTTCAGTAGCCGGGTTTATAACAAGAGGGGTGTACATAAGAGACGCCGATGCATCGACATTCGTAAGGAACGTATACGGTCCATTCCCGAAGAACACAACGCCACTAGACCTCGTGGACGAACTCAAACACACGGCAAACTTTCTATCGAATCTAAAGTAAGAAGACAACTGGGCTGGTAACGAAGCACCAGTCCTCCCGAAGCCAGCCATGCCAGTGACCCCACTGGCAAGACCGGCTTCGATGAAATTATTACCACAGACAAAGTAAAGGCGATGGACGGTAACCGACGGCAGAACATTCCTGCCGTCGGTTGACCGTATCTTGAACACGTCTGCCCCGAGCTGACCGCTGGTGCCCGTACTGACGACGGTGTTGCTAGGGTCGTGGCTACAGGTGTTGTTGTAGCAATCGGGGCGGGGCGCAGAATAGCATTTGGTGTTGCATGAAGTGGTGTTGAGAAGCCGGCATGGTGCCGAACCGCATTGGGCGGGGTGGTACGTGGACGAGGCGTAGCCACGTTCGCAGTTGACCCACATGTAGTCGCCACCGAGATCTACGGTTAGTTTGATGGGGACGAGAGGTGTTCTTTGTTCGACTTGGGTGACATATTGGAGGGTTTTGGGGTCTTTGGATACTGGGAGAAGAAGGGCCTTTGGAGGGGGTGTGGTTTTGTCTACAGATGAAGATACAATCAAGAAAAAAGAGCACAAAAAAAGCAAAGAAAAGAAAGAAGGTGTAGCCATGGAAGTGAAATGAAGATTTGGTGAGATGTGAATAATGGGGGATGGATAGGAGGGTATTTATGAGAAATGAGACCCTCCAATCTTTCCCTTTTGGTTTATGACATCAGGGCTGCTGACCACTTATTGCATCAGGGCTGCTGACCACTTATTCTCCATGTCTGATTATATATATAAGCCTTAACTCTGAATGGTGGAATATCGTATTAACTCGGATTTGATTCCATGCATTAACATTTTGTGGTCGGTTTAGTCTCTTACAATCAAAACTAAATTATAAAGTTGTTATTAACACAAAGCTTAGATAAACTTTTTTCGAAAAACGATCATGTCAAATATCACATATGATTTTACACTAGTCGAAAAAAAAAAACTGGACATGGAAAACATTATACACGAATCATAAATGATTTTGTACATGAATCATATGCGATTTTGTACATTATCAAATTTTTTCTTGTTTTCTTAAATAATTGGGGTATGTTTGGTTGTGATTTTTTTTTTTCTAGTTTTCCAAGGAAAAAGAAAATTTAGAAAACATGTGAACTAGTTGATTTTGTTTTAAAAGTTTTCTAAAAAAATGAACTTTTACGTAAATTAGAAAACTGATGTTAATAGTTTCTCAAAATTTTCAAAACGCATTTTTTTAATTTTCTAAAAATGGTCTAAATCCGTGATTTGTTATTACGGAGTTGATGGCTATTTTCGTAAAAACGGGAAAGCAATAGTTAGGAGGTCAATTTCAACATGTATTTGGAACCAATTTGGCTAAATTCTCTCAAACAACCAAGTCCCTGCTTCTCCTTCAATCGTTATCCAACAGACCTTTCACTCGATTGTGAATCGTATATGCTTGACTTGGGGGAACGAAGGAACGCTCCAGAGAAATTGTGTGATTCAAACCTATATATTTTAAATGCCTTGTCAAACAACACCATGTCTGTGACCAAATGAGTGTTAGCCTAGTGGTAAGGCTTGGGCACTACATAGTGGTGAACCCGAGTTCGAGCCCTGGGGATGCATTCTGGAGGTACGTGGGCTTTGACCCCGGGTTGCATGCTTTAGCAGTCGGGCTTCGGCCCAAAAGTTGCCGATGATTAGTCTGGGTCCAATGTGGTCTGGGATACCTCTTCCAAAAAACAACATCATGTCTGTGCGTTTCAGACAATTCTATATGAATGGTATGATTAAGTGATAAACAAACAACCCCTAAATAAACCCTTAAAACAAGAATAGGGGTAACATATGACTCACGATTCAAACACAAACCGAGATATTTTAAGAAAGCTCAAATGATTGTTTATTTACCGATACGAAACACAGGTGTAGATAACTAAGATAGACGATAATAATTTGGGTTATATATATGGTAGTCTTATTTGGTTGTGAAATTATATATAATGTTATTGAGGGGTTTATATGTTATTGATTAAAGTTATTTGATTATGAAATTATATATAATATTATTCTTGGTATAAAAAAATAAAAAATAATAACAAAGTGATCTTTTGGTTATGAAATGATCACTGTTCTAAAAAACTCGCCACGTAGTTATCATGGATTCAAGGCTTGTGTCTCACGCCACGTTAAGCCTGTGGCACGCCTTGGCCTACTGCATAGTTATTTTAATGTCATATTTGATTTTTCTTTACGTTTTTATGGTTTTATTTGCCAGTTGTTAATATATAACCTAATTGTAACTTATTATTAACTTATTGAATAACAGTACAAAACATATGCGTATATAGATAATATTTTATATGAACTTGAAATTTGAACGTCATAAGTCAGGCCTTATAAGGCTTGGCCTCGCCACCACACCTCATACCATTTATAACCTTGGAAATGATATATAATGCTAGTGATTCATTTAACTATTTTTGATAATTTAATTTAATTTAAAATGTTAAAAAATTGACAAAAATGATATTTGGTTATTTAGGTAAATATGATGTTTTAATATGTCAAAAAATTCATAATTTAATCTAATTTAATCTAACTTAATAGTCATTTAAATATTTTTGATTATTAAATCTAATTTAAAATGATTGGAATTGTTATTTACGTAAATATGATGTTTTAATATGTCAAAAAATACATCTATGATTGAATATTAAGTCTGATAAAAACATATATTTTCAGTTTTAATAAAAACATATATAAAAATAGAGGTGGGTTCATACGTAAACACTAATCACATATGAGAACATGATAAGCTTTTTCGATGTATAAAATCACATGTGATTTACGTCCAAAATCACATATGATTCACGTACAAAATCACACATGATTCACGCAGTTTTGTCCGCGACTTTAAGTCTCATACAAAATTGTCTCATTCCATTTTTTATTAGTGTAAAACCACATGCAATCTTAAGCATAATTCATAAACAAAGCTACTTATATATTCGTAAATGGTTTACGTTTTCGTTAGAATCATTTCCTATGAAAATACCGCTAAATAAAATACAATTCAGAAAGCATTAATCATTTCAATCACGCATGTAGAATATAAAATGTTTTGAGAAATGATAAAAAAGAGGTTCATCCAATTCTGGCTATTTTCACTTTCCCCAAGATCTCCCATCTCGAGAGGTAGTGTTATACACTAGAATCATGATAAATGGTTCAAATACAATGCCATTAAACATCGAGGTTATGTTTGCTAAACTATCTAATAAGATAACTTATAATTGATCAAATAATCGATGATTAATAAATTAGTTAAAAATTAATAAGTTAGCTAATAAATAAGATGTGTTTAATAAAAAAATAGTTGATATGATAGTTTATGACTTTAAAATAATAATAGAAAATGCATGTTTAAAAGTTGATAATCTAAAAAGTAGAAGATAATATTTAAAATAAAAAATAATAATAAGTTTCATAAATCTATAAATCATCAAAACGATAGTAAGAATAACTTTTTAAAAAGTAGCTTATAAACTAACTTATAAGCTAACTCAGTCCATCCAAACATGTACCTAACTTGTAAGATAACTTATTTTTACCAAACAATGTCTAAGACCATTAATATCCATCCCAACCCAATCCATGCTTTTTCACTGTTATACTAGTGCAACAACATTTTTCAATTCTAACGGATAACCCACCACATCTATCCCATACAATATTTGTTATTTAAAATAAATAAATACATTTCAAATATATAGAGGAGAAAGAGGAGAGAGGAAAGCATAGGAACCCATACGGGTTTGAGAACCCAAGATCGAACCATGCCTTCCAACCCGTGGAACCCAGGGGGTGCAATGGTGTTATCGTGGGAACCCACACCTACTCACGCCATCCCAAGTTTCCCATGCGAAAGGTCTACACGTATCTCCAATAACTTAAAGTGGAAAAAGATATAACGTTTTCGTTTTTGATATTATTTCAATAGCTTATTTAAAATGTGTTTTAAAATAAAAAATAAAAGAAATATACAAACTTTAAATGTATATAATTCTGTAAAATTTGATAAAAGGTAAAAGAAATTATCATTTTTATCATTTTAATCAATAATATTAAGTTATTACTCCTCCGTCCCAAAATTATTGTCCAGTTTTGACTTTTAAAAGTCTGTCTTTCTCGACTTTGACCTTAAATATTTTTGTTTGTGTTATATAATACTTGATGCAAAATATATAAATGTGTTATGTTTTTAATGTATCTTCACTGGTATAATTTTCATCAAGTATTATATAACACAAACAAAAATATTTTAGGTCAAAGTCGACAAAGAAAGACTTCCAAAAGTCAAAACTGGACAATAATTTTGGGACGGATGTAGTATTATTTTGTAAACTTTCTAAATAAAACGTTCTAAAATAATAAAATGATGTAATATTTTAATGATATACTAATTTTGAAGTCCTAAAAATGTGTAATATTTTAATGATATACTAATTTCGAAGTCCTTAAAATGGAGAGTTTGTTAGGGTGATATTTAATTTTATTTAAATGATTTTATAACATCTCTAACAAATTTCTAAATTACAAAAGATATAGATTTTTAATCTAAATTTTGTTCCAACCGCTTTTTTAAAACTTTCTTTAAAACTACGCTTAAAAGAATTCATAACGGGCACTATTTTAGGGATATTTTAATGTTCACAAGTGTGTTCATAAATACCAAATAATAAAAGAGGATAAGAATTTGGACAACTTAATATAGTATTGCCATTTTATTTAAATCATACAACATTCAAAATTCCTAATTAAGAAGTTGATGTGAAGTTGAAGTTTGCACATGTTGTCGAACGACCAAGAAGCGAAGAGCTGAATCCTAGCCTTGATCTCGAAACATCAAACTGTAGTAAATTGTCCTCTATTTGTTTCCCTCCGATAACCACCGAAAACCGAGGTCGAAAATCTTTTCGCGCTTCAACGAATCCGAGGCACAAAACACCCTTTTTCGCCTCAACCATCGAGTTCGCACCAAATATCCTCCAGTAGACGTTCTCGCTTTGCAACACGAGGTCGATCGAAGGCACAGCCGGACCCAAACGTGTGCTACCGATGTTTTTCGAGCTAAAACACGCTCCGAAAGGTGCAACATTCGCAACCTTTTCAACATTCTTCGGCATTGCCTTCACAAATGCGCCCACAACAGCACGGTAGATCGAACTCTCAAGGACCGTGTAAGGATCGACGGTGCTGATCGTCGTCCCACCGTAACCTTCGGCATCAATGGACAACAATGACTCCTTGATCGGAACACGTTTCTCGTTGATCTTGATTGATCTCACTCCGATGAAGTATTTAGGAGAAGCGTCGCCTACAAACCCGCTTTCGGTAACCGGGTTAATAACAAGAGGGGTGTACGTAAGAGACGCCGAGGCATCAACGTTGGGAAGAAACGAATACGGTCCGTTTCCAAAGAACACGACACCACTAGATCTTGCCGACGAACTCAAACATAGAGCGAATTTTCTTTCGAATTTAAAGTAAGAAGACAACTGGGCCGGTAGCGAAGCACCGGTCCTTCCGAGGCCGGCCATGCCAGTGACCCCACCGGCAAGGCCGGCTTCGATGAAATTAGTCCCACAAACAAAATAAAGTCGAGGGACAGTAACCGACGGTAAAACATTTTTACCGTCGGTTGCGTGTATCTTGAACACGTCAGCACCGAGCTGGCCGCTGGTGCCCGCATTGGCGACGGTGTTGCTAGGGTTGTGGCTACATGTGTTGTTGTAGCAATCGGGGCGGGGCGCCGAATAGCATTCGGTGGTGCATGAAGTGGTGTTGAGAAGGCGGCATGGTGCCGAGTCGCACGGGGCCGGGCGGTACGTGGACGAGGCGTAGCCGCGTTCGCAGTTGACCCACATGTAATCGCCACCGAGATCTACGGTTAGTTTGATGGGGATGAGAGGTGTTCTTTGTGAAACTTGGGTGACATATTGGAGGGTTTTGGGGTCTTTGGATACTGGGAGAAGAAGGGCCTTTGGAGGGGGTGTGGTTTTGGCTATAGATGAAGATACAATCAGGAAAAAAGAGCACAAGAAAAGCAAAGAAAAGGAAGTAGCCATGGAAGTGAAATGAAGATTTGGTGAGATGTGAATAATGGGGGATGGATATAGGAGGGTATTTATGGGAAATGAGAGTGTAACATGCCTCAATCTAATGGGAATCTATCTTTCCTTTTTTGATTTATGAAATGCAAGTTGGTCAATCTTTTGTATTATTATATCAGGGCTGCTGCTGCTGACAACTCAGACAATTGGTGAGGTCAATAATTAATGAGTTTTTTTTATCTTTAATCCTCTTCTCCTTGTATTTATGATTATTTTTACTACCTCCATTTTATCTTTTTTAGGTATTTCATATTTTTTTTTTAAATTGTCAAACAAACACACACATACATATATTTTCAGGATCTTCGAATCTAAGAATTCCCAATAAATCTCCATTAACCACGACCCATATTGAGAATATCATTATGTGACATACTAATGATCTAAACATAGCACCATGGGGGGAATCTTTCCTTTTTGATTTATGACATCAGGCTGCTGACCACTTACTATATCAGGGCTGCTGACCACTTACTATATCAGGGCTGCTGACGATTCTCACATTTGGTGAGGCCACTGCTCGGAGTATATATATCAACGTTCGAAAAAGCTCGCTGCAATAGTCGTTGTGATCTAACCACAAGGCTTGTGGCGTAGTGGTAATGCTTGTAGGGAATGTGGATGGTATCCCATTCATCCCAGGTTCGAATCCCCTCATGCGCATCTTGTGGCCAGGCTTAGGGGGTGTTTACTAATGGCTTAATGAGCTTAATAGGGGGTATTGGCTTAATCGCACAGACATAGCATGTTGTTTACTAATGGCTTAATGGCACAACCCATGGCTTTTTCGCACAGCCCTTGAACCTCACTTGTCCCCATTCAGACATGGAGTGGACAATTATACCCTTTGTTTTTTAACAAGGTTTAAAATAAAATAACCCTACCATCTCCAAATCAGTTCACGCCTCCTTACCCTAGCCACCAAGAAGAAGTCGCCGCCTATACCCTTCCCGTCGGCCACGCCGGTCTCCGACCACCCCCTGCCGTTGCCGTCCACCCTCTGCCGTCGCCGTCCACGCCGGAGAAGTTGTCATCTCTCGCCGGAGCTGCTGTCTCTCTCGCCGTTGATGATGTTTTCTCTCGTCGGTGCCGCTGTCATCTCTCTCCGTTGATGTTGTTTTCTCTCGCCGGCGTTGCTGCTGTTTCCTCTTGCTAGCGACCTTCTGCTACCTTTGATATTTATTTGTTTGTTTCTTTTATTTTGTTTTCTTCTACCATCAATTGACCTTCTTTTATATCTCTTTCTTTTCCTATTTCTTTATTTACCATTGATTTCTACAGCATCTGATGTGATTTGTGTAAGTGATTTCACCACCACATATTTTACTTTTTTATTTTCTTATATGATTTCTTTTATTTATTTTATATACACATAATATCTTTTATATGTAAGTGTATACATATTTGGGAAATAGGTTAATTATTGGTTGATAAGAATATAATTAGTAATGTGCATGTAATAGGAAAAGATCATTAATGTGTGTACCTTATAAATAAATTACATTTTTATTTGATTCTTTGTGTTTTAGATATATAATTTTGATTAATAAATAAACAATAATTTATAAACAACTTATAATTCATAGTCAGGGGTAAATTGGTCATTTCTGACATTCAGATTGTTGATTCAGATACAAAGGTAAACACCAGGAACAATTTATCCAGACAGACAAATTTATCCAGACAGACAAATTTACCCATACAGACAGACAGACAGGATTTGGTAAACAGCCCCTTAGTCTCAGATGGCCGGATTTTTAGTTTCTGTTCTAAATTGCCAAGGATGTAGTCTAGACAAAGCCTAGATGAACCTTATCCAAAAATAGTCGTCATGGTGCATGTACCATGGCTTAAGCCTTGAATCTTATATTACGTTATGGTTGGAGGCACATCATAGTGTAACGTGGAGTTTTCGTAACAGGATATTTAATTCAACTTATTTTTTTTATGTCTTAATTGTTAACTTAGTATATAACTCAATATAAATTGTTTCTTATCATTTATTCATAGAGGTAGGTTCATATCATAACGCTAACTTTTTAAGAAAACACGAAAAACATTTTTTATGTACAAAATCATATATGATTCACATAAAAAAATTCACGTACAAAATCATATATGATTTAGGTACAAAATCGTATATGATTCACGACACTTACCTGCAACTTAAGTTGTGAAAAATTCATTTTTGACCCGTTAGCGGTGGATCATATATGATTTTATACATAATTTTTGTTTTCGTATTTACTTAAAAACTTACCGTTCTCGTTTGAACCTCTTTGTTGATTCATATAGTAATAATAGGAAAACATATGTTTATGTATAAAATATTGTATATGATACAGAGATTTACCACAAAAAGTCACGTCTTGAAAAAAGTCATGTCCTCGCCATGACTTCCAAAACTTGAGGCTTGGTCTTACCGCCACGCTATGCCTTACACTATGAGAAGTGCTAAAATAATGAGAAGTAGGGAAGTGATCTTCACCACTCAGTAGGTCAATAAAGATAACTTTGACCAAGACCCTCGTTTAATCGTCTCCACCATTCATGAATAGCGCCAATCCTCTGTGATCACGTCCACCGTAACCGGTCAAAGCCACATTTATTGACCGGATAAGTAGTGGAGATCAGTTCTCTATTTCTCATTTTTTAACTCATCTCATTTGAACTTTTTCTCTCTCGCTCTCTCTACGTATATATAAACGTTCAAACCTGAATGGTGGAATATCCTATTATCTTGGATTTGAATCTATGCATTAGCATTTTTTGATCAGTCTCTTACGATCAAAACTAAATCACAAAATTGTCATCATTGCAAAGCCTAAATAAACCTTTTTCAAAAATCGTTCACGTGATTTTATAAGAAAAAAACTTTCTTCAAGTAAAAAAAATCATATGTAATTTTACACTAAACCAAAAAAACTGGATGTGAAAAACATTAGACGTGACTTAAAGTCACAACCAAAATTGCATGAATCATAGATGATTTTGTACGTGAATCATATACAATTTTATACATTAACAATTTTTTTCTTATTTTAAAGTAAATAGGGTATGTTTGGTTGTGGAGTTTTTTTTAGTTCTCTAAAAAAATGGAAAGTTAGAGAACACATGAAGTGTGTGAATAATGTTTAAAAAAAATTAGAAGAAAGGAAGAGAAGAAGAGGAAAGAAAAGGAAGAAGGTGCAGCCATGAAGTGTTAAGTTAATGGTGAGATGTGAATAATGGAGGATGGTATGAGGAAAATGAGACTCTACATGTGGAATCTTTCCTTTTTTGATATATGAAATGCAAGTTGTTCAATCTTTTGTATTATTAAATCAGGACTACTTCTGACAACTCAGACATATGGTGAGGTCAATAATTAACCCAAATTTAAGAGGTTTTGGACTGATCCTTTTGGTCTTGGAGGGAGGGTAAAAAATGCTCTTCATACAAGAAATAGATAGCTTAAATTTAAGAGTGTTTGGAATCTGACCAGATTTTTCTATAGATTTATAATACCGTTACCTTTCTTGGGAGAGTAAGCAAAAGGGAAATGCCATTACAAATAATCAAATATGAATAAACGACTAATACAAAGTGGAAGTGGAAATACGAGTCTAGTTAACAGATATAGTTAGAGGTGGAGTCAGGAATTTTGTTAAAGGTGGTCCTTTTTATTAAGCAATAGTTATATGATGAAGCGAATGAAATTCAAGGGCCGTTTACCACACACTTACCCGTTATTGTTTTGAAAATAGTCCTTCCGTATGATCTCAGCATCACGATCAAGTCCCAAAACAATATATTTCAATGGTTTCTTGATTTCTAAGAATTTCTGGTGTAGGATGTCCCACCAACAACTGCAACAACATATTGGTTTTTGACATGGTGGATTCTTGAAGACGAATCGATCATCATGTTATCGATGTTGATTATCTGGAGCTCCACCTTGATAGACTCTATAGATTTCAGTACCTTTCTAACATCCAGGAAGGTTTTAAGGACATCAACTTTATAGGAAACTTCTCTGTTTGTGAAGTGAACAACAAATACAATTAGATCAATGATATCTTGTGCTAAAAACTACTGAGAATCTTATCCGGTAAATGATGAAAATGACTCTTACCCAGTAAACGTTTACTCGGCCAAAATGTTATACGATAAGTTAAATAAGGGTAATGTCCTTGCCGTGTTTGGTAAATGGCCCCTTAGTTAACACATATCAAATGCATCTTTGGTAATATATAGTTGATATTATTTTTTGTACATGTATAGGGTAAGGAGCTGAAGAAGCTAATTGGTGTCGTGCTTACTTATATTTTATTTATGTATATCTGTATACTTCATTCGTCCCATTAAAATCGCTATGATGACTTTCAATTTGTCTATTCAGTAAATGCCTAAAATGTCCTTCCCGTAGCAATATAATTCCTATGTCCCATAAAATTGCAATATTTAACTTGATAGTTTGACTAGTAGTCAAATGCCTAAAATATCCATCAACAAGGTAAAAACCAAACAGTAACATCTAAAATTTGACATAAAACAGAAATAATTGCAATTTCAATGAAAGATACTATTGATCCTTACGTGCACAATGAAAGATGAGTTTACAGTTGAACCTGATCCTATATCTATGCTTCTATTATAAAAATTCTATTAGAGTTTCTTCATATCTTAGCTTTAGACTCAAAGTTAAAGCATCAATAATGAATCCAACTAAAATACATATAAAAAATATTGGGTACACTATAAAGTACATTTTAACTACACTTGGGGCCTCTTTGTTACCGGATTAATGAGCTTAATAGGATTAGCAACTTATTCAATCGGCTATAGTTGACTTTTATATTGGCTTAATGACATATAAAGTCGCTTATTCAGGCCCTTTGCTTCATAGCTTAGCTTTACCCTCATACTTAACGCATCCATACTGAATCTAACTAAAATACATATCAAAACCAATGGATATACTATAAAGTACATTTTACCAACACTTGGGTCCTGTTTGTTAGCAGATTAACGACCTTAATGCGATTAGCAGCTTATTAACATAGTGTGTTGTTATATTTTTTCTTATTATAAAGCACATTTAAACAGTGTCTTGTTAAATTCTGCTTTTTATATAGCATCTTTAAAGAGTGTCTTGATAAATATTGCTTATTACATAGCATCCACCAAGAGTGTCTTCTTATGTTTTTCTTATTATATAGCATATTTAAAAACTATCTTGTGAAATTTTGCTTATTATATACCATATTTAAAAACTATCTTGTGAAATTTTGCTGTTGATTTTTAATGTTGTGTGTTATTACCAGAAACAATGCTTGTCCCATTACTTATTTCTCCATACTTATTAACAAGTACACTAATTTTTTAGCAGCTTCACGAGCTTAATGAGACTTTCAGCTTATTCAGTCAGCTATATTTGTCTTTTGATAGTGGCTTTCTATATCTATACTACTATATTAAAAGACTTAATCAGTTAGTCGGTATTTGTTTGGGCGCCAAATGTATTACTAATTGGTGTGACGTGTTTTTTTATTAATTTTTCATGGATTCAGAAATTACATAGCTTTGTGATGAATGCCATGAGTATTCAAGGTTCGTCATCATGAAGGTTTCAGGTTCTCAAAAGTATTCCAAGTATTCATGATGAATGCCATGATCATTCAAGGTTATTCATTATGAATGATACATGAATCTTGAATACTCATGGCATTCATCATAGACTTAATTCGAAAACTACCGTTTTGGGTGTTGTAGGACCCTTTTTTGTTGTGCACTGTTTTTGTTTCTTGCTTTGTTGGCTACTGTCTTAAACAGAGATCCAACGAAGAATGTGTATTGAGACTGTTTATCTTGCAAACTACAATTTTTAGAATATATGCTTGCAAAATGTGAACTTCATTCATAACGTTAAGAAAGACAGTTTCTAGCTAGCGATTTCTCCTTTTTGCCCATTAGTTTTACATGTTGGTTGTAATAATGCTTACTTGGATTTACTGATTTTTTCTAATGTGCTTTCTGCAAGTGTTTTGAAATGTTTGTTTGGATTTTACATTTTTTTTAATTTTGATTTCTGATTTTGTTTGCGACTTTGTGTTTGATGTTTGCAAGGACTGAATTGAAGTAAACTATTCTATTTGTTTGATGTCTGTTTAGGTTTCTTTCTATATCTTATGCTTCATAGGATACTTAACTTGTTTTATATCATTACATGCTTCATAAGTTCATTATCTTATTATATTATTACTAACCTCCTTAGTTGTCTATTTGTTCCAACTTCTTGATTATTGTGTAACACATCTGAAAATGTTTTTTTTTTTCTTTTTTGAAGTCTATGATGTAAAACCAAAAGATGACTTAATTGGGTCGTTTACCAAATGCTTACTTGATAAGTGCTTACTGGCAAGAGACGATCACCTTTACTTACCTTATCGTGTACGAAATAGTATTGCCATTTTATTTAAATCATACAACATTCAAAATTCCTAATTAAGGAGTTGATGTGAAGTTGAAGTTTGCACATGTTGTCGAACGACCAAGAAGCGAAGAGCTGAATCCTAGCCTCGATGCCAAAAGATCAAACTGTAGTAAATTATCCTCAATTTGATGTCCTCCGATAACCACTGAAAACCTAGGCCGAACATCGGTTTGTGCTTTAACGAATCCGAGGCACAGAACACCCTTTTTCGCCTCAACCATCGAGTTTGCACCAAATATCCTCCAGTAAACGTTCTCGCTTTGCAACACGAGGTCGATCGAAGGCACAGCCGGACCCAGACGGGTGCTACCGATGTTTTTCGAGCTAAAACAAGCTCCAAAAGGTGAAACATTCGAAACCTTTTCAACATTCTTGGGCATCGCCTTCACAAACGCATCCACAACAGCACGGTAGATCGAACTCTCAAGGACCGTGTAAGGATGGACCGTGCTGATCGTCGTCCCACCGTAACCTTCCGCATCAATGGACAGCAATGATTCGTTGATCGAAACACGTTTCTCGTTGATCTTGATCGATTTCACCCCAATGAAGTATTTCGGAGAAGCGTCGCCTACAAACCCACTTTCCGTAACCGGGTTTATAACAAGAGGGGTGTATGTAAGAGACGCCGAGGCGTCAACGTTCGGAAGAAACGAATACGGTCCGTTTCCAAAGAACACGACACCACTAGATCTTGCCGACGAACTCAAACATAGAGCGAATTTTCTTTCGAATCTAAAGTAAGAAGACAACTGGGCCGGTAACGAAGCACCGGTCCTTCCGAGGCCGGCCATGCCAGTGACCCCACTGGCAAGGCCGACTTCAAGTTCATCATTACCACAGACAAAATAAAGTCGGGGCACGGTAACCGACGGTAAAACATTTTTACCGTCGGTTGCGTGTATCTTGAAGACGTCAGCACCGAGCTCGCCGCTGGTGCCCGTATTGGCGACGGTGTTGCTGGGGAGGTGGCTACAGGTGTGGTTGTAGCAATCGGGGCGGGGCGCAATATAGCATATGGTGTTGCATGCAGTGGTGTTGAGAAGGCGGCATGGTGCCGAGCCGCAACGGGCCGGGCGGTACGTGGAGGAGGTGTAGCTGCTTTCGCAGTTGAGCCACATGTAGTCGCCACCGAGATCGAGGGTTAGTTTGATGGGGACGAGAGGTGTTCTTTGTGAAACTTGGGTGACATATTGAAGGGTTTTGGTGTCTTTGGATACTGAGAGAAGAAGGGCCTTTGGAGGTGGTGAGGTTTTGGCTAAAGATGAAGATAGAATCAAGAATAAGGTGCATAAAAGAAGTAAAGAAAAGGAAGTAAATGAAGCCATTGAAGTTAGAGTTTAATAATTATTGGTGAGATGTGAATAATGGAGGATGGATGAGTGAAGGTATTTATAGGAATGAATGATATATGCCATTGAACTCTTGTGGTCGTAGTTTATTACTCACGATGTCAACAATTCAAACCAAATGTGACCATTTTATGTTAATTCTATTGCGGCGGCTGACGACGACATGTTAATTTGGTCAATGACAACGATTGCATATGCACATATTGAGATCTTTCTATTTTCGTTACATCACGTAAATAACGATAAACTTTTAGTGGAAAATATTTTGAAGATAATATCCATAAAGACCGGATCTTTCAATTTTGCATGTTTTTAGTGGACCCGGTCTTTACAAGGTCCGGTTAAGTCCCGACCTAGCCCAACTTTTGCTCACCTATTAATGCTTACTATGCAAAATTGGAAATATCCATAAACATAATTTGGGGCAACATTCACAACGTACTCAACAAATTTCAATTTCCTCATGCAACTGTCTCATAAATCGTTATTTCGTCTGTCTTTTTCGATTGCGATTTGGTTCACAAATGGTGTAACGTGCATTTCGACGATGAAGCTTTTACTCTGGATCGCGATCGCAATAATGTTGAGTTTCCCTTTACCTTCTGCTTTCGGATAATCGGGTGTTGCAATGGCGTTGTTTGCCTCTGTGACCGTTGTGATCATAAAGGATTCAGATCCAGTTCGGTAATCCTCTGGAATCCTTCGATTAGAAGGAAACTGACCTTAAGTCTAACTGTTGGTAAGGCTAAGGCATTTGTTGTTCTAGGGTTTGGATACGATAAGATGTCCGATGATTATAAAGTTGTTTTTCTCTCCGATGATTATAAAGTTGTTTGTCTCTCCTACGTCCAGCGTCTCTTCACTCCACCTCATGTAAGTCTTAATATTCATATTGAAATCGATAGCTATAATTCGAACCCGTTATTGCCTTTTTTTCTTCTTCTTTTGAACGGCAAGCTAACACACACGAATTAGGTATACAACCTTAATTGAGATTTTAATTAAATTCATAACCTCGAGTCAAATCACAAATCATGTCTACCTCGGTTATTCTTCCTAAGGGCGGTATCATCCTGTGGATGGGATCCCTGTCTACCCGGTCGGTATGAATCCAAGGGAAGTCAATTGCAGACATGAAAAGTACCAAGTCCTTGGGCTGGTCCAGTCATAGTCTAGGCCGCCCCCCGCCTAGTCAAACTGTTGTTGGGCTCTAGGTTCAGCGTAAGATGGGCCGGGATAGCGGCGGATTAGTGGGCTGCCCGTGGCCTGATACCGTCAGGGAGGCGTGCGTGCGTGTGTATCTGTGTGTTCGTTGTAGTCGTTCGTTGGTTTGATGCTGCTATGCCTCCCAAAGAAAACTTTCGTGGGCAAATCCATAAATAACTCCACGTTCTGGGGGTATCCGGGCTCACAAGGGAACCCGACTAATCCCCGTCGACCACTACCTAGCCCAATTAAAGGTACCACTATGTGGCAGATCTATGATCTGGATATCGCCACATGCTCTCTCCACGGGGTTCGAACCCTAGTAGTTAAGGGATACCATCCACTAACCACCCCCCCCCCATGTTACCTTACCACTAGGCTAGGCATGCTTTGATTTGAACAAGTCATGTTTCCTGATAATTTGGCTTGTTTCTTCGTCCTTTATGCCTGGTCGCAAGTGTTTTTCAATGGGTTTGTGCATTGGATAGCACGCGATCCTGGGTCTTCACATAACTCAATCATGACATTTGACACAAGTATCGACCTCTTTGGAGAACTTGTGTTGCCTGATGATCTAGTGCAAGTACCGCCGATCACAATGACGATCTCTGTAGTCCGCGAATCTTTGGCTGTGACATATTATAACAGGGGAAGTATGACCTCAAGTACCTATAAGATATGGGTTATGAAAGAGTATAAGAACCCAACTTCTTGGACAATGATATGGAATATGCATTATCCCGATGTAGATTTGGGGAAACCTTTGAAACTACGAAACAACGGGGATATGATCATGGAGTCAAGGGATGGGAATATGATTGTTTACAACTACAGTAAGCGTGCTTCTTGTATTTGCCCGGGATATGAACCTGGGACGAATTGCTTGACGTATGTGGACAAATACCAAGAGAGTTTAGCTTTGTTGGATGTTGGGCATAGCGTTCCGAATGAGGAGGCGATGAAGGCTTTGATGATGATCGAGTAGCAAAGGTACGAGGAGAAGCTACGTATTGCTCGGTGGATGTTAATTGACGAAATGAAGTAGCCATGCTATTATTTCTTAGTGAACCTGTTCTGTGTTTTCTTCTTTTCATGTGTTTCTCAACCTAACAAACAGCCCACTGGTATTATATGGTTTTACTCTACTGATTACAATATCTTAGTAATCAAAGTATGTGATAACTGTTAGAATTAAGTGATTTGGGAACTCTTAAAAATGTGTCTTTGCTAGTTTAAAATAGCCAAAAGGTATAATAGGAAATCCGAAAACCATTAAAAGTGCATAAAGGCATTGTTTGGTAAAAATAAACTAGCTTATAAGTCAGTTTATAAGTCAAGTACATGTTTGGATGGACCATACGATAGCTTATAAGCTAGCTTTTTGAAAAGCTACTCTCACTAACTTTTTGTGACTTATGAGACTTATTATTATTTCTTATTCCAAATATACCCCTGCTAAGTTTTACACCACTAATTCTTAAACATCCTTTCTTTGCCAAATGCATCTTATTCATCAGCTAGCTTATCAGTCATCAGCTAGTTTGCCATAGCTTATCAGTTTGCCAAGCATAGTGAAAATCTTGGAAGACATGACTAATTAACTTGTAAATATTCTTAAAAATTGTAAATCTCAACATATTATCAAAATTGAAGACTTCAAACCAGTTTATTGATTTAACATTCAAGCATATAAAAATAGAAAATATATAAGAAGAAGAAAAAAAAATGACAAAATTCGAGTGCATGCATGCCTTCTAATCCCATGATTTTATAATTAAGTTCTAAGAAGTTGATGTAAAATTGAAGTTTCCACATGTTGTTGAACGACCAAGAAGTGAAGAACTGAATCCAAGCCTCGATGCCGAAAGATCAAACTGCAGTAAATTGTCCTCAATTTGATGTGCCCCGATCACCACCCCGACCCTACGTTGAAAAAACGATTGCGCTTCAACGAATCCGAGGCACAATACACCCTTTCGGGCCTCGACCATCGAGTTCGCCCCAATTATCCTCCAGTAAACGCTATCGTTTTGCAACACAAGGTCGATGGCAGGCACGGCCGGACCCAAACGGGTGCTACCGATGTTCTTGGAGCTGAAACACGCTCCAAAAGGTGCAACGTTCGCAACCCTTTCGACGTTCTTCGGCATTGCTTCCACAAATGCGGCCACAACTGCTCGGTAGATCGAACTCTCGAGGACGGTGTAAGGATCGACAGTGCTGATGCTCGTCCCACCGGAACCTCTAGCATCGATGGTCAGCAACGTGTTGTTGATCGAGACACGTTTACCGTTGATTTTGATCGATTTCACTCCAATGTAGTATTTAGCAGAGGTCGTGTCAGGATTAAATCCGTTGTCGGAAACCGGGTTTATGACAAGAGGGGTGTACGTAAGAGATGACGAGGCGTCCACGTTCGGAAGAAACGTATACGGTCCGTTTCCGATGAACACGACCCCGCTAGATCTTGTGGACGAACTCAAACACAAAGCAAATTTTCGGTCGAATCCGAAGTAAGACGACAATTGGGCCGGTAACGAAGCTCCGGCCCTTCCGAGGCCAGCAATGCCAGTGACCCCACTAGCAAGACCACCTTCGACGAAGTTATTACCGCAGACGAAAGTAAAACGCGGGACCGTAACGGCTCGCAGGACGTTCCTGCCGTCGGTGGACGGTATCTGGAACACGTCTACGGAAACCGGGCCGCCGAGGCCGGTGTTGGCGACGTTGTTGCTAGGGGCGGACGCACATGCGTCGATGTTGCAGCCGGCGGCAGGCGGGTAGCATTCGGTGGTGCACTCGGTGGTGTTGACAAGGCGGCATGGGGCGGAGCCGCATGGGGCGATGCGGAAGGTGGTGGAGTTGTAGCCGCGTTCGCAGTTGACCCACATGAAGTCGCTACCGAGATCTACGGTTAGTTTGATGGGGACGAGAGGTGTTCTTTGTGAGACTTGGGTGACATATTGGAGGGTTTTGGGGTCTTTGGATACTGAGAGAAGAAGGGCCTTTGGAGGTGGTGAGGTTTTGGCTAAAGATGAAGATGCAATGAGTAAAAAAGAGCATAAGAAAAGCAAGGAAAAGGAAGTAGATGAAGCCATTGAAGTGAGATGTGAATAATGGAGGATGGATTTAGTGAAGGTATTTATAGGAATGGAATGAGATATGCCATTGAACTCTTGTGGTCGTAATTCATTACACGCGATGTCAACAATTCAAACCATTTTATATAATTCTATCCCGGCGGGCTGACGACATGTTAATTTGGTCAATGACAATGATGGTCGCATATGCACATTTTGAGATCTTTCTATTTTCGTTACACCAAGTAAATAACGATAAACTCTTATCAAATTAATGGTGTAGCTCGGTTGGATAGGTAACATCCCTGGAAGCTGGAGGAGTGAAAGCCACACTATCAGGGTTCGAATCCCATGGGTAACATTTCTGAGATATTCAAACTTTGGATCTGGTCCTTTGGGCCAGTGTGGGAGGATTCAGTCTATGGGATCCACTTCCTTGCCGGTCAGGTTCAGCCATAGGTTGGGCCGGGTCGCAACGGATTAGTGGGATTGCCCAATTGGAAACCCGATATCGCTGAAGCGTGTGTGTGATAAACTTTTAGTGGAAAATATTTTGAAGGTAATGAGCTTTTAACGATGGTATTTCATTATATTTAGAACATCTCTAACAACATTACTAATGAGTGTTGTTATCTATGTTCCCTTCCAACCTTTTCTACATTTACATAAATCCATATCCTCTTTATATTGGATCCTAGCTATGCACTCACATACATTTATCCATACTTCCTTAGAAAACTCCTTCCTAAAATCTTTAAAAGCATTACTATCTCATTATCTAAAATAGTAAAATATGGAGAAAACTCTAAATATAAAGAATTCTCCAAAATCTCTAAGTGAGAAACATTATTTTAATAAATTCCAACAATATCGTAATTGATTGTTTAAAAGTTTTTAAACTCTTTATTATTGTATTAAATGTAGTGTATATGTTATAATAATATAAGTAATGATATATTTTCTAAAATAAAAGAAGTGTAGTAGTTGGAATTTGGTTTTAAAAATTTTGACTTCTTATTTTTATTTTTAGATAAATTATCGAAAAATGTTGAAGATCCTCTTATTATTTGGTAAATGGCACTACATTTATATTTTATAAGAGTTATAAACTTCAAGTCGCAATAATAGAACACAATCTTAAACAATTTCATATATGAAGTTCACTTATTCACACTTTTTGGTCTATATTCAGATCATATAATATATATTTATTATTAATCTTGCTAAATAATAACTAGAATACTTGAAATAGGTATTGTTTTCTTTTGTTAGTAGATACTAGGATAGAATTCAATTAGCAAATAGAATATGTTACAAGATTGGTATGTTGGTATGCTTTGACTCACTTAATTTTTAAGCATTTACAATTTTACACGGTTATATCAACAAATTTGTAGCAAATCACCAATGGATCAACTATCACTGAGGGTTTACTAAAAAGTTTTTCTTTAGTGGTTGAAAATCCGCCGGTAATCATGACCACCTGCCATACTTTCTTCGACGACGAAGATTGAGATTCGTCAGTGAAGGTTTTTTCCAGCGGATTACCGACATATATTATTGTAAGACTGATAATCACTCTTAATGTTCACATAAAACCATAAATAGGTAGAACGATATTAATTATCTAACAACTTTTACCATTATTTGTTTTGAGAAGTTGAACAAAAAATGTATATTTTAATCTTAAAAATAATTATAGAACACATATGTAAAATATTTTTTTCAAGCTTTTGATGATTATATAAAAGGAGAAAATTAATAATCACATATAGAGGCATTTTACAATACTCAAATATCAATTTAGGCTGCCCGATGATACAAATACCAAATCCAAAAAGTTGTTGTTTGAATTGAATGGGTCTATCACCCGTTTGGCATTAGCTGGCACGGTTGTATAATATATATAAAAAAAAAGATATTTTGTTGGTTAAATTTAATTTGTTTTTCAAATTTCAATGCTAGATTGTATTATAGGTTGCAACGTGACATATAATAAAACATCTTGAATATAAGGTTTAAGATGGTATTTAGTAAACTAGCTCCTAAGCTTATTATTAAATTGTAGGAGAAATTAACTTATTAGTATGTAAAATGATTAAAAAAAGTATCATGAGGTATAATAATATAAATAAAAATATAATTAGAAAAAGTTACATAAGGCTTCAAAACCCTATTTTAATTATTAGCGTTTCAATAAATTATCATATAGTTCATCCAAACACGTACTAGCTTATAAGCTAGGTTATTTTTGCCAAACAAAGCCTAAAACTTATAAGAATAATCTTATTTTATATTTAATTTTATCCTACATCAACAAAATATCTTTTTTATGGCTTTATGTGTTTCAAATTGCATACTAAATGCATAAAATTTAGGATCAATATGGTCAATTGATCAAAATATTTTGAAAAATATTTTGTCTCAGCTATATTAGTCTTAGTTCCCCCAACAGCAATCCCCTCTCACTTTCATTTTTCCTCTACTCAACCTGATCAAGAACCCCATATTTTTTTTATCCCTAATCTCTATACCTTCACTTCCGTGGGTGGAACTATGGGTAGGAGTGTAGGACCCATCGCTCTTAGCGGCATCGTCAGTATCCCTAATATACTCTAAAACACATGGAATTTTACTGATTGGCATAGACAACCACTTCATGAAGTAATGTCTTTTCAAAGTTAAACTCTACAGGTAGATATATGAGATAATGCATGTGTTTTATTGTACCCTCCTCGTTGTTCTGCCTCATTAGAATCTCTAAGGGCCTATTTGTTTTTTTTAAATCATTGAAAACCTCTAAAGTCTAATTCGGTTAGACATTTAGGATTTCAGACTATTTGAATTTTTCAGTCTTTAGAGCTACTTAAAACAGAAACCCATCTGAACAAACCCGTGATGCCTGGCATCCGAAATCACATCAAAGCTCAAAACTTCGATCTGGAAATCGAGATAATCATTTCCATGCTCTTCTATCAAATCATCGATCTGGAATTAGGGTTCGATTACACTTTTGTTTGTTGAATCTGGAAAACAATCTCGATCCAAATCAAATAGTCAATCGGTTCTAGGTATGTTATAATCTCCAGTTTTCTCAAATTGGTCTGAAAACGATGATTCAACGGTGGAAGAGGGACGACAGTGATGGAAGAAGGCAAATGGAGCAGGTGTCGACGGTGGTTTGCTGGTGTTGGGAAATGGTGGTGACAACCACCATTAATCCCCATTTATCTTTCTCTGTCTCTGTCTCAAAATTCTTCAAATGCCAAAAAAGAAGTTTCTTGATTTTGTTTTTTCAATGGAAACATATATTATTGCATTTTAATTGTATTTAATGGTATTGGGAAACGGTGGTTTTGCTGTGTTGGGAAACAATGATGAATTTATTTATTTATTCATATTTTCACATTAATTGCATTTTAATTTAGATTTTAATTTAGATTTCAAACTTTTGATCTCATACGTTACAAAAACAAACAATCTTATAAATTTAGATTTTAGATTTCAACACCATCTCCTATTAATCAGAGTCCTATTTAATCGGAGGTGAAACTAGACTCTAGACTTTAGACCTCTTAAAAAGCAAACAACCCCTAAGTTTATGTTCAAAACACTTTACGCAAATCTCTAAAGAAATCTCTAGAAAGGAGTGATCACTCTCTTTATGTTCTTCTTTTTGGTTTTATCGTCCATCAATTCATTCTAGATCAACACGACATAGTCATAATGTTTGTCATACACAACACCATGGAAGATGGTAAGTACAAACTTGTTGCCACTATCAACGCGTGAGTGCTTGTTGCTCAGACATTGGTTGATAATACGGAATAAGGTATAGTACAAGGGTCGCATCAACTTTTGTTGAAATCTTTCATCTTGGTAAGCTCAGCAAAATAACTAAATGCCCTAATGTCTTCAAACAGTTGAGATTCACCAACAAAGTCATCATAATCTGCTTTTCTAGGAAATTCTTCTTTCTTTGGCAATTTTAGAACTCTCCTCGATCTTTGTAGGTTGAACTCTGTCTGAAAATGGTTGACTTAATTTTAGAACTCTCCTCAATCTTATTTTTTAGACTTAAGATGTTTTAAGAGTTACTTTAGAAAAAAAACAAGTCCCAAGGAAACATTTGCAACTACCTATATATACATTTTTTTTTTCAAAATCAATCCTTTAGCATATTTTATCAAGCAATTATTTTTATTGGTATTTAATTTACATTGAGTAGTAAAATAGTTATTTTTGACATTATAAATGTTTATTTAGTATAAAACTCTACAATGATTATATGATACTATATAAACAACTTTAATAATATACACAAGTTTATTTGTATATGTCTTAATGAAAACAAAACAAACTCCTACTACATAAGGTCATATTAATTAGTTTATAACGATTATTAGATAATTATATTCGTATATCGCTTAAGCCTACTTATGGTTAGAATAGTAAATGTATGCATATATTTAACTCAATCTACCTATAATTTTTTTTTAAATCAGTGTATATATTAACTATTAACCAAAGGGGTGTTAGCCTAGTGGTAAGGCTTGGGCACCACATAGGGGTGAACCCGAGTTCGAACCCTAGGGGACACATTCTGGAGGTACGGGGGCTTCGATCCCGAGCTGAATGCTTTAGCAGTCGAGTTTCGGCTCAAAAATTGCCGAGGATTAGTCTGGGTCCAATGTAGTCTGGAATACCTCTTCAGAAAAAAAAAAAAAAAAAAAAAAAAAAAAAAAAAAAAAACTATTGAGCATGAAATGCTGCTGAAAAAATTCTACCTTGATTTGAAGCTTTTTATTTAGGCTTTGTTTGGCAAGCATAAGCTAGCTTATAAGCTAGTCCATCCAAACATGTACCAGGAAGCTAGCTTATAAGCTAGCTTTTGAAACGCTACTTTGAGTAGCTTATGAGGAGCTTATTGTAGCTTTTTCCAATTATACCCTTATTAATATTAATTATTAAATTCAAATATACCCTTTTTGGTCATTTTACATACTTATAAGCTAGTTTTTGCCAAACATAATTTGTTCAACAGCTAGCTTATCAGCTACTAGCAAGCTTATCAATCAACAGCTAGCTTATCAGCTATCCGCTAGCTTATCAGCTACCAGCTAGCTTATAAGCTACGTTTGCCAAACATAGCCTTAGTCAGAAAAAAAACTATTAAGATCTCTCTTCATATATGTATTTTGTTCATTAAAGCTAATTAGGAGACGGCACACATTTGTTTTTAGGATATACTTTCTTTGATTTTATTTTAGCATTAATTTTGACTTTACATATTGATCTATAGTGTTTTTTAATTATGTGAGAATTCAAACATAAGATTTAAATACTATATACAAGATTCTGGATAATTTAAAGTAATACATTCATAGAAAAATCAAAACACGCCATTGCTTTTGAATATCATAATTCATTTTTTTAATATATTTATATTTTAGTTATTTATTCACATACAAGATTTTCTTATATATTTATATTTAGTTATTTATTCACATACAAAATTTTCTTTTTGGAAAATTCCTTTATAATCTATTTAATTCGTTATTTGTAATAATCGTTCAGGTAAAAATCTACACCGTACGACAACGATGGAAATCATAAGACTTCATTTGAAGTTACTATACTATATTAAGATAAGCTCATGCGTAGATAGGTACCGCAAAGATAGGTCCTGAGATATATAATAGGACGTACGACCACCCAAGACGTACGACCATCATCAGGTAATGTAAGACCAATGATCTCTAACGGTAACATTTGTCTTAGTTGTTGTTTTAATGCAAGGTTAAAGCAATTAACGAGGAACATATGTAACCGACTCAACAAGCAATAAACATCGTGACCGTTATCTTTCAAGAGCAATTAATACAATGTGATCGTTACGACCATTACAAACATCGTCATTAAAGAGCATTAACTCCCGAAACGGTTACAAAAAAGAAGCCTATAAAAGGGATTAAGCTCATTCACAAAGGGACATCTACATCGATCTTTCTACATATATTTAACTATCAAGAATTATGCTACATCATTCTCTCCAGATTATTCATTGTAATTTTCATAAGACCATTGTTATTTTTTACTTGTAAACGTACGACTGAGTATTGTAACATCAAGAACATCACCCCTAATTGGTGACAGCTAGTGGAGCGTCGGCTTGATCTTAAGTCGACCGTAGGTTTTTTCTTCGGACTGAGGTTTTTTCTGCGTTATCAAATCTTTTGTCTCATTTTTACTCATTGTGCACGCTTTATAGAAATGGTTTCTTTTTTTAATTGGATAAGGCTCATAAATCACCTTAAGTTGACTTAAGTGCGATTTAATATTAACAATAACTATAAAACATTAATTTGTAAGATCAAGTGATATTTAGATATATTTTCAAAAAACAAAATTTGCTAAAATTGTCTAAACATTAAGGCTTTGTTTGGCAAGCATAAGCTAGCTTATAAGCTAGCTGATAAGCTAGCTTATAAGCTAGTCCATCCAAACATGTACCAGGAAGCTAGCTTATCAGCTAGCTTATAAGCTAGCTTTTTGAAACGCTACTTTGAGTAGCTTATGAGGAGCTTATTGTAGCTTTTTCCAATTATACCCTTATTAATATTAATTATTAAATTCAAATATACCCATTTTGGTCATTTTACATACTCATAAGCTAGTTTTTGCCAAACATAATTTGTTCAACAGCTAGCTTATCAGCTACTAGCAAGCTTATCAATCAACAGCTAGCTTATCAGCTATCCGCTAGCTTATCAGCTACCAGCTAGCTTATAAGCTACGCTTGCCAAACATAGCCTAACCATTCGTACTAACACACATCATCTTTTGTCATTTTCTTCACCGACAAAACACTTATTTTCTAATAACAATAAATAAATAGGACTGCAATTGAGAGAAACCAATGAATTTTTTTTAAGCAAATTAGAGTCAGAATTAAATGTCGTATTAATACTTTGTTTACTATACAATGTTCTCTTCGAACTTACATATAAAATTATTATTTCACACTAAATTCAAAGATAAAACCAAAACTGGTTGTAAAACAATTTATACAATAAGATTTCTCTAGGACACTTTTCAATGATAATTGTTAGAAAATACCAAGGTCCTAAATGGCGTGAAGCATAACGTGGTGGGGAAGCCAAACCTCAAGCCTTAAGAGCCACAGGAAAGCCATGGCGATTTCAACGCGTGACTTATGGCGTTAAAATTTTAGTTCATATAAGATATTACATAAGAGCATATGTTTGTACTATCATTCAATGAGTTATTAGGAATAAGTAAGTTAAAACTAAGTTATATATTAAAAACTAGCAAATAAAACCTTAAAAACGTAAACAGAAATCAAATATCGCATTAGGATAACTGCACGGTAGGTTATGGCATGCCACGAGCTTAACATGGCGTGAGACACAAGCCTTAAAGCCATGACGCGACATAACGAAGCCTTGAAACTATGACGCGCCATAACGGTTGCATGACGAGTTTTTTAGAACAGTAAAAATACTAAGAGTTTATAATTCAGATTTGATTTATAAAAGCCTCCCGTAGTCCTCATTAATTTCCTACGCCATGTCACGATTGCATCTTTAATGATTAAAATATTTTTCTTCATTTTGGACAGTTAGAAATAGTTTCTGTGCCCACAGAAAACAATCTTATCAACTAATTAAAACTAAAACATTGACCTTAACATAACTTCTTAATTTAATATTAAACTCTTGGATATGATAAGATCGCGTGTAACAAATCATCACGCAACCTTCCCATAAATACCCTCCATTACCCATTTTTCACATCCCACCACCAACTCTCATTTCATTCCCATGGCTACACTTTCTTCCTTTTCTTTGCTTTTCTTATGCTCTTTTTTACTCATTGCATCTTCATCTATAGCCAAAACCTCACCACGTCCAAAGGCCCTTCTTCTCTCGGTAACCAAAGACGCCAAAACCCTCCAATATGTCACCCAAGTTTCACAAAGAACGCCTCTCGTCCCCGTCAAACTAACCGTAGATCTCGGTGGCGACTACATGTGGGTCAACTGCGAACACGGCTACGCCTCCTCCACGTACCGCCCGGCCCCATGCGGCTCGGCACCATGCCGCCTTCTCAACACCACTTCGTGCACCACCGAATGCTATTCTGCGCCCCGCCCCGATTGCTACAACAACACCTGCGGCCACGGCCCCACCAACACTGTTGCCAATACGGGCACCAGCGGCCAGCTCGGTGCTGATGTATTTAAGATACAGGCAACCGACGGTAAAAATGTTTTACCGTCGGTTACTGTACCTCGACTTTATTTTGTTTGTGGTAATAATTTTATCGAGGCTGGCCTTGCCAGTGGGGTCACTGGCATGGCCGGCCTCGGAAGGACTGGCGCTTCGTTGCCAGCCCAGTTGTCTTCTTACTTTAGATTCGATAGGAAATTCGCCGTGTGTTTGAGTTCGTCCACGAGGTCTAGTGGGGTTGTGTTTTTCGGAAACGGACCGTATGTGTTTCTTCCGAACGTTGATGCCTCGGCATCTCTTACCTACACTCCGCTTATTATAAACCCGGTTACCGAAAACGGGTTTCTTGGCGACGCTTCTCCGAAATACTTCATCGGAGTGAGATCGATCAGGATCAACGAGAAACGTGTCTCGATCAACGAGTCGTTGCTGTCCATTGACGCCGAAGGTTACGGTGGGACAACGATCAGCACCGTTGATCCTTACACAGTCCTCGAGAGTTCGATCTACCGTGCCGTTGTGGACGCGTTTGTGAAAGCAATGCCAAAGAATGTTAAGAAGGTTCAAAACGTTGCACCTTTTGGAGCGTGTTTTAGCTCGAAAAACATCGGTAGCACCCGTCTGGGTCCGGCCGTGCCTTCGATCGACCTCGTGTTGCAAAGCAAGAACGTTTACTGGAGGATATTTGGTGCGAACTCGATGGTTGAGGCGAAAAAGGGTGTTTTGTGCCTTGGATTCGTTGAAGCACGAACGGATATTCGACCTCGGTTTTCGGTGGTTATCGGAGGAAAACAAATCGAGGACAATTTACTACAGTTTGATCTTTCGAGATCAAGGCTAGGATTCAGCTCTTCGCTTCTTGGTCGTTCGACTACGTGTGCAAACTTCAACTTCACGTCAACTGTTTAGGCCATCCACTACCAACCCACTTTAAAGGTTTTTTTCTAGTTCCTATGTGTTGGTATTAATAAAGGGCACTGCTATATATGTGTCCCAATGTATTAATTGGTCTCTTTCCAATAAATAATAAACTACGTGTTGATATGTGTTTAAATTTGTCTCCAAGTAGGTGGTATGAAATTAAAGGTAGATTTATTTTATTTTTTTAACAGCAAGAAAGGGATAGTTGTGATTTCTAAGATCTTAATTTTATCGTTTAATTATAAAGTAAAATATTCAAGAATTGATGGAAATGGAGAAATTTTTTAATGAATAATCAACTTCTTTAATTTTTTTGAGAAACAGTTGAAAAATAGAGCTTAATTACTAAAATAACTATAATAAGAAAAATTAGGATACTTAAAAATTACAATAATAAAAAGCCTAATCTATAGTATATATTAAAAGAAGGTTTTCGATGACATTATCAATACGAAATTAAGCCATTTTATTGATTGACTAAAAAAAAAAAAATCAATTGACGATGTTGTCTTTTTTTAATACCTTATTAAGAAGTATACATACCTAAATTTTCTCATTAATTTATTAATTTTCTCTTTATAATTTACATTTTGTATTCTTATACTTATTTGATTAAATTAGTTTTTATCTCTTAATTTTATTTTTCACTTTATATTCTTATTTGATTAAAGAATAATCTTTGCTAGTGTGAGGCTATGTTTAAGAGTGCAAAAAGAATAGCTTTTAAAACACATTCCAAGAGTACATTAATTACAAGAATACAAATTTACCAAATATAAAACATATTAGGATCTGAATTTTTTTAGTGTGAAAAGTAGATAGCAATTAACATATTTGGTCTTCTTTTTACTATTAAAAAAAAAAAATCACTCTCGTAAGTTCCACCTTTCATTTCAAAATTAGTCAATTCACGGCTCCAAAATTATGAACTCCTTCAATTTTATTTGGATCCATATGGGAAATGGTCCTAAAATTATTTAATTCCTTCAAGAGTAAATGAAATTGTCGAGCAATGTCCTACATCGTATACAAAGTGAACTTATAATGTGCTTATAAGGGTTCTGGGCTACTCCACTCATAGCCAATTGATTTTGAGTTGGAACCCCACAAACTTACATGGTATTAGAGCAAGGTTCACCCGTGGTTGGTCAAAAAGCCGCACGGACTCCACGTAACCCAAAAAAAGTATTCACGTGTTAGGCAGAAACTTATAAGGGTTCTGGGCTACTCCACTCATAGCTAATTGGTTTTGAGTTGGAACCCCACAAACTTACAGAAATATTTGGTCTTTGTAGTTTACACATGTTGGTCCTGGTCCTTATTTTGAAATAATTATGATACAGGATCATGTGGTTTACATTATATTGTACTGTTGGTCCCTAACTCTAACTCTGAGTGAAATCAGTTTGTTAAGCATAATGTAAACTATATCAACCTTTTTTATAATTATTTCAAAATAGAAACTAACAATATAATATAGTATAAATCACATGGACCAAATATATAATTTACTCTTCCTTCAATTTATTGGATCTATATGGAAAATGGTCCTTAACCGCTTATTTACCAGAAAAGGGGCCCATATTAAAATACTTTGGGCCATATTTGCAGTTGTTTCTAAACCATATGATCCAAAGGTTGGTCCTTGATCTTGGTCCAAAATGTGTATCTCCAAATTTGTGATATGATTTATCAACATTTCTATACTATACATTTAAAAGAAAATTTCACCTTACACCGGTAGTATTATATCATACACTTTTACTTCTTGTGGACTCATCTAAATAAAAAATACGTTGATCCAAAAGCACAAATCAATATCAAGTTAGAATTAGTGTTTGGTAGGAACTGAAGAGAGACAACATAACTGTAAAACGAACCATAATTTGTTGTCAACCTATTCATAATTAAAAAAACATATCGTAATAAATACATTATTACAACTAATCAAGTTGAAGAAATTGAGAGCGTCGAGAAGACGACGATGGGGAAGAGGAGGTTGAGGAGGCACACGGCTTCAACATGCGAAGCGTGAAAGCCCCAGAAACTGACCCAAGTATTGGAGCCGTAAGATATATCCACAAACCATCGAAGTTAAACGACACGATGGCTGGACCTAGTGACCTTGCTGGGTTCATTGATCCACTTGAAATGGGCCTATACCAAAATACAAAACACTTGTTAGCTCAAACTTAAACATAAAAAAAAAATAAAGATAAAATATAACCCATATTTTTACACTACCATATTGTACACTTTGACCAACTATGTCCACTCCCACAAACATTAGCAAGATATAGTTTCTTTTTAAATATCCATATCTAAACTAGCTTGCATTTATCTCAGATTAATCATATAAAGCTTTTGAGAGTAGCTAGAAAAATCTCTTGAGGGTATCAAAATTGGTGATCTCTTTTTTTTACAACAAATCTAATCTACTCCTAAATTACACCTTTTGTCCACTATGGAGTTCGAACCCCTGACCAAAAGCCAGAAGGAACACCTTACAAACTCCTGGATATCGCTGGGCTAGAAGCCCTTTAGTACCAAAACTGGTGACCTCTTTGTGGAACCTAATTACCCACCCTTCCCCATCAATACATGTCATCTATAAAGGGATTTCATATTTTCTTGTCTATAATAATAATAGTTTTTTTCACCTCCTATTATGTTTTAGAGAATTTTTAAACTTGAATTCGTTTTTTCGTGTTTTCTTTCTTTTAAAGAACATTATAGAGAAACTATTTGAACTATATAAATACCAAATTCTTCTTTATTTTTTGTTAGAATGTATAGTTAATGTATAGCAAGCCCATCTTAGGCCCATGGGCTTGGCCCTTTTCCTTTTCCTTTTCCTTGTATATATATAGGGTAGTTTACCCCTTTTGTTGATACACTTTTCATAATCAATACAATCAATCTTTCAACCCTTTCTATTCTAACATGGTATCAGAGCTTTAGGCTCCTTAATCACCTTCATCAATCCCGAGTTGGGATTCTTCAAATCCGAGTCGGATTTTCTTATTTTCCGAGTTGGAAAATCCGTTTTCCGAATCGGGAAACCCGTTTTCCGCGATCTTTTCCGCACCCGTTTTCCGCATCCGTTTTCCGAGTTGGAAAATCCGTTTTCCGAATCGGAAACCCGTTTTCCGCACCCGTTTTCCGAATCGGAAAAGACCGTTTTCCGCACCCGTTTTCCGAGTTGGAAAATCCGTTTTCCGAGTCGGAAAACTCGTTTTCCGCACCCGTTTCTCACATCCGTTTTCCACATCCGTTTTCCACACCCGTTTTCCACATCCGTTTTCCACATCCGTTTTCCTCACCCGTTTTCCACATCCGTTTTCCACATCCGTTTTCCTCACCCGTTTTCCACATCCGTTTTCCACATCCGTTTTCCTCATCCGTTTTCCACATCCGTTTTCCACATCCAGTTTTCCACATCCGTTTTCCACATCCAAAAAAAAAAAAAAAAAAAAAACCCAAGTTGGGATTCTTTCTTGTTTCTCTTTTCCCAAGCCGATTCCGAGTTGGAAATCTTTTGATTCCGAGTCGGGATACGCTTTCCCTAGTCGAAACTCTGCCCGAGTTGAGATTCCCTTGTCAAGTTTTACTTACTCTCTCATCATGACACCCAACCTCAGTCATTTTCAACCCCAATCCACCACTTCAAATGGATCCGTGTCACTGGATCCGTCACAAAAAGGTGTACTTATGCAACTCCTGCGTCAGAATCAACATCTTATGCAACTTTTGGTGCGTCGACAACTTATGCAACAACCAATGTCTTGGACCATGGAAATGCATTATCCGCGATCGTCTACCTCGGATCACTTCTGGATTTTTGATTCTGGCTGCTTTAACCACATGTCACCATATCCCGCCGGGTTCATCACTAAGCAGCCATCTCCGCATCCTACTGTTCGCACAGCGGACCTTACTCCCAAGCATGTACTATTCAGTGGGAATTATTCTACTGACCTGATTCAGTTACCCGAGGTACTGCATGTACCAGGACTAGCGATAGGGCTAGTCTCTCTTACCCAGCTTCAGGAAATGGGTCTACTCATATCTTTTGATTTCTTTGGTTGTGCTATACAAGATCCAAAGACTAAGCAGATTCTTGGAAAAGGCCGTAGAGTTGGACGGACTCTTGAAGTCATATATCTTCGCTTACCTTTGTCCTCGTCACATACAAACCTTGCTGCGCCAATTTCCACAACTTCCTCCTTTGATCTCTGGCATGCTCGCCTAGGACACTTGTCATCGGCCAGAATAAAACTATTAGCTAACTCTGGTGTTCTAGGTAACGTCACTTCCAATGAAGTTTCCTGCTTATCCTGTAAACTTGGTAAACACCATGCTCTACCTTTTGAACTCAATGACTATACATCCGTATCTGCCTTTGACCTTATCCATTCCGATGTCTGGGGACCGGCACCACATCCATCTATGGGTGGACACAGGTACTTCGTTATCTTCATTGATGATCACACACGCTTCACCTGGATATATCTTATGAAGCACCGCTCAGAGCTACCTCAACTCTACATTAACTTTGCCCGCATGATACAAACTCAGTTCTCAAAACCCATAAAGATTCTTCGAGCTGATAACGCTATGGAATACAAAGAATCTTCTCTCATCGCCTTTCTTCGATCTCAGGCACTATCTCACAGTACTCTTGTCCGAGTACCTCTCCCCAAAATGGTCGCGCTGAACGCAAACATCGACATATCCTTGATACTGTCCGCACTCTCCTTGTCTCTGCCAAGTGCCCTGAACGCTTCTGGGGAGAAGCTGCCTTCACTGCTGTCTATACCATCAACAGACATCCCACGCCCGTACTCCAACACAAATCGCCCTATGAAGTTTTACATGGAGTCCTTCCTACTTATGAACTTCTCAAGGTTTGGGGATGTGCATGTTTTGTTCAATTGCAACCTCATGAATATACCAAACTTGAACCTCGTGGCAGACTATGCCTTTTCCTTGGATATGGCATTGAACACAAAGGCTATCGCTGTTGGGATCCAATCTCCAAACGCCTACGAATCTCTAGACATGTCACCTTCTGGGAAGATGTCCCCTTTTATGACATGCCAAACTCAGAGCCCAGTATCACTCATCATACCCCTTTCTTAACTGACCCCTCTCTCTCTTTGGATACTCCATTCACCACCCCGATCCCTACTCCTGTTTCTGACTCAACTGCAACGACCTCTGATCCTTCGCCACCTGTTCCAACTCCCTCGACTCCACCTGAGTCGCCTGCTGAATCTACGGATCCTGGACCCTCGACGTCAACAGCTGTTCGCCGTTCCGACCGGGTGAGACAGGTTCCCGCTCATCTTCGTGATTATCACTGTTATGCTACATTGTTATCACATCATGAACCTACTTCCTACAAAGAAGCATCTTCGAGTTCACATTGGCAAGCAGCTATGCAAGAAGAACTTCGAGCTCTCGCAAAGGCTCAAACATGGGACTCTGTTCCGCTACCACCTGGGAAACGACCCATCGGCTCTAAATGGGTCTTCAAGATCAAAACCAAGTCTGATGGATCGATTGATCGGTACAAAGCCCGTCTAGTGGCCAAGGGCTTTAATCAGGAATATGGCATCGACTATGAGGAGACCTTTGCTCCTGTTGCGCGTGTAACGTCTGTTCGCAGTCTGCTGGCCATCGCAGCTACCAAAAACTGGCCTCTGTTTCAAATGGATGTCAAGAATGCATTCTGAATGGGGATCTGTCTGAAGAGGTTTACATGACTCCTCCTCCTGGTGTCTCTCTTCCCTCCGGCCATGTATGTCGTCTCCGCAAAGCCCTGTATGGTCTCAAACAGGCTCCTCGTGCATGGTTTGAAAAGTTCAGCAACACGGTGCTTTCATTGGGTTTCTCTGCCAGCAACTATGATTCAGGCCTGTTTACCCGTACCACTGCCGCTGGAAGCATCCTACTTCTCCTGTATGTGGATGATATGATTATCACTGGTAGTGACTCAACTGGTATAGCCTCCCTGAAACAGTCACTCAGCTCTGCTTTCGAAATGAAAGACCTGGGCAAACTTCACTACTTCCTTGGACTTGAGGTGCTCTCCGACGTGTCAGGCACCTATCTCTGTCAAGCAAAGTACATCTCCGACCTTCTCTCCAAGGCTGGCCTCTCGGATACCAAGGTGGCATCTACACCTTTGGAATACAATCTTCATCTGACACCAAGTGCCGGTACACCCCTACAAGATCCTACTCGCTACCGCCAACTAGTGGGTTCTCTTGTCTATCTCACTGTCACTCGCCCAGACATCGCATACGTTGTTCATACTGTTAGTCAATTTATGGCTGCTCCGCGTTCCGACCACTACGCCGCTGTCCTACGGATTCTGCGATATTTGAAAGGCACAATGTTTCATGGCCTATATTTCTCCTCCACTTCGTCCTTAGTCCTGCGTGGCTTCTCTGATGCTGACTGGGATAGCGATATGACTGATCGTCGCTCTACTACCGGGTATTGTTTCTTCCTTGGCGATTCTCTCATTTCATGGCGCAGCAAGAAGCAATCTCTCACCGCCCGGTCTAGTACAGAAGCTGAATACCGGGCTCTCGCGGACACTTCTCAAGAACTTATCTGGCTCCGCTGGTTACTCTCGGACATGGGCGCACCGCAGAAATCGCCTACTCCGTTATGGTGCGACAACAATAGTGCCATCCAGATCGCTCACAACGATGTTTTTCATGAGCGCACGAAACACATCGAGATTGATTGCCACTTCGTTCGTCAACACGTTGTGCGCAACACCATTCGCCTTCACCCTATTTCGACTCTCGATCAACCAGCCGACATCTTCACCAAAGCTCATCTGCCAGGACGGTTTCGAGAGCTTGTTACCAAACTCAATCTGTCTCATTCCTCCCCAGATTAAGTTTGAGGGGGGGTGTTAGAATGTATAGTTAATGTATAGCAAGCCCATCTTAGGCCCATGGGCTTGGCCCTTTTCCTTTTCCTTTTCCTTGTATATATATAGGGTAGTTTACCCCTTTTGTTGATACACTTTTCATAATCAATACAATCAATCTTTCAACCCTTTCTATTCTAACATTTTTGAAAAGTTGTTGAAGATGTTGTAAATTCCCAAGAGTAACCTTACCCACCCTTCCCCGTCATATTCTCTTTCTTGTCCATTAATCAAACATATGTATGTCATGGATTCATTGATGAATATGAAGTTAATTGACATTAGATTTGGGGGCAAATAAAGGATTTATATTATTTTGGGTTTCCAACATATTATGCTTGGTTTTTGCATTCACTGTATATATATATATATATAGGATTATAGGATTACGCTGTGATTAGGACTCCAAGCCCAATGCCAACTGCTACAATAAATCCCGAAAATTGGGTAACCTGAAAGTATATCACAAATAATATATATCAATAATCAACTATGTTTAAGAAAAGAACCTTATAAAATTAAGATTAAGATTATAAGACATGTAAAGTAAAAATGTGATAATACAGTGTTTTATAGGATCAAATAAAAATATATTTTATTTAAAAGTGTTACAAAAGGTTTTAGGACATCATAAAAACAGTTTTTTAGAACACTTTTTACATAAAGCGTTATATTAATTATTATTTTTTGAAAGGGTATCTGAGGCTTTTCCCTTACTAATCCCAGCAAGGTTCACCAAAAATTAAGCATGCTACCCTGGGTTAAATCCCCCTAAGTGGCCACAATCTAGAAGTGTCTGAATTCGAATATAGGATAAAAGGGTTAACAAGTCACTTCCCCTACAAGTTTTAACCAACCTTATGATTTCCTATTAGCCATTGTATTGGACACTATTTGAAAACATGTCTTGTATACACAATGTCCTCTAAAAATATGGATTTATAGGACATGCATTTTTCAAAAATGTCCTATAAAATTTGCTAATACGACACTTTATTTTGAAAATGTCCCTAAAAACTTGTTACGACTCTCAAAAGCGTTCTATAAACTTATTGTAACAGTTTTAGATACGACACTTTTTTGTTTGGTCCTATAAATTAGGGTCTTGTAAAATACGCTATTAGAACTTCTTTTTTGCCGTCCTGTAAACTCAATTTTGTTGTATCGAGATCGGTTTTTAAATTACGAACGAGAGATCGAGGAAGGGTATACATACAGATGGAGGTGCATGAACCAACGAAGCAGTAAGAAACAATACGAAGAAGGCCGCCATGAACTCCGCCCAAAATGATGCAGAGTATCCCGCAAGCGGTCTCGTAGTCATCACCTCCGGTTTGATTCCGTACACCAACGTTGCTGCATACGTCGCCATGGCGGAACCTGCAACATGGGCTACTATATACAACGGAACCTTTTTCCAAACACAAAAAATATGAAACAAGAGAACCATTAAATTAAATCTATGGGTTAATTTTGCAAGGGTATATTGTTCATTTGGTGTGAAAAATATGTGTTATAGAAAGTAAGCAGTACCTTTTTCCATGGAAACGGACCGACGGTAGCGAAGGCTATGGTGACGGCAGGGTTAACATGAGCACCGGAAATATGGCCGATGGAGAAAACCACCATGACCACCGCTAATGCCGCCGTGACTGCGTATTCTAGTAACCCGACTTGGCCTCTCATTAACTCGGTGCTTGCAATTATCCCGCCGATGCTAAACATAACGATAAAACTCCCTAAAGCTTCTGCTGCAACCTGCAAGATCGATATCAGAATCCTTAAGGGTGCGTCTGGTTGTGGAAAATTGTTTTCGTTTTCCTAGAAAACATTTTCAAAAAATGGAGTCATTTAGGGTGTGTTTATGGAAATTGTTTTCATTTGTAGTTTTTTATGAAACTTTTAGAAAACGTGTTTGGTTAAAATGGTAGAATTTTCATTTTCCATTTTAGAGAATTAGAAAACATGTTTAGAAAATATTTGGTAAACTACCAAATCAATTTTCTAATTTACTTCGAAGTTAAAATAACATAAAAATTTCAATTTCTTGCGAAATTTTTGAAAACTAAATTAACCAAACCCGTTTTCTAAATTTTCAATTGGATTGGAAAATTTTCTTGGAAAACTGAAAAACTTTCGACAACCAACCAAACGCATCATTTTCTATGAAAATTAAAAAAAAACATTTGGTGGAAATGGTGGAGTTTTCATTTTTATTTATGAAAATTAGAAATGTTAACACATTTAAAAATTTTGGAAAACTGCTAAAATCACTAATTTTATATAGAAGTTAGAAAACAATAAATTTCATTTTATTGAAAACTTCTCTAAACTGAATAAACCAAACGCGTTCTATAAATTGGATTTTTTTTTTTTTTTGAAAACTAGAAAATTTTCCACAATCAGACACACCAATTAGGCATTTTAGGAATGCCTTTTTTTTACCTGTCGAAGAAGGGTTTTGTCCATTTGGAGCGGAAAGCATAAGAACGATGGACTTTTAACTATAACGTCTTCGCCCGTGCCTCTTTCGAGTGTATTTGAAGACCCCGTTTCTTGATCAAATTTCGACCGGTTGGTAGTGCACGCATCTTTTGATGCTTCACAAGGTTTCTCATCTTTAAACAAGCTCGTCATTATTGTTATTCAATCTCGACGGAGTTGTGAATAGGATTAAAATGTATCTATACTTGTATAAATAAAACTAGTCTAGAGTTGTTCGTTAATTAGTCACACAATTGAGGTTGGTTGAATTAGGGTACTTAGAGTTGAGGAATTAGCTTGTGTTTCCGGCTAAAAGTCGTTCACCTATGCTTTCAACATGCTTGATGTGTGGTCATAACTAGAAGAAGAAATTGTGTCATGCAACTTTGTTGCCTTTTTCGGGTAACGAATTCAATTAATTTCTTACGGAAAATACGTATGAAAAACTAACCAAAATAGCGAATAGATTCGATTCCATGGATATAGAGATAAGGAAAAGGAAACGATATCCACGTAGTATAACGGTTTAAAGCTATGATTTATGTTCACTTTCTTGAACAATTAATACGGAAAGAGAAACCTATTACAACACTCTTTAAAGTCGATGCCACTTTATATAATTTGATTGTGCAACACAAAATCGATGTTCCATTATATAAGAGTGAATTACACTGTTGGTTCCTTTGGTTTTTGAATGGGTCGTGTACATAGGGATGGATGACGATCGTGGACGACGTTTTTGAAGATCTCAATAGTCGTTTTTGATGGACCGATGAAGGAAGGAGCCGAAGTTTGCACTTGGGCCGGTTGTCACTTATACCGACTCATTTACAAACTTTATATAAACTCTTATTTTCGGGTCCATATGTGATGTAAGTGATACATGTTCCAAACACGTACCACGTAACTTTATTTTCCTTTGGATGGATCGTTTGTATAACGATCAAGTACATTAAATCATAACACCCTTGGGACCGGCCACTTTTGTTGTATTCGGGCCAGTCGGTTAATTTATTATTACTTTAGTGAGAATCCAATGCCCCGAAAACCTAAGGCCGGGTTCCTCCGCATAAAAATGTACTATATATTTAGTTTTAATCGTCGTTTGCAAACAACGAAGACTCGAAGCTCAAGACCTGAAGACCATGAGCAGTAGCCGCTGTTGGGCCACGGCTATATTGGGCCGAAGTCACAACTTGGACCGGCCAGATTTCAACAAACACCATGGGCCAAATCCAAGCTACAAACATGGATCAAAATCATTGGGCTTCTCATCCAAAGTTCGTTGGGCTTCATCAATAAACCAATTGGGCTTGATACAACTAGCAAAAATCCATAAAGGGCCAAGATCCCATCTTAATCCCTATAAATAAGCTCCTTGGGGTAGCTTAATTCTTCAACACCTCTAGCTTATTATATTAAGCTAGCTAAATTAGTACTCTCTTTCCACTACAAAACAGAAGGGTTTTGTGACGGAAAAATCCTTCGTTGATCCGTCGCTGAAAGGCGGATCCGTCACTTTCATAGAATTTTTTTTTTGAAAATCCCGATTGCATTACCGCAGGCCAAAATGGAAGATGATGAAAGAAAACTCCATACTTGAATAATCTGAACTGAGTAGTGAAAATATGAAGAAATTTGATACATTTATCTGCGACCACATGACTAATGAACTATAAATCAAAAGTGCAAATGTAAAGCATAAGACCGAATCTCTGCTTCGTTATTCAGTTGGAGATTTGCGGTTTCGGAATCAAGTCATTCGGATATTTCGGTGAAGTTGAAATTGCTACAAGAGGTTCCTCGAGCTAACAACGAAGAACTGAACCCCAACCTTTGCTTCAGCAAATCCATGAATAAGAAGTTATTTTCCATCTGAAAACTCCCGATCACGATTGCATCTTCGACTCCTAAACCACCATCGACAAACGCAAGACAAGCCGCCCCGTTCCCAATGCGCTTCATCGAGTTATCTCCCGAAATCGTCCAATTTTTCCCACTTCCCATTTCAAGATCGATCTTGGGAACTCGAAACCCAGCTTGAACCGATCCAATCGCGCTGGCTTTGAAACATAAGCCGAATGGTTGGACCGGACTTACTCGAGGAATCTTTTTCGTGGCCTCCGCAAAACTTGTAACTAGAGCTTTATAGATATCACTTCGGAGTGTGGTGTAAGTCACAACCGTACTAAGCTTCACCGGACTACTTTTCAACAACGGTAAAGAAAGTTGTTTTCCTTGGATGAAAATTCGGTTGATCTTAACGTAATATCCAAGGGATTTCGGAGTCCTTCGTAGCATTGGAGTGTAAGAAAGAAAGCTCCTAACATCAAGATTCGAAAACGGAAGAAGATAAAACGGACCATCACCTATAAATGTCACCCCCGGACCCATTGAGGAGCTCGGTAGACAAAGTGCGAATTTTTCCCTCACGTAACCAAAAGCAACTTGACGTGGAAGCGCCAAGTTGGACCACGAAAAAGATACAACGCCTCCGACGTCCTTAGGAAGGGATCTCCTCAAGGAGGAAGGCGCGCAAGAAAAATAAAACGGTAATGAATAGAAAAGACCCGTACTAGGGTTTCGACCATTGGTTCCACTAAAAGATGCAAAATCGGTGGTTAATTGTGACATTTTGCAAGATTTTGAGATGGGGTTCGCGGGGGTGACAACGCAAAAATCGCAGCCATATTTGGCCGTCGTATTGAGAGAAGGGCAAATGGGGTTCACATAAGACCGGGCTTCTTTGCAAAAAGAAAAATAACATGGAAGGGGAAGTTGGCAATCTTTGACTCCGCAATCGACCTCCTTCTTTGGGCGATGGACCGTACAATCTTTCCATGTGAATGGAGCATCGAGGTCGATGAGGTAATACGGTTGTCGTCTCGAACCACTCCAGGTGATTTTGTAAAGAGATGCTTTGGGGTCTTTGGTTATGGGTATAACTGAAGTATTGAAGCTGGTGGATAATTGTGATGATACATAAGTAGAGAAGAATGATAAAAGAAAGAAAAGTAGCTTTGCAAGATCCATGTGTTTCTTTGATTTGTGAATTGTCTTCATAACTAACAATTAGATGATACATAAGTAAGGGTGTGGAGGTTTTATATATAAAAATTCTATAATTTATCATGCAAGTTAAAGATTAACTGCATGTGTTTTGGATTCTTGGTTTTAATGCCAAACTTTCAACTCCTTTTTCTTCCATTAAAATGCATTTATAGGAAGCCCTTTGAGTTTGATGTCTAATTAAAATGTATAGAAAGCCCTATGGATCAGGTCCTTCGGGGCTGGGTTCGGGTTGTTTCATAGGGTCCCTGAAATCTGCCGGTTGGGTTCAGCAATAAGTTGGATCGGGTCGCAACGGATTAGTGGGATTGCTCATAAGGAGACCCGATACCACTGGAACGTATGTGTGCGTTAACTTGTTGTTCAAAAAAGAAATAGATAAATATATATAGTTCAAACAACAACGTTGATATATAAAGTCACATACAATATTAACGGCAAAAGGCTTCCAGTTAATGCAAGAAAACAAGTTGAGAGTCTAGCATTAATCGCCAACTTGGCAACTTGCATGATAAATTATAGAATTTTTCTCAAGGTGTAATAACAATAACTTTGTGTTCCATCAATAACGTGATTAAGGTTTGACCAACTTTTTTTGTGTTTTATACGGTACCTAGATGGTTGACTTTGTAGTCAGATTTGGCAACTTTATTCCATAACTAGTGTCAGAAGCGTGTATTACGTGGTAGCTTAAGTAACTTTTTTTAGTAATATGTAGATTGTTATCGTCGTTCTTTGCATTTGTCCAAAACCATTGTGACTAAATCGAGATGCTTTCATATAATATCGGTTTATATAAAACGAAAAAAATAAAATGTTTATAAACTTCATGAAATATTTTTTCAAATAAATAAACTAACTATTCAACCCAAAAATGTATCCAAATTTAAATGAACATTCAAGCTATTACATTATCCTTTATATAATCATTTTCAATTCTTACATTTCCCTTTTCACACCAATGTCACCATTTGATCAATATGAACCTCATTGCGTCATGTCATAGATATGCACTCGGTCTTTTGTCCAAGGTGTTCGAAAGAAGTGGAATCTCTAAACCACGCGCTTTTCCGATGGGAGGAGGTAAGCAAAATATGGCAGCAAGCGGCTAATTGGTGGAAAGTGAACTTATCAAATATTGGCTCAAATTCAAGGCCATTGAATTGTTTCTAAACCAAATTTCTAGAAAGAAGTGGTGTGGTCGTTTCTGTAACAAGGAATTGAGTAATCTACAAGAATGATAGAGGAAGCTAGAAAATATGCTACTGGATTTCCATTGCAAATCTTATGAATAGGTGGCTTCGAGAGTATGGGGCGACCAACTCGATTGAACAACCTGGTTGACAGATCCTGAGAGAGTTAGGTGTCGAGAAGAAGGCCGAATTCAACGTTGATCGACACTTGGGCATGGTAGTACAACAGAGGCGACGATCTGCTACTGGTCTGTATAATTTCGATATCTATCTTCTGATCTAATTTTTTGGTTGCTACGTCGGTGGCCTCCCTTGGGCCGTAGGTTTAGTTTTTGGATCTGGGCTTGGGAGAAATAGGGGGGGTGTTGTTGTTTATGGCTTATAAGCATTTGTCAAAGGCCCTTTTGTTTTCTCTAGTGGCCCATCTATTGAGTTTCGAGTTTTTTGTATCATCTTTTGGTTTTGTTCTTTGGTTGTGGTAATAAGATTGGCTTTTCAAAAGAAAATATTGTTATGCATGTCTGTACTTGGCCGTTTTGAAAATATCTTGTTGGATTTCTTATAGATGATTTTTTCATGTTTGCTCAAACATAAAAGTCGGATTTCATTTATAAATTAGAAGTTGCGAAAAATAACCACTACTCCTTGCATTAGTCTTTAAAATCTAATAACCTCAAATATCAAGGCATTGAAAACACACCATCATTTCAACTTCATCAATAAAATGAACTTATATTATACCAACGATAGTAACCTTGAACTTATATATCAAAGAAAACTATAACAATAGCATTAAGAGCGAAGGAAACTATCGATATATTTATCAAGTGAATCAACCATAATAATCTTGATATTTTTATATATCTGACATGTAATTTAAAACCATATAAATCCAAAGAATTAGCATCGTAAGATGAAGAATACGCTTTGCGCCATATCACGTGGAGGTACATACCTAGTTCTCTTAAAGATCGATCATATTTTAAAGAAAGCTTTTCATTACTTTATGTTCTCAATGTTGATTTTACTTTGTTTAAAAACAATTTGAGCAACCCGATTAAACCGACTAACATGAGCGGGTTAGATTGAGTTGGCTTAAAATTTTGTTTGGGTTAAGTTGGAATTTTTTAAACCGCCAACATTGGTTAAGCTGGTCAAGTATCTTCAAAGCAGTCAACACAAACCATGAATACTCCTAGTGCTCGTCCCTCCCAAGGAACGACCCTATACAAATCTGAGAGATTAGACTAAACACTATATATATATATAGAGAGAGAGAGAGAGAAGAGAGAAGAAGATTCAAACGAGAACACTAACTTCTCAAGAAAATACGAAAAACTTGTTTATATATAAAATTATATATGATTTTGTATCTAGGGGTGTGCATCGGGCGGGTTCGGGTGGGAAAATAAAAAACTTGATCAGATTTCGGATATGAAAATCAAGACCCAAACTTTTGCTTTTTGGATTTCGGTTTTTTCAGTTTCAGGTTGGTCGGATTTCGGGTTTATTTCGGTCGCGTTCGGATATTATTATAATGCAAAAATATATATACATTTAATCGTTTTTTATGATAAATTCAATTGTTTGATGAAATCAAAAGTAAGTTTAAACATATAAAACATTTTGATCAACTAGATTTGACGATTTTCAAAAGATAATTAGATAAATAAACATATTTATATAATATTTAAAATATATATTTATATTATTTCGGGTTTTTAGACGGGTCGGGTGACAGTACATGATAAACCCAATCTAAACTCAAATATCCACACAAAAGTTAGATTTCGAGATGTTCGAATTTTGCTTAAACTTCTTTCGAAGTTTTTCTTTTTTCTAAAAACATAAATAAAAGACTAATTTTTCTTTCTATTCTTTGTTTTTTTTTTCTTTCTTTCCAAATTCAACAAGACATTAGTAAGCCCTTTTTTGAACCCAAACTCGCGTCTATATAAATAGCCTACACTGCCAGATATTCATCATCATCTTTTTCCTTAATCTCTCTCTCTCTTACAAACCCTAACTGATCCATCTGTGTGACTGTTCTGAAATCAACCAATTTTTCCAACTGGTTCTTTTCTATATACTCGTTTAATTACTACTAATTCCACCATAGCTTGATTTCTGTAATTGAATTCCTTCAATTTGTATGTTTTTTTTTTTTTTCAGATATCTGCTCTACTCTTTCTTGGTTTGATCGAAGTAAGTTGGAGTTACTAAAGTCTATTAAGAGGTATATAATAAGTTATCAAGGTGTATCTGCTTCCATTTATGGAGTTTTTTTTTAATAAAGTTTGTGTTTTTATTGCTGCTTTTATATTGTTAATTGGTTTATAAAAATTAAGAGAAAAGATTGATGTGTATGTGTATGTTTCACATTTAGGGCATTTTACTAAGCACTTATCCGGTAGGCACTCATAGTGTGTCATTTACCTTATGAACCCTACCTTTTTAGCATCGAGAATCTTACTCGCTAAGTACCATAACAAGGACCATGAGTCTTATCCTTTAAACGAGGAAAAATACCGTGTTTACTGGGTTTAAGATGCTTACCAATTATCAATTTTGATGGTCGAGGACGTTATAGGATAAAGGTAAGTTAGGGTAATATTCTTGCTGATAAGCACTTATTTGGTAAGCGTTTGGTAAACGGCTTCTTAGTAACTAGACAAAGCTAGGATGGATAGGTTCCGCTACTTCCGTCTGCTAATACGAAAAGGTGAAATACATGTATTTCTAATTTCTATCTTTGACACTTCTTATGTATACTGACCTAGTATTCTGTGTGTTGTGCAATCATATCCTAAATAGGACTTTCCTTTTTTCTTGTGTTCATGTAGGAATTTTCTTCGGTTGTGTTTAGTAGTTCTTGTTCGGCTTTTATTTTTTTCCATTTCCAGCCTCTTTCTTTTTTCTTATTTCTCTTCTTTACTGTCATTGAAGAAAATAGCATGTTTCTGACCTTGTAATCTGAAACCTAAATGAACGATATCACAATTTTGCTATGACAAAAATGATAATGAATGTAGCTAAGCTGTTGCTACTGTTTTCGTACAGTTAGGTAATCCTTAAAAGAGTATTGGTAAAACCATAAAGTTTTCTATATTGTAAGAAGCGTGTATGATATTTGAATAAGCCGAGGTTTCATATTTATGAAATACCTTGAGATACACAATTCATATAATTTTCTACTAGGAGTCTTTTTGTTTGTTTGTGAAGTTTTAAAATCAAACCGAATATTCACAATCTTTTCTTTGCAATAGAGTATGTAGTACTGAATTGATAAATAATTTTTGGGAGTGCCAAAGCGGATATAGAAAACAAGAGTTAGATTAGCATGGTACCAGCTACCATGAGTATTCAAACGCTGGAAAGAACGCAACTTCCGGATTTCTATATGAGATTTAAGATTAACAATTTTTTCATTAATACCATTAATTGTAAGAGAGAGAAAAAAAAAGAGAATGGTATTGGTTTTGTGATTTTTCATCTTTTGATGTTCAGCAAATAATCGAAGATTATATCTTCCCGACATACAACTGCTAAAACTGGTGGATGTTAGTTGTGTGAATTGTGAAAACTGAAGCAAGTAATGGATGTCTTGTAAGGTTATTTGAACTCTATTGCAATAGTGCTTGGTGGCCAAATCATTTAAGAAATTGACAACAATGAACCTGGAACTTCATTTTTGATCATCAATTTCATGACAACAAAATCTAAAATTGAGTTGGGGCTATTCACCAAGCCGGTATGATCAAAATAATACTTTTTGAAATGGGGCCACTAATTGTTTTTCCCAGAACCACCATGAAAATCTAAAATTTTTCATCTACCGGCGGATTACCTACACTGAGTTTGGTTTCGAGAACACAGATAAATACCCGTCCATATTTCTTGATTATGTTCCTGATTGCAATCAGAAACATATATAAGTTGCTTCTATATCCGGTGATGTACCTGTGGCAGATTCTCCTTCTTACAGCTAAGATTTTCGTCCATCTCCACTGGAAGAGCTAGCAAACTAACTGGTATTTAGAATCTAGGTATGCCATGTTTGTTATTTAACCTTCTCCGTTCCTGTCTCAAGGTTTTCTCCTATAACCAAAATCTTCAAAATTAGCCCAGATTGCATACGATAGTTTTCTATCTTCTACTTGGTGGCAAGTTGCCGCAATGTTTAACGTTCAGTAGTTGACAAGATCTCATATGGTGTGTGTACATACGATGGCTTGATAGATGGTGGTATTTTCTTTTGAGGTTAGATTCTTCAGGTAACCTTAAATGCTTTTCTATTTTTAAAACTAACCAATAAATAGATACCAAAGCAGCTAAGGCTATGGTGCTCTGTCAATTTGAGATCACCAGTTACCACACGAGGGTATGTGTGTCTATTTCATTAGTTACCACACAAGTATTGTCATGGTTGTGGGTAGTGTTTACAGGTTGTCAGTAGTGGCGATCATTAGATCCCCTTTGATGTTTTCAAGGTCTTGGACTTGTGTATACGAATAGTTTCAGAAATTCCTATCCTCAACCGCCCATGAATGACTTGAGAGCGTCGTTTATGCCCACCCCTGAACTTGGTTACCGAGCATCTCCAACTCTGGTAGAGTTGTAAAGGGGTCCAATCTGGCGAACCTTGGATAGAGCTCATGGGAATCTAAACACTATGTGGGTCCAAAACGAGCCCGTAATTCCTCTTGAAATAACTCCCAAGTTACCACTCGATCTTCCTCCTGGTAAGCATGATTGCACAATGCTGCAACTGCCATTGTTGATTAGATTCTCCTTCAAGATGATGGAAGGAAAAATAAGTGACACAACACAACTAGATTAAGGAAGTAAAATAATCAACTTGAACCGCTAATACTTCATCTGCTAAGACTCGAACCAAATATTTCTGATTTATCGAAGACCCAAAGGAATTCTAGCTTTGGCTGTTCCAGTTTTCTTTTTGTGTGATTAAGTGGTGTTCGTGCCCTTGTTTTGTCTTGGCTGTGGCAGTTCTTAGGAGTCCCCTTGCTTGCAGTCTTTTGGAAAGAAGATCCTTTGAATAGGACGGTCCTCTTAATGGCCTTAGGACAGGATGCTCCTGAGTGATTATGGACCTGAATCAGATGATTCCCGTTGATGACCCTTTGATCTGTGGCCAGGTTGTTACGCCAATGCCACAACGTGGGAAACTTGCTGCTTATACTATACCACATGAAACATTTGAAGTGGATCATTGGATTATCTCGAGTATAATGTCATGTAACAAAGCTTTTTAATCTCAAAAAACACTTCGTGTGAACACAAATGTTACAAATTCATAGTCCCTTGGGGAAACTGCTCCATGCTGAATGAGAGAATTACATTCCCTTTCAATTAAGATATTGTCCTAATGTCAGATGTTTTGATTTCATCATCTTCATTTCCTGCATTATTACTGAGCAACTTAATGCATGTACTTTTTAGTTGTAGTATATTCATGTTGGTGCTAATTGTGCATGGGGTCTTATATAGGTTTGTTCGTGTTGCCATCCATGGTCTTATATTATCAATGTTATTAGGAGGATCCAATTTCTTTTTCAATTGTGGCACAGAATTATTACTTTAATTAATTAAATAAAAATCAATAATAGTTACAAAATACAGTACAAAACATGAAGTAATCAGATCCAATTTCAACGATTACAGTCAGGGTTTTTGCGCTCCACTATATTAACCATAAACTCGAATTTAAGTTTCGACATGCTATTATAGTCTCTCAGTTTCGGGCAACAATCCCCTATGATGGCACATATCGAATCACAACAGTGGCACCTTTAAGAGCCATAATTCTTTTCCCACCACATCAGGACAATTGAGTGGTGGCACGGGACCCCCCTAAGTATACGCAACTGCACTCTTGTATGTAGTACATGGATTAACCGTCCATTCTTTACATCATTGTGTGTTTTACATGTATGTTTGTTGATATGCTACTTTCATTCTTTTATTTCATTATATTCTAATCTAATTAATTCCACACGACTGTTTATGGTGTGAATATAGCCTCTGAATATGGACCAGCAAGAACACGGGCAGGGTAGCTCAGGTCAGATGCCATATGGATATCCACCAAATCAAATTCAAACTCCACAATCGGTCGGTCTTCCTTCACCTCCATCACAGCTTGCACAACAGCAACTTGCTTATCAGCACATCCACCAGCAACAGCAACAGCAGTTGCATCAACAACTCCAGAACTTCTGGGCAAATCAGTACCAGGAGATCGAACAAACAACGGACTTTAAAAACCATAGTTTACCGTTGGCTAGGATTAAGAAGATCATGAAGGCAGATGAGGATGTGAGAATGATATCAGCTGAAGCCCCAGTCATATTTGCCCGTGCTTGTGAAATGTTCATCCTTGAGTTAACTTTAAGGTCTTGGAATCACACTGAAGAGAACAAGAGAAGGACACTTCAGAAGAATGACATTGCAGCTGCAATCACGAGGACTGATATTTTCGACTTCCTGGTTGATATAGTACCAAGGGAGGATCTAAAAGATGAGGTACTTGCATCAACCATGCCTAGAGGTGGGCCCCTTCCAGTTGGACCTCCAACTGAGGGTCTTCCTTACTATTATATGCCTCCTCCTCCACAAGTTGGTGCTTCGGGAATGTATATGGGTAAGCCGGTGGATCCTCAAGCGCTTTATGGGCAGCAGCCTAATCCATATATGGCTCAGCCTCTTTGGCCACAACAGCAGGAACAAGAACCACAGGGAGATGCTTAAGCCAAGATGATGGATGAGGTCAGTTCACTGCTTCCGATGCTTATCTTGAACTTTGGATATCATGATATTTCTCATGAGAATGCAATTGTTATGTTTCAGCTATCATCGAAAATTTGTGGTAATATGTGTTTTTTAGCTAGGTAGGCTCTTTGATTCAATTTCTGATTATTTATTTAATTTTCTGTTATGTGCTTAATGGAAAGTATTCTTGTGCTTTATATTTTCTTTAGTTAGTTCCCTACCCTTGAGCGGGGTATACAGTGTTTTTGGTTTGTGGAATTTATCCTCCTTACCTTCTTCTTGTTTAACATGCAAGCTAGCACTTGATTTTATTTAGAAGAGGTTCTTATATCAGGGAAAATATGGTTATAGATTTGTGCTACTATATTGTTGGTTTTAGGACACACAAATATTTGGATAGGTCTTCAAATAAAGCATACTATCTGCTGAAGAAACCATATAGGAAATCTCTATTTTGGTTTCACCTTGAAGTTTTGAATCTTTCTCTTTTGCGTCTTCTGTGCAGAAAGAAAAGAAACAATGGTGAGCACAAACTTGGTTATGACGTCACTTCTACCTAGTGATAAAAGATTGTGGTGAATGATTGTTCCAAGGAATCAAACACTTGAAATCTTGAACCATGAACCTTAACCTCACCTTTTTTCTGTAGAACAAGATATAGGGGAAATGATCTTAATTCTGGCATTCTTGTGTGTTCTCTAACCAGCAAAGTAGTGTTATGTACTTATGTTCTCTATAAGAAGTGGGAATGTAGCCTTTAAAGAAGAGTTGAAATAGAAGTTTAATGCGACATTAAGAATCAAGGGTATGTGTCTGATTTTGGACTAATGGATCATTCAAAAAACCTATGAAAATCTGGAGGCACCAGATCTACGCCTGACGAGTTTTTTTTTAGAGGAATCTACGCCTGACGAGTTCGTTATAAATGCATTACCTTCTAAGTGAGATATAAGAGCACTTTTGCCTAACAGATAAACTTCTCTTCCTAACACAATGCCTTAAAATCTGTCATAAGGTTATGCATTAAAAAAATTGTCAGAATGTCATGCGTTATATTGTTTTGTCAGAAAGGATATTTTCTAAACAATCCTCCGCTCCCCCATATTTTCTAAGGTGGACGATAGCTATGTTCTTCTGTTTTTCTACCAGAAGAAGTGAGATTAATATGAAAATTTGTCACTCTTGACATTTGAGATTCAATATTGTTTCACCTATTATTTTTTGTTTTATGTTTCTATTTTATTTATTTTTATCTTTTTAGTACCCAAATACATCCATTTCCTTTGTGGATGGATTGCTTTATAAACAGAAGGCCATTAAATCTGTTTATGAAAAGGGTTAAGTACATGGGAGTGTATCGAATTTGTCACGTTTTATCATTGTATGTACTCAACTTTAAAACTTACCGATTAATGTATAGAACTTGCTAAAATTGCCATTGTATGTATCCAACTTTATCAAAAACCTATCATTTAATGTATCCAACTTGTCACGAAAGTGTATCCAACTTGTCATTGGATACATACAATGGCAATTTTAGCAAGTTCGGTACATTAATCGGTAAGTTTTAAAGTTAAGTACATACAATGATAAAACGTGGCAAGTTCGATACACTCACATGTACTTAACCCTTATGAAAATGGTTACCCACAAAGGACAGTTTCCAGTTACTAACTTCCATGATTCGATGATAGCGAGATTAGTCAACGATGCTTAGATGGACCTGTGGTAGAACTTTAATTGGATACCAAACGCTATCTTTCAAACAATGTTTGAGAGTTCCGCCTAAGCCTAAAGCATAGTAGTTGAGGGGGGCACGATTATAGTTGTTTGGTTATGTTCTAGGAGTCAAATGGTGGCTCGAGTAAGGAGGATAGAATGTGAGAGGATGAGGAGAGGACATGAGATGAGCAACTGAGGTTAGACATGGCAGCTTTAGGAATTTGCTAGCCACTGACCTCTGATAGAAGTTAGTGGAGATGCAGGACTAACATAGTGGACTATAGTTGGAATAGACGGGACTATGGGAGGTAGGGAGTTGGAGAGGTTGATGGTGGGAGATAGGGTGGTAAGTTAGACTAGGGGTTAAAATCTTTATCAATATTGACTTTCTCTCTTTATCACACTTTTCACAAGTCGTAGGTCTTTATGGAAACGACTACTTTACGCTTAGAGATTGAGTTCAGGTCTACATACATCCTACACTCCCTTGACCTCACCTCAAGTGGGACATATTGGGTTCATTTGGTTACCCCTCCTAAAAGAACAAGATGCATAGTTGCTTTAGTAGGCTCACATTTGCATTCCAAAATATCATGGCCATATCCCAAGTAATACATGTAATATGCAACCAGGACCTGGTATGAGCCGCCTACCAATTCGATACTTGTTCATTTTTTTTACATTTCAATGCTATGAATTGACCCGAAAGGGTTCAAATAGGACCCTGACAATAATAGTATGCATGATTCTTTACCCCTTCTACTTGCTAAATTACTCCCCCATCATTTCCACACTCACCCACATCCACCTCCCTCTTTTTACATTTCCAATCTACAAACGACGTCTAGTTGGTTTCATTTTATCAACACCCTAGTAGCATACTCTCTTCGTGACACTGTCCCGAATAAATGTATGCATTTCCATTTTAGTTTGTCCCAAATAAATATCTATTATAAGTTCATACTTCCTACTTCTACCCCTAATTACGAGAGTAAGATATTCATTACTTCATTAATTATCAAGGGTACAATTATTATTTACTTAAAAGCCTACTATTTTCATATTTCTAAAACCATGTTTGTTTTTTATTTGGGACACTTGTTTTGGTTTGAAGCCGAGTATATGAAAGGCAAGTATGATGTTGATCTAGATCTTTCATATTTGGTTATTTTCTCAAGTACTAGCATTAATTTTGACTTAATCGTTCATGCAGAAGCCTAGAGTGATGTAACAACGTGGATGTAACAAGTTGCAAACGGTGACACGCTTTTATGAGGTTACTTTTCATTTGGCTAGTAGGATGCTTTTGTAGTGATACTTGGTGTTTGTGTTCTTAAATTAAGTAGGTCTGGTCTATAAACAGGCCATTCGTAATTTAACCCTTGGCCTGAATCTGAGCATGTGTAGTGCTGGCAATGAACATCCTCTTTATGTAGTTGTATGTTGAATGTTCTTGTGAATTACGTTCTTGGTTTGAACCATTGGCCTTCTAGGTTGCTGAGTTCTACCTGTTACGCTGGGCCAATGACCATTACTTCTCGTTGCTTTTCCTTGAATTTAGAAGGTTCATTGGCTTAGCGGTGAGAAGCAAAGGGTCATTGGCCCAGACTTACTAAAGTGAGAAGTGTGCTTAGCATTTGCTTTTAAAAAATTGAGCAGGTAAATGAGGTGGATGTTAGTTTTGTTATCGACCATCTGATTCATATCCAATCTCGACTCTCATTTGTCTAAAGTATAATGAATTTTTTATGCTTACTCATATCACATGGTTGTCCCCACTGATCATTGGGTATAGGTGTAATCCATATATGTGAGGCATCAGGTTCAAACCATGGCCACTGCATCTCTGCCAATGGGATGCATGCGTTGAATTACCTCACCCATGATGATTGTGGGACTGGTGCGGTAGGGACGCCTCAGAGGGTGGATTCAACCCTTTTTCTTTCACATAGTTTATTTCCTTGATATTTTGGACAATAAATCTTGCTAAATATACCCACAGGGGTTGTGGCGTAGTAGTTGAGGTCTTTGGGGGATGTGGTGGAATGTTACATCTGCCAAGGATTCAATTCCAGGTGTACGCAGCAATTGTGGCCGGGCTTAGTCGCAAACGGCCGTAATTTAATTACCAAATTGCCAAGGATGTAGTCTAGGCAAAGCCTAGATGAACCTTTCCAAAAGAAAATAAAAAGGATTCTTGCTAAATATTGTCTAGGTCCTTATCTAGATTTGACTTGGTATAACCTTGTGAACCTTATTAGATGCGATTTAATGAATTTTTTCATTTTAAATGATAGTTTATGAACTTTTCTTATCGACAAACCATTAAACTATCTTATTTTGAACTACCAAGTTCTTAGTACATATTTTGTGAATAAAAACAAGCCATCAAACGGCTAGGCCTTTGCCCTTTGGTCCAGCGGCATAGCCACCCAGCAAACGCTTCGTCGGCCTAGTCAAGGAGGGATTTTGGGAAGCAAGTCAAGGGTTCGAATCCGGATTCATTGTGCTAGGCATGGGGACAGGGGAACATTGCCTGGGGCTGGTCCTTGGTGGAGAGTCAGTTGGGTCTAAAGGGCTACGGGGTTAGGGTTTCCCCACCGTTCTAAACCTTTTGGGAAACGGCTAGAAATGGTTACCGCATCTTCTTAACCCTGTGATCTTTCCTTTTCTATTGGGTTTTTTTTGTTTTTCTGTTATTCCTCCTTTTTGTATGTATTTATATGCATTTCATTAAGTTGTATAAAAAAAGATCAGCCAATTGCAGGGTAAACTGTGTTATGGGGGAAACGATGTCCATCAAGATTAGAATGATAAGTCCATGAACTCAAGAATACACATTCAAATAACACATAAGAATATGATCACAAACAAGTTCAATCAAGATTAGAATGAGTAGAATGACTTGGCACGCAAACTCAAGATCAGATCACTTAATATATCAGACAAACAAGAGTTCGAACTCATATAACTTATGAAAAGTGAAATGGAGGAGACGATGCGCTTGAATTCGAGAACACATGTTACGAGACAATTGGACCGTCCAAAAATGAGTTTGATCACAAAAAGTCAAATGTTTCTGAAAAAACAAAACAAAGATGTTGCATAAGAGGTTATCGACATCTTATTATGCATGAAATATATCGCTTACAACTTAAACAACATTCTAGAGAAGAGAATGTCGTTGATAGCTTCAACGACATGTTACAATTCCATTTAAGAATGTCGTTGATAGCTCCAACGACATGTTACATTTCCATTTAAGAATGTCGTTTGGTACTTAACCGACATTCTATAGAAGAGAATGTCGTTGATAGCTTGACCGACATGTTACTACTCAACTTAAGAACGTCTTTTAGTACTTAACCGACATTCTATGAGTTAGAATGTCACTTAAGACTATAACGGTATTCTACTATCTAGCTCAAATGTTGCTTAAGACAAGTGATGTTTGACTATCTTAGCTCAAATGTCGCTTAATGCTGAGCGATAACGAGCATTTCTCAAATGTCGCTAAAAACATCAAATTTTCAAAAATTCATTTTTCTTTGTAACATCCAACTTTTCAGTGCACAAGTCAAACTTGAAACAAAATACTCCCTCTTAAATGATGCCTTTAAAAAAAAGGATTTCGTAAATATTTTCAAAATTATTTTACTCCCTGTCCCCTTAAATGACAAAACATTTTTCGATATTCCGATCTGCTCCTCTTGAAAATATGAACATTTACTAGATTTTGCATTTAAAGCACAAAATTCATGAAAACAATTCAAAATAACAAAAATATGAATTTAAAAATAAAAAGAATAAAAAATGATACAAATTTCAAATTTGTCAATCAAAGGTAACTTATAATGAGAAAGAGAAATTTTATACAAAAATCTAGTTTAAAATGGGAAGGCTAATTGCACCCCAATAATTGCTAGTTGCACCCTACACTCCTCATACATCAACATCACAATCTACTTTTTACATTTCCAACGCACATAATGATTTGATTTTGGCATGGGTGATGTTAAATGCACCCAAAAATTTGCCAAATGCACCATTTCTCTCTAACACACATCACCATCATAAACTCCTTTTTACATTCCCAATGCAAGAATTGACCTGATTTTGACATAAAGTAAGGTGCATATAGCAATTCTTTTTTGACATTCATAGGGGTGCAAATAGTTATTAACGTAAAATTTATTCAAATGCTCCCCCAAGACATTTGAAGTCCAAGTCCTAGACCGACAAATATTGACAATAATTAATAAATATTAACAATAATTAATATATAATAATTATTATTTTATTTATATTATATAAAAAATAAAATCAAGGTCAAAGATTACTTTGTGAAGTTATTGTATAGTTGGACTAAAAAATCAAGGGAAAGGTAATAATTATATATAGGTGTCATATATATGAGATGGAAATTGATGCAATATTCTTAGCAATCAGATTGGATCAACAAGAACTGGATAGGAATTCTCTCTTTATTCAATAATCAATCAATCAATCAATTAATGAAAAAAACAAAAGAAAACTAGCAAATTTAAAGACAATCAGATCCTATAAACTAGGAATTGGGATAAGACTAAAAGTCTATCAGTAAAGTAAAGATAACTCAAGCAAACTAAAGATAAACTCAAGCAAATTAAAGATAAACTCGGAGAGAATTCCAGCTGGGTTGCGATTAGGAAACCGTCCCTAGCCGGACTCATCATCGGGACTCGGAACCGGGGCTGCCAAATCTGGTAAGCGGGTTGTTGGGCCCGGCTCTGAGTTGGAGGTTGCATCATCCCCTCCGTCTTCGAAAGGACTCGTCCTCGAGTCAAAAGGATCGTCCAAACTTGGCACGAACGGAGATAAGTCAACGACATTAAACGTAGCAGAGACGTTGTAGTGGCATGGCAAGTCTATCTTGTAAGCATTGTCGTTAATACGTTCCAGAACTTTAAAAGGCTCATCTACGCGAGGCTGTAACTTGTAAGCGCGTCCCCTCGGAAAACGCTCCTTGCTCAAATGAATCCACACTAAGTCACCTTCTTTAAAAACCACCCTCTTCCGTTTGCTGTTGGCCCGTCGTTGATACACAATATTGTTATTAGTGATCTTGTCGCGCACCTGTTCATGAATAAGCTTGACCTGATTGGCACGGGCTTCCCATCGGCAGTATAATGTTCAATGGCCGGTAAAGGTGCAAGGTCCAATGGTGTGAAAGGATTACGACCATACACTATAAGAAAATGGCTCATACCCGTCGATCGGTGAGATGAACGATTATAAGCGAACTCTGCCTGGGGTAGTACTAGATCCCATTACTTCTGATTATTCCCCACTAGACACCTCAATAAGTTTCCAAGACTGCGATTAATGACTTCCGTTTGCCCGTCACTCTGTGGGTGGTGTGCACTACTAAAATTGAGACGAGATCCAAATTTCTTCCACAAGGTGCGCCAAAAATGACCAATGAATTTGACATCCCGATCGAAGGTTAACGTTTTAGGGATCCCATGCAGACGAATGATCTCTTGAAAATACAAGTTTGCTATTTGTCGGGCATCGTAAGTTTTGGCACACGGAATGAAATGTGCCATTTTGGAGAACCGATCGACGACGACCATCACTGAGTCTTTTTGTCTCTGCGTCTTCGGGAGGCCGACGACGAAGTCGAGACTGACGTCCTCCCATGGCCCGTCTGGTACCGGCAGGGGTGTGTATAAGCCGGCGTTGGTATGATGCTTCTTAGCTATGTGACACGTATGGCAACGATCAACAAATCTGGTCACATCAGAACTCATTTTGGGCCAAAAAAATCTTTCTTTCACTAGCTTGAGGGTTTTATCTCTGCCAAAATGACCTGCTAACGCACCTTTGTGGCCCTCAAGAATGATTGCATCTCTGAAAGAATACTTAGGTACGCATAGCCGGATTCCTTTAAATAAGAAGCCATTAACGATGGAATGACCCAGCGTTGGTGCAGTCTGACAGAGACTGCTGAAAAATCGGGATCAACTGGGTATAGGGTACACAGATTATCAAACCACTCGACTTTGACCTGCAACGATGTTAAAAGTGTACGCCGCCGGCTGAGGGCATTTGCGACGGTGTTGGTAGTGCCGGATTTTTGGCGGATCACGAAAGAATAATCTTGCAAAAACTCGACCCACTTAGCATGTCGAGCATTTAATTTGTGTTGTCCCTGGATGAACCGGAGAGCCTGATGGTCCGAAAACAATATAAACTCGGAATGGAGTAAATAGTGCCTCCAATATTCAAGGCTGCGAATAATTGCGTAGAATTCCCTGTCGTAGGTACTGAATTTCTGTTTGGCTTCACTCAACTTCTCGCTGGAAAAAGCAACTGGGCGACCTTCCTGACTTAGAACGCCCCCGATACCTAGGCCCGATGCGTCGCATTCGACTTGGAAGGTTGCTTGAAAGTTTGGCAGAGCTAAAACTGGAGCCCGTGTGACACATTGTTTTAGTTGCTCGAATGAGCGTGTTGCTACCAGTGTCCAATGAAAGGAGCCGCCTTTGAGACACTCCGTAATAGGTGCAACGATAGCGCTGAAATTATGAATAAAACAACGGTAAAATGAAGCTAAACCATGAAAACTCCGTACCTCGTGTATGTTTGTTGGAACCGGCCAAGTGAGAATAGCGTCCACCTTCGTTTCGTCCATCCGGATTCCGTTTCCCGACACATGATAACCCAAGAACAGAACTTCTGAAGAAAGGAAGCAACACTTTTCCTATTTGCAAAGAGCCTTTGTTCGCGCAAAATTGTGAAGACTTCGCGCACGTGCTGTAGGTGTTGAGGGAGGTCTGTACTAAAGACAAGGATGTCGTCGAAGTATACTACGACATAACGCCCAATTAGTGCCTTAAAAATGTGATTCATAAGGCGCATAAAGGTACTCGGAGCGTTGGAAAGGCCAAACGGCATCACCATCCATTCAAAGAGGCCGTCACGTGTTTTGAATGCTGTTTTCCACTCGTCCCTCGGCCTCATACGGATTTGATGGTAGCCACTTCGAAGGTCTATCTTAGAAAATATCCGGGCCCCATGTAGTTGATCCAATAGATCGTCAAACCGTGGTATGGGAAACCGATATTTAATAGTGATCTTGTTGACGGCTCGGCTATCCACACACATTCGATAAGTTCCATTAGCCTTTGGTACGAGTAATGCAGGGACCGCACATGGACTCATACTCTCTCTAATCAGCCCCTTTTCCAACAGCTCATTCACTTGCCTATGGAGCTCCTCATATTCTTTGGGATTCATACGATAAGCCGGCTTGTTTGGTATGACCGCACCAGGTAGAAAGTCGATGCAATGCTGTATCTCCTGGACGAGCGGTAGGCCTGCTGGAATTTGTGACGGAAAAAACGTCCGCAAATGCTTTTAAGAGGGGTTGTACTTCTGATGGTGGTGTATGCGCAGCTGGGTTAACTTCGGCTATCACTAGGGCAAATACGACAAGTGGTTTAGTGGCACGTGTAAAATCCAGAAAGCCGGACTTGTTGAGAACTAAGGCCTCAATCAAAGTTTCCCGCATGTCGAGGGGAGCTAGAGTAATGTTCACGCCGTCCTTCTTGAACGAATACGTGTTATTGAACCCGTCGTGTTTCGTTTTCCGATCATACTGCCATGGTCGGCCTAATAGAATGTGGCAGGCATCCATAGGGATGACCTCGCACCAGACTTCATCCGAATAGCGATTGCCAATCCTAAACTTGACCAAACAACGCTGGTCTACCTTCACAATATTCTATTTTTTAAGCCAGGTAAGCTGGTATGGGTCGGGGTGCGGTTCGGGTGTAAGACCTAATTTTTCCACCATGGTAGTAGCTACCATATTTTCACAACTACCACCATCAACGATAACTGTACATACCATCCCTTTGCTGTGCAACGTGTTCGAAAAATTATTTCTTAGCCAAAGGGTGTCATCACCGGTTCGCATTGCAGGGGCTACGCTAAGAGTTCGTTGTGCGATGAGGGACTCTCCCCGATCTTGGTAAATAACTTCTGCCTGTTCTGCTGCGGGTTCATCTGTTTCAGTGTCATAAACCAGGGATGTTTCTTCCGTGAGCGTAACCATCCGAGTGTTGACGCAATCGCGCGCAAAGTGCTCTAGGCCACTGCACTTAAAGCATCTCGGAACTCGACTCGTTGAGGGGACAACACCGGAAGAGGTATCGGCTTTGATTGGGCCGATGCGATTTCCCGAGGCTGCTGCTGTTGGGCCGACTCGCTGGCCATCGGTCTTAAACGGGCTGGGCTTTAGGAGTGTCTTGCTTTTCCCCTTCTGTTGTTTCTCCACCTTGAGAGCTAATTGACAAACATCCAAGTAGGTCCAATAGGGTTGCAATTGGACTATGTCTATAATATCTGTTCGCAAAGCTCCCAAAAATCGGGCAATAGTTTACTCCTCTTCCTCTTTGACCCCACACTTCATACGAAGTCGATCGAACTCCATAATGAGTTCTTCAATCGTGGTTGTTCGTTGGCTCAAGTTGTGGTATTCTAGGAAGGTTTCCTGGCGATAAGTTGGTGGCAAAATTTTTTCGTTTAAGAGCTTTTTCATCTTGTCCCACGTTGTGATCCGAGACTTACCTTCTCGCGCGCGTTTCTTTTTCACGTGTTCCCACCAAAGCGAGGCATATTTCTTGAGTCTGATGGCAACTAGTTTGACCTTGCACCTATCGGGAATGTCCCGCAGGTCAAAGACCCGCTCCACCGTATGGAGCCAATCAATAAATTCGTCCGGTTGTGCTTTCCCGTCAAATTCTGGTAACTCGATCTTGATTACCAGATTCCATAACGGGTCGGCTGGGGAATCTCTATGCTGGTATGTATGCTCCCTGCCAAACGGATCGCGAAGGCCGTCTCCTTCATCCCAGATGATGGAGTCGGTTTCGGTGTCTTCATCGAATCGGAAATCCCGTTGCAGTTCGAGGTCCCGGACCCTTTGTTGCAAGCATGCGATCTCTTCTATGTCACGTGGATCCCGCTGATAATCCTCGTTGCCTCGGTCGGCGTTTCTACGGGGATGTCTATTCCTGCGTGCTCCACGGTTGTCCATAACAGATCTTGCTAAGCGCTCTGATACCAACTGATGCAATATTCTTAGCAATCAGATTGGATCAACAAGAACTGGATAGGAATTCTCTCTTTATTCAATAATCAATCAATCAATCAATGAAAAAACAAAAGAAAACTAGCAAATTTAAAGACAATCAGATCCTATAAACTAGGAATTGGGATAAGACTAAAAGTCTATCAGAAAAGTAAAGATAACTCAAGCAAACTAAAGATAAACTCAAGCAAATTAAAGATAAACTCGGAGAGAATTCCAGTTGGGTTGCGATTAGGAAACCGTCCCTAGTCGGGCTCATCATCAGGACTCGGAACCGGGGCTGCCAGATCTGGTAAGCGGGCTGTTGGGCTCGAGTCTGAGCTGGAGGTTGCATCAGAAATATTCACACCCATTATAAGTTAATATACTTAAGGGAGTTAAGAGAGACATTCCATCCTATAAAACCTACCATAATATTTAGAAAGACACCTCATCCTACAAAATCCTACCCTAATATTTAAAACTAATTGATGTAATTATTATTATTTTACTTTCTTTTCTATTTGATTATAATGTAGTTATTACTTTTTTATTTTTTTATTTTATTATTTAATTATTTAATTATAATCTACTCATTACAATTTTATTTTATTTTCTAATTATAATGTAATAATTACACCTTATTAGGATGCGTATGTAGATTTCTCATTAGCAAGAATTGCAGATGACGAGTGTTGTTCTAGATGTATTGGTGATTTTCTTTCTTCTCTAGCGGCTTGTGCTCGTGAAACAGTGGGAGAGTTTTCCTATACTCCACACGGCCTGCTGAAAGATAAGTTTTTAGGAGCTTTGTATTTCCATGAATCTTGAACCACAAAACCACCACTTTTTTCAATGCCAAGATTGCCCGTTATAGAGGGCTAAGAATGTGCAAAATTCCCAACCATGTAAAGGTTACTGAGGAAGTTTATATAAGAATACTGGAGGAAATATGGTTACCCCATCGAATATGGGAATCGTATGGTACAAAGAGGTCCTACTTGCAAGTTGCAGGTATGCCAATCAGTTAATTTTATATCCAAGGTTTCCAACATCATTGGAAAAGAGTTTGTTTGTTATAACATTTGTCTCTTGACAAAAGTTGTGCCTATATCTATATTGATCAAGTTGCAACAATGATATCCATCAGTCATCAACTTCTTTATTGAACTGTAGAGAGAGAATATTTGCATAAGAATGTCTCAGTTTCTCTCTCTATAAAATATACCAGTTTAATAAAACAAGAGACAAATGTTTTAGCAAACAAACTTTTTTCCAATGATGTTGGAAACCTTGGACTATAAAATTAACAGATTGACATACCTGCAACATGCAAGTAGGACCTCTTTGTACCACATGATTCTCATATTCCATGGGGTAACCACATTTTCTCCAACATTCTTTTATAAACTTCCTGAGTAGGTGACCCTTAGATGGTTCAGGATTCTACACATTTTTGGCCTTCTCCAACGGGCAATCTTGGCATTGAAAAAGGTGGTGGTTCTATGGTTCATGATTCATGGAAATACAAATCTCTTAAAAACTCATCTTTCAGCAGGCCATGTGGAGTACAAGAAAACTTTCCCATTGTTTCACGAGCACAAGGCGCTCGAGAAGAAAGAGAATCACCAAATACATGTAGAACATGTTAGGAATTATGTGCAGAGTTGACAAACCAAGTGATTACACATCCAATGTTACAAGACACTTGAGGGTCACACCTGTGAGGACCTATAAGTCGAACAAGTCAGTAGAAACCCCGAAATGGAGAGTTAGGATTTATAATAGTGTATTATAAATCAGTTGGGTAATTTCAGTCAGAATTACCAAAGTTGGAGGGTTATTAATTAATTAGGATATTATATATTTATTAAGATAAATGAATATATAATAGTTAATTAATAAAGATTTTTATATATTAGATAAATATATAAATTATAATTATCGTATGCAAATTCTTTTCCAGCTAATTAAATAAGGAAAGGATTCGAGATAATTATCATAAGGAAACTGGATTCCATACAAACTGTATTTTTCCTCCATATAAATAAAGCCTATGGGTTAAGGAAAAATAATAAGCTTTCAATTAAGAAAAACCAGTTCTCAGTTTCCTCTCTCTCCTCTCTCTTACCACCGGCGCCGAGTAACCCCCCCCGGGTCGGATTTCGTTTTGTGCGTTCGGGTTTCATACAGTTCTACTAGAGGAACGTTCGCTGGTCGATCATTGGTGGATTATAACTCAAGCAATCCAGGTAATTTAATCTAACCTAATCCTTTAGGTTTAGAGCTACAAACGATTAAGATCATTAGGCTTTAATGGGTTTTTAGCTTTTATCGCTTCCGCATGATCAGATCAGAAACAGCGAGTTTCTGATCACATGGGTTTCAACAGTTTGTTTTAAACCTACGAGATATATCAAACCAGCGAGGTTTTGATAGATCTGAGATAATCCTCGAGTCAGTTTGATCCGAGGATACCCACAAAAACCCAACAGTGGTATCAGAGCCATTGTTAAAATCGTTTCAGTTTATCAGTTTATCTATTTATGTGTGTGATCCGTTAAAATTGTTCGTTTAAATTCTCGTTTTAGTTTTTAAAGTTTTAGTTTTTATCGCATCACACCAAAGACACCAAACCATTGATCGGCGGTGGAACGGTGGCAGTTAGCCGACCGGACCGCCGGGCCGATCAAAGGCTGCGAAAAACAAACCAAGTCACACCACCCGATTGGTGGTGATGGCATCGGCCATCGATGAAAGCACCGAGCCAAACCACCAGATTGGTGGTAGTGGCGTCGGCCGCTGCTACAAACCACCAAGCCGCACCACCAGATTGGTGGTGGCGGCGTTGACCGTCGAATGAAAACCACAGGACCGCAACCACCAGCGTGGTGGTAGCACTGCCGGTTGGCAACCACGGCGGCAAACGAGGCCGTTTGCCTCTTCTGAATGAAACGTGGTGGTGGCGGCGGCTATGGCCGTCATTGCCGGACGAACCACGAACCACCAAGCCGTCCGCCGGCTGCCTTGCGGCCTCGCCGGGCGGCAGCGGTGGCTGTTTTTGTCACCGGCCAAACCACCAAATCGATGGTGGCAGGCGGCAATTGGTGGTGGCCAGATTGAAACCGCACCACCAGGTTGGTGGTGACGGGTGCTTCACGATCACACACAACGGTGGCGGCGGCAGCACCGTTCTTGCTGCCGTTGTTGCCGGCCAAGAGCGACGGTGGCCGTGGTCGAGTGGTGGTGAAGTTTCGCGAAGGTCGTGGCCAAAACCACCGTTTATGGCGGCGACGGTTTGTAATTCTGTTCGCGATAACCACGGCCTAACCACCAAGATGGTGGTAGCCGGCGGCGTTTGAGCTGCGGCACGGATCAGCCACCGCACCACCACGTGTGGTGGCAGTGTTGATTGTGTAACGACTCAAATCATTTTTGACAAATTCTAACGGAAAATTAACGTAAAACAACCAAGTAACCATAGCAGCGGAAAAATGTCCAAAAAGGTAACTTTTATAATAGTTAAAGGTTTTAAACAGCATTCAAAAGATGTTTAGCTCATAATCCTCAAAACGAGGTTCAACCAATAAAGTGTAACTATCTTATGAAACCATTGCTAAAAATATTAAAACAACTGTTTCTCAAACCACCAAACAGAACTGAGCCTCTTGGGAGATCGGAACTTCAAGCCAAGCCCTTCCCTTTAACCTTCCCGGAGGAACCTGCAACTAAAAAGGGGAATCCACAGACGGGTAAGCTTGAAAGCTTAGTGAGCACAAACCACAAACACATGATCAATATATCACAAACCACCACGCAAATGAGAACTAGACATGTCATCACCAATGTCCTTACGGTACACGCCGGTAAGAACCACACACATACTGATATCAGTTTCACACATTGACAATACCCACGGTGGCCACCACCACTACAATGGATACGTCATCACACAACATGCTAGTCTCATAACCACATACGCATCACATGCAATTTGTACATAAAGCCACGTATAAGGGTTAATGTACTCACCTTGGATAATGTCACCATAAATCAAGTGCCAAACACACCACACAATGCTAGCAGTGCACATTCTTTCGTCATTCATACGTATTCAACATTTAAGCACCTATACAACACATGTATATATATATAGCATATCAACACAAAAACACGATACAAAATGAGTTCCTTAACCGAACCCGAACACCATAAGTTTAGACACATCTAAACTATCCCATTTTCTACCCAATTCTCCCGGAAATCCTTTATTTCAACCCATAACTAGAAATAATCATCTTAGGATTTATAATCAAAATCCTATATTTTATGGTCTCATTGGATAGGTAATTCAATTACGAATCCAACGGTTCTTTCGGAAGCAAAATCGGAGCTATAACGAAGAAGTTACGGCCAAAACAATTTCAACAAACACACAGGGACTTGCGCGACCTACTTGCGCGACCTGAGGTCGCGGGGACAGGTCGCCCAACTCTCTGGTTCGTCTTCTTCACGATTTTTCCTCCGAAAAACACACCCAAAACTCACCGAACGATCATAATACTCAACAATGGTGTTAATGAACACCCCCATACCATTATAACGTGAAATAGACCAACTAAAACACATTATCAACACCAAGCAACTCAATTCGATCATCAATTGATCGAATCCGCAAACTAACAAGAACCCTAACCCTTAACCATCCAACACACCAACAACTAAACGAAAACACAAATAAACACATACCTTGGGTTAGGAATGCGATAACACTCGAACCACGATGATCAATTTCGCCCCACACGAAAGATTTCACCACCAATTTCTTCAAAACACTCAAAGCTCTCAAACCCCTCTCCCATTTTCTGAAATTCGACTAACTCCAAAAGAAAGGGGTGTTTGGGGCTTTTTCTACATTGCAAACAAGTCACTCACGACCCTCTATTTTCGCAAATGACACCCTTGCACCTCGAAATAACACAACTAAAACAAACGTAAGACTTAACGAAAGTTAACGAACACCGGTTAAATTCTAACTTTGGAAAATGGGGCGTTACAACTCTCCCCCACTTAACAAGATTTCGTCCCCGAAATCGCTCACACTAAGAAAAGCTCCGGATAGGGTCCGGTTTCCACATCCACTCTGACCCTTTTTTTTTTCAGAACCGAAATACTCCTTTCCACGGTGATACTTCCACCAGCACAACATCACCCACGTTGAACTCTAAATCTGACCTTCACTAGCCAGCCTAGCTTTCCGAACGACTCTGAGTGATCCATAACCACTTTTGAATCACCTCAAAGCTGTCGTCGCCCTTTGAACTACTTCAGCATTACCCATCTCCTTCCGTATGACATCTCATAAGGTGCCATACCGATATAGGCATGGAAACTATTGTTACACGAAAACTCAGCCAACGGTAGATAGGTATCCCGACTACCGCCAAAATCCAACACGTTCTCCCTCAACATGACCTCGAGAGTTTGAATCGTTCTCTCGCTTTGACCATCTAACCAAGGATGGAACACGGTACTGAACTGCAGTCTAGTACTCATGTCCTCGTAAACTTTCCCCCAGAAACCGCAATGTAGACCACACGATTCGATCAGAAATCACCATTACTGGCACACCGTGCCTTGCCACTCCTCTAACTACAACGGCCATAACCTGTTTCACTCTCGAACACCAATAATCGGTATCCAAGTCCCGATACATTTGGTAACTCCCGATGTATAGAGAACTTGGGCTTATGAACTTTGCCCTGAAGTATTTGTATTGCCTCACACAACACTAGCACTCTAACACAACCTGAACGAGTCAAAAGTCGTCGAATATCACACCCCCAACTGGGCCAGTTGACCCTTGACCCTCTCTTTCTTTCAAGTCACTCGTTTTACGGTATCAACCTTAGAGCTCCTAATCAGCTCCAACACCAAAACCATCACCGTCAATCTCATTAACAGTACTCGCATCACTACACTATGAGCCTTTCGACTCAACTTATCTGCCACCACATTAGCTATCCATAACAAATAAGGGTTCCACAAATATAACCCTCTACAACCTCCAACATTGTTCTCTGTCGCATGCTCAAATTGTATTAACATACGAAATAATAAAGATAGCATTGTTATGTCTTAACCACGATAACTACCCCCTGTGATCTCTAAATCATGATTCGAGTAACTTACTTCATACACCTTAATGAGATGGAACATTAATTGTTCACCTTTTCAACAACAGTTCTCCCCCACCTAGAGTTCAAACCATTATTCTCTATGCATCGCATTCTAAATGAACACGATCACAACTGAGCTAATCTATGCTAACCATCTCGTTGACTTATTTCATCACCACTAACCGCACTTGCTCTCTTCATGATTCCCCAAAGCACACAATAATTCCACCCAATAGCTCATTCCTACTACATCACAATGGGTATTGCCTTATCTAGGCCAATTACCCCACACATGGTAGAATGATATTACCTCCTGATCTTGCCCTTCTTGAATTTAGATGGACCATAATTCATAACCACTTCATCTGGTGCCAACAACCAAACCCAACAATCTTCACTTGACCCTCGAAGCCTACGGGTGTAACCACCAGTGTAGGAAACACGGGAATCAAGTGAAAATCAACCTGGATAACAGGCTCAGCCCCCATAACTCCCATACTCACTTCCTTCAACTACCTCTCACTATCGCATATAAAACTGATCAAATAGCCATAAAAAAAATTCCTTCTAATTTCCATCTTCCAATGAGTATCTATACCACCAGTCATTAACTTCACTGATAACCATGTGGACGCATTAAAGACATCTTTCAAAGGCAAGGCTTCACAATGAAATCGTCTTATTCTTCAAACAAGACATTTACTAACAACCATACTCGCTAGACACCACTTAAGAGCATAAATTACTCTGTTACCACATTACTAAAGTCAACGATCTAAGACTTCAAAAATCAACCACTACTCACTAACCCCACAACGGGGTCTAAAATCGACCATGACGGTTATACCTTACATTTAATTATCTGAACTCGCCTCTATGCTTCATTCAGTCCTCACCATGACCTAGTGAGTTCATAGCCTTCATGTACAATGACACAATAAATTAAATTATTATTTTTTTTTGTATATTTGAAATTTTGAAAATTTCGGTATGCACCATAGCATGAAAACATCTTAGATAAGCATGACCTAGTACCACCAAAAATGATTTGCAAACATATGATGATTTCAGGAATCACCCATACACATCACATGGCATTTCACCACTTTGCACGGCCAATTGATGCCAAAGCAAAAGAAGTGACCGGAAAAGAACTTTCATCGTTTGCAAAATACTAGACAAGATCCCTTTCACCAAATGAGTAAATTTGCGCTTCCACACATTGGTAGGATAGCAACATGTTTGTTTTTAGTTTCACTTATAAAGTTTTGTAACTAAGTGTCGCCATATTTTTTTTTACAATTTAAAACAAAATCGTTTGATCGCAAAAGAGATGAAACAACTTTAACAATCACTAAGAAAAATCTCTTCAAGAGACAACATAGGTTTGATTTAGTAACTTCAATGAGAAAGGACGACACATTTTGTTTTAGACACAATTAAAATACATAGATTCTATTCCCAACATGAAGGCTATCCACTCAGTCATGGTCAACCACCTACATTCTCTTATCTCAGATTCTAGTATCCCCACATAATTGAACAAACGAGCGACTTTTCCCACAAACAAGTCGGTGATTTTATCCACCGGCTTCGCAGTCTATACCCACGATAAGAACTCGTTCATGAGTCACCCCACCTCAACCTGCCACAGTAACTGCTCCTAGAACAGCTCCTCGAATCACTCTAAAGTCATCGCATTGACTTGTTTCTCCATCCGCGATTGGACTCTCAGGTTCCACCAAACGTTGCCGCCGTCCTTAGCCGGTTCGACGCGTAAATAATCTTTTCTTCCTCTAAACAGAAGCTGGTGCAGAATGCACCCTCCACCACAACTATCCAGCGAGTGCTGGCCACGGGTCCTTCTACCCCTCAAACTGCAGCTACTAACGAACCGAGAAGTCTCTGCAACTCATCACCTTTGACTGTTCGCCTTGTTTTTCTCCCGAACCACTAGGCCTACCGGCCACGACTATGACCACTCGACTGTGGATATTCCATTACCAACTCCTGCCTCATTTGAGTGATAACACTCAAAAGCACACCAAGCAAAACCTTGCCGAGCCAGAACACTGTCTATACAGGCCGATACTATCAAGTAGCGAGCCTACACAACCCTCTAGACCTTATCGGTATCTCAAGATTCCTCATGGTTCCGTCGAAATCAAATCTGTACCGGTGTTTCTAAACAACTCACACGTGAGAATCATGTTTTGAATCCCCTCAACAACAACCAAACAAGGACATACCAAAGAGTTATCTACAAGATTCTCAGCCATCGTTACAAACTTGATCTTAACTTCACCATTATTATCCTGATTTACAGATTTACCAACAAACTCCACTGAATGGAAGCATTCAATCTAAAAAAAACAGACATAACACTTCCCACATCACAAGGACACACTTTAAGTCCACAACCCATACTACCCCAAATAATGTCACACTTTTAGGATGACCACTTCATTCCCGTCCTGACTATAATGTCCGGGTCAACGACCCTCACTACACCTTACCCTTCCTAATCATGCCACTTAGTGGTCTTTTCATCCTTTTCGAGGACACACACACATCCTACCACTGATTTATAGCATGCCCTTACACAAGCCATCACGCAACCACCCAAGCTAAGGTTTATACAACCTATCTTAGCATGCTAATAACCCTTCCCAACCTAGTCGGTTCATAGATACCCTTATGACTTCGCCAAGTCCGAACATGCACAATATAATTGTAATGATATGGGCCCTTATATCATCATAATTATACCCTACATGTCTAGGCTCTACGTCGTCACCAAGAGTCCTAATCCCCAATTTCGGTTAACACCACATAATCATTCACATTTACAAGGCAACATCCTATCTAGCGCAATAAGAGTTACCTCTACACATTTCTAGCCACTATAGTGCTCGTGCACACATAACAACATCGAGCATCTATTATAGCATCACATCACACATTACATGAACACATTAATCATACTATTACATCACATTGAATAGTTAACATGATAACCATAGTATCTAGCATAATTTCATATCATCATCATGCTAGCACAATCCACATATAGCATGTCAACCACAATCACAATTCAACAACATCGCAATATATTCAACATAACCTTCACATCTCACTAAAGTTAGGCACACTCAATATATCATGCTAATACGTCACCACGATAACATGATAATCATAATTAATTCACAACATAAATCATGTGATATAAGAACAATGTGCTCACCCCGTCTTGATGCTCCGATCCTTGGCTCAGTTCACACTCCCTTTTCACTAAAATCAAAGTTTTTTAAATGTTACTTGCTTTAAAAACACAAGCTCTTAGGTTTAAGTCCAAGCACCCACCTCTCGTGAATGCTCGAATCCCTTAAACTAAGGCTCTGATACCAATTGTAACGACTCAAATCATTTTTGACAAATTCTAACGGAAAATTAACGTAAAACAACCAAGTAACCATAGCAGCGGAAAAATGTCCAAAAAGGTAACTTTTATAATAGTTAAAGGTTTTAAACAGCATTCAAAAGATGTTTAGCTCATAATCCTCAAAACGAGGTTCAACCAATAAAGTGTAACTATCTTATGAAACCATTGCTAAAAATATTAAAACAACTGTTTCTCAAACCACCAAACAGAACTGAGCCTCTTGGGAGATCGGAACTTCAAGCCAAGCCCTTCCCTTTAACCTTCCCGGAGGAACCTGCAACTAAAAAGGGGAATCCACAGACGGGTAAGCTTGAAAGCTTAGTGAGCACAAACCACAAACACATGATCAATATATCACAAACCACCACGCAAATGAGAACTAGACATGTCATCACCAATGTCCTTACGGTACACGCCGGTAAGAACCACACACATACTGATATCAGTTTCACACATTGACAATACCCACGGTGGCCACCACCACTACAATGGATACGTCATCACACAACATGCTAGTCTCATAACCACATACGCATCACATGCAATTTGTACATAAAGCCACGTATAAGGGTTAATGTACTCACCTTGGATAATGTCACCATAAATCAAGTGCCAAACACACCACACAATGCTAGCAGTGCACATTCTTTCGTCATTCATACGTATTCAACATTTAAGCACCTATACAACACATGTATATATATATAGCATATCAACACAAAAACACGATACAAAATGAGTTCCTTAACCGAACCCGAACACCATAAGTTTAGACACATCTAAACTATCCCATTTTCTACCCAATTCTCCCGGAAATCCTTTATTTCAACCCATAACTAGAAATAATCATCTTAGGATTTATAATCAAAATCCTATATTTTATGGTCTCATTGGATAGGTAATTCAATTACGAATCCAACGGTTCTTTCGGAAGCAAAATCGGAGCTATAACGAAGAAGTTACGGCCAAAACAATTTCAACAAACACACAGGGACTTGCGCGACCTACTTGCGCGACCTGAGGTCGCGGGGACAGGTCGCCCAACTCTCTGGTTCGTCTTCTTCACGATTTTTCCTCCGAAAAACACACCCAAAACTCACCGAACGATCATAATACTCAACAATGGTGTTAATGAACACCCCCATACCATTATAACGTGAAATAGACCAACTAAAACACATTATCAACACCAAGCAACTCAATTCGATCATCAATTGATCGAATCCGCAAACTAACAAGAACCCTAACCCTTAACCATCCAACACACCAACAACTAAACGAAAACACAAATAAACACATACCTTGGGTTAGGAATGCGATAACACTCGAACCACGATGATCAATTTCGCCCCACACGAAAGATTTCACCACCAATTTCTTCAAAACACTCAAAGCTCTCAAACCCCTCTCCCATTTTCTGAAATTCGACTAACTCCAAAAGAAAGGGGTGTTTTGGGGCTTTTTCTACATTGCAAACAAGTCACTCACGACCCTCTATTTTCGCAAATGACACCCTTGCACCTCGAAATAACACAACTAAAACAAACGTAAGACTTAACGAAAGTTAACGAACACCGGTTAAATTCTAACTTTGGAAAATGGGGCGTTACAGATTGGTTTCTACGACCACTAGGGGTGAGCATCGGACGGGTTTTTCGGGTTTCGGGGAATTCGGGTTTCGGGTTTTCGGGTTTCGGGGGGAAAATGGAGGCCCCGATACCCGACTTTTCGGGGGTCGGGGTTTTCGGGTTTCGGGGATTTCGGGTTTCGGGGATTTCGGGGCGGGTTTTCGGGGCACCCGATTTTATTTTGACTTTTTTTTTCCCGATTTTATTTGATTTTGATGAATTGATTTGGGCTATAATTTAAGTCTATTACAATTTTAGAAGCATTCCAAACACAAACATTTGCTGCCATATTTAAAAAAAATAATAAAACATTAAGGGTTGTTTTATAAATACACAAAATATATTTAAAAAACATTAAAAAATCGGGTTTCGGGTTCGGGTTTCGGGTTTCGGGGCGCAATTTTTCACATCCGACCCGACCCCGATCAACCCTCGGGATTTCGGTTTTCGGGAATTCGGGTCGGGTTTTTCGGGGTCGGTTTTTCGGGTTTTTTTCGGGTCGGATCGGGTCGGGTTTTCGGGTTTCGGTTTTTTTGCTCACCCCTAAGGACCACCGATCGAAAGCCACACCACCGTTTGTGGTGGTGGCGATCGATGGATTCGATGGTGGCCAATCGCCGAGCACAATAACGATGGTAACTTGGTTGTTGTCCTCATAAATCGTTTACAAGTCGGTAACGATCGGTGGTAACGATCGTTGGTTGCGATTAACGATACCACCAGATGCGACCATCGCAACACAATTAAACCATCCGTCTAGGGTTTCTTTTGTTTGGGCCAAAGTTCGTTATCAGGCCCAAAAAGCCCAAATCTTTGGATCATATTATGGCCCAAACAGATTCGTTTGGTTTTTGGCTTGCTTACCCAAGAAATTTTCTGTTTAATTTTATCTGATAAAATTTATTCAAACCAATTAAATTATTTTTTCAGGTTTTGATAAATCTTTTATAAAATTAATTTTTCACAGGTTTTTTCAAAATAGGCCTAATATTGTGTTTTTACTTTTTAATTAAAACACTAAGGGGGCAATATTGTAAAATTAAATCAATAAAACCTGTTTGATATATTTTTGGGTAAAAGGATTTTTTTAGATAAAATGGTTTTAGGTTTATTGTTTATAAACCTTAGTTTTAAGTAAAAACCATTTTTTTTTGTCTAAAAGTTTTTGGGTTCATAAAGCAATTTGTTTTTGAATCATTTATAAAACCAAGTTTTTGCGATAATTGAGACAAGATAATTTTAACGGATCCAGGTTTATTTTCTCGTAGTTATAATATTGCTTTTGTTGCATATATACATATAATTGCGTGATTGCTTGAGTTTTATATATGCATCTCAGTTTGAGTTTGTATATATCTATTATAGTATTTGCCAAACTAGACCCTTGACATATCGACGGGGAGGCCTGCGTGCCATTTACAACCCCTTATGTAATAATGACCCTAGGATAGAATTTTTCCTTTCTTTTGGGATGACGAGGCCAGTGGGAGCTATTAAAATTCTTCATCTTACCGGAGTACTGACAAGCATGGCGAAGCCAGTGGGAGCTACGCGAAGTTTTGAAGTTGTAGAAAAACTAGGTCATTATTGGTCCCTAGGAACAAAATTGGCAAATCCTATAATTAACTGTTTTACAATTGCGTAGTTGTTATAATTATCTGTGTGCATGATTAGCTACGTAGTTAATGCTAATAACTGTTAGTTTATTAGATATGTTTTTAAAAGGAATTTTTAAAAACAAGAAGAAATTAGGTTTTATTAACTTTTCAATCGAAAACCTTTAAAGTGAAGCACTTTAATAAAACCTAGTGTATTGTTATAAAAGAGCAAAATTGACAGAACAGTTAGTTTTTGTCAGACGGAAAGGGTTATTGAAACAGGTAGTTTCAATTAACCAGTACACTTTAAATCAGTTGATTTCAATTAGCCGATATTTTAAACAGTTAGTTTAAAATAACATGAATATTTAAAACAGTAAGTTTAGAATATCAATTGCTCTCTATAACAATCAGTGAATGATTATTTTATAAAAGGGCTAAGTTGATAAAAACAGTTAGTTTTAATCAACTAGGTATGCTATTAAAACAGTTAGTTTTTATTAGCGAGTAATTTTAGAACAGTTAGTTTTAAAAATTGCATGTATGTTTCAAACAGTTAGTTTAAAACATAAGTAGCCTTTATAAACAATCAGTTTTTCAAAATCCTGGAAATAAAGTTTTTCAAAACCCCGAAAATCATAGATCAGTAGTGCAACCCATCTAGGGGCACCTTCGGCGTAAAGTACATAGGCGTTGTAAGTGATCACACATTCAACGTCTGTGTTCAAACTGAAGTTGAAGGGGTTACATAACTCTGCGAATTATCTCCGGGTGGTACCGGCCAGAGTATAGTAATCAGATCCCCAAAATGGTGAGATCTGTTTTGGTTCTATAATGTTCACCGGGTGGTACCGGGCCAAAAAGCACTAAGAGGGACTAAAACATGCACAGGTAGTTGCCATGGTCCCGAAAAGATCTAGGAGTCATGTCAGTTAGATATGATTGGTAAAAGTCCTTACCTACCGAAATAAATACGGTTCTGGTGGAGCAAGAACATTACGCACATCAGGACGTATGAAATAAGGATCCTAGTCCAATAAATTGATCATTTAAGGGTTTATTGATATTTTATTGGAAATTAGTCTATTTACAGTTGCTAAGACCAAAAGTTTTATTTTGTGTAGATGGCAAGCACTGTTACCAGCACTAACAATCTTTCCCTCCGCTCTATCCTAGAAAAGGATAAGTTGACCGGCTCTAACTTTCTTGACTGGGAGCGCAATCTGATGATTGTGCTCAGACATGAAAGAAAGTGGTATGTGCTTGAAGAGCCACTTGGGGAGGCACCTCCGGCAAACGCTCCGGCCGCTGCCAGAAATGCCCACAAGAAGCACTCGGATGATCTCCTTGATGTCGCATGTCTGATGTTAGCAACTATGAGCCCATATCTACAAGCAGGGCTCATAAATACGAATGCTTACGACATGATCCGCCAGCTGAGGGACATGTTTCAGACTCAGGCTCGTACAGAACGCTACGATGCCACCAAAGCATTCAATGAGTGCAAGATGGTAAGAGGGACATCAGTAAGTGACCATGTCATGAAAATGAAACGGCACTTAGATCATCTGGAGAGGCTTGGTCATCCTGTTCCGTTGCAGCTAGCAACTGACACCATACTCAATTCACTGTCAGAAGACTACAGGCCCTTCGTAGTCAATTACAATATGAATAACATGGAGAAAACTATAGCAGAGTTGCACTCCATGCTAAAGACAGCTGAACTGAATATGGGGAACAAGAACAAGACTAAGGATGTCTTGATGGTAAAAGACGGAGGGGTTAAAAAGAAGAATGGGCAAGCTAGCACCAGTAAAGGAAAAGGACCAGTCCAGGCCATCCAGAGTGCACCCAAGAAAGGCAAGGGCAAGGGCAAGGGCAAGAAGGTTAAGCCAAACAAAGCTAGGACCGAGAATCGCTGCTTCATATGCAATGAGATCGGTCATTGGAGGCAAAACTGCCCTAAGCGTCATGAAGCAGGTATGTAGACCTCAGAAAATTTATGATTGCTTTTGTCACTTCTTACTTGTTAGCTTACAAGTATACTGATACCTAGAGCAAATGATCATTGCAGGAAATCAGAAATGAAGTGAAGTGCCCAGGAGTTGCCGAGGATCTTAAGTACGAGATGATTTAAAGTCAAGACATTTTTTGAATTTATAGTTTTAAAACAGTTATTTTGGGGGTTTATGTTTTAAACAGTTCTTGGATAATTATGATTTATATAATTTCATGGTTTTATTTTTCAAAAGTTATTGTCTTGACATAGAAATATCTGTATGTGCTTGATATTCTTATATCTGATCCTAGTTGATGCCTATTATAATTACTTTAATGAAATTGAAGTAATTTGTATAAAAACTATCAAAACACACGAGATTCTATAGAAATGTGTTTTGAGAATAAAACATTTATGAATAACAGTTTTGTGATCCGAAAAATAGAGAATTTAAGATATTAACTCAGATAGCGTTAATAACAGCATTTATAAAACTAGAAAGATTCCAAGTTCTGGAATTAGGATTTGAACAAATCCAGATAAGTTTTATAAAAGGAAATTCTCAGAATTAACTAATCAAGTTTGATCAAGTTTTATTCAAATGTTTTAAAAAGAGAATTTAGGATATTAACTCAGATAGCGTTAATAACAGTATTTATGAAACTAGAAAGATTCCAAGGTTTGGAATTAGGATTTGACCAAATCCAGTTGAGTTTCATAAAAGGGAAATTCTCAAAGTCCATTACTTGAAATTAGGATTGACTAAATCAAAGTTTTGACTAAGTCAATAGTAAATTTTGAGTAATAGTTAGTTTTTTATGCAAGTAAGTGGGAGCCCAATTTATTCTCTATCTAGTCTGAGATAAAAGAATAAAAGATATAATTATTGATATATCTCGGAATTCATAAATCCAGGTAGGATAAGAATTCATAAGATATAATTTACCCTTTTTAGTTAAAAGGATAAAAGTTTCAAGACCCATGAAACAAAGGTCGTAACTGACTTAAAAATCAATAATTAAAAGTGTTGGATTAAAATATTTGATTCCAGTAGATTTGCTAGTATTGCAAAAGGAATCGGATTTCAGGTAGAAATCATTCATCTACACAGCAACTAAGGAAAGTTGCAGTTTTACATATTCAGGAACTGGAAGTTAGTCCAGGTCTCCAAGTTCATGGAATATGATAAAAGTCTAGTTATTGTTCTTATAAAGTGTTTGCAGAACAATAATTAGCAGATACAAGTAGATCGTACGAACAGACTTGTATTTTGGTTATCACTTTGATTAAAATGGTAAACTTTAATCAAAGGGTTTAAAATTGAAGGTAGGTGATACTTCATTTTAGATCAGTATTTAACAAATGTTAAATAGATAAAATGAAAGTTATTAAAGAAAATACATTTAATTTTGTTATTATTACAGCGTGTAATATGGACTATACAAAATTAGTTTCTTTATCACTTTCACTATTTTGCATGTTTTAATAAATCCAGGAATGAAACTAGTTTCCAGTTTTCATTCAAAATCTGTCCGTGACAACTTATCATTGTGGGAGCATGATAAGGCGTTAAAGTCATTGTGAACTTTTAGGTAGTTATGATCAGTTGCTGAATAACAGCTACAAGTGTTGTAGACTAAAAGTTGCACAGATATTTGATAGAGTAGCAAATATCGGACGTGATCCGCGGTTGAGATTACTTCTTGGAATAAAGTCATAAGTGAATCTCACAGTGGTTGTCCCTATCACCTGAGGTATCTGATTTGATATCATGAGGACTGCTGAATTCTTAGTGCACTCAACCGCTACGCCGTAACAGGGTGGCTATAAAGGGTGTAACTAGATTCAGCGGAAGCCGTGGTGTTAAAGGCAGATATGCAAGATGGGATTTGCACCTCTTCTCAGAAGAGAGATATTTCTGGGCCCATCTTGACTGACTAAGTATACTGATGAAGTGCATGGCCATGCCCAAACGAACTGATTAGTTCTTTGTCGTTTACCTATCAGTGAAAGTCAGATAATCAAGAGAACAGAATCTTGAGTATTTAGAGTTGACACTTTCCAAGCTCATACTCATAGATGAAATATCGCGATGCAAAGGGAAAAGCCAAGATATACCCAATCAATGAACAGTAGTTTCATAGATACCAATTCCTCACGGAATGTTTATATCACCATATCTGGGTATAAGAGTTCTTGTAACCTGGTCAGCCTAAGTGCCTGTCTAGGGGCCTCCTTAGGTCCGTATAATCAAAGGTGGTATTGCCAACTTGTACAAGTGGGAGTCTGTTAGGAATTATGTGCAGAGTTGACAAACCAAGTGATTACACATCCAATGTTACAAGACACTTGAGGGTCACACCTGTGAGGACCTATAAGTCGAACAAGTCAGTAGAAACCCCGAAATGGAGAGTTAGGATTTATAATAGTGTATTATAAATCAGTTGGGTAATTTCAGTCAGAATTACCAAAGTTGGAGGGTTATTAATTAATTAGGATATTATATATTTATTAAGATAAATGAATATATAATAGTTAATTAATAAAGATTTTTATATATTAGATAAATATATAAATTATAATTATCGTATGCAAATTCTTTTCCAGCTAATTAAATAAGGAAAGGATTCGAGATAATTATCATAAGGAAACTGGATTCCATACAAACTGTATTTTTCCTCCATATAAATAAAGCCTATGGGTTAAGGAAAAATAATAAGCTTTCAATTAAGAAAAACCAGTTCTCAGTTTCCTCTCTCTCCTCTCTCTTACCACCGGCGCCGAGTAACCCCCCCCCCCCCCCCCCCCGGGTCGGATTTCGTTTTGTGCGTTCGGGTTTCATACAGTTCTACTAGAGGAACGTTCGCTGGTCGATCATTGGTGGATTATAACTCAAGCAATCCATGTAATTTAATCTAACCTAATCCTTTAGGTTTAGAGCTACAAACGATTAAGATCATTAGGCTTTAATGGGTTTTTAGCTTTTATCGCTTCCGCATGATCAGATCAGAAACAGCGAGTTTCTGATCACATGGGTTTCAACAGTTTGTTTTAAACCTACGAGATATATCAAACCAGCGAGGTTTTGATAGATCTGAGATAATCCTCGAGTCAGTTTGATCCGAGGATACCCACAAAAACCCAACAGAACAACACTCGTCTTCCACAATTCTTGCTAATGGGAAATGTACATACGCATCCTAATAAGGTGTAATTATTACATTATAATTAAATAATTAGAAAATAAAATAAAACCGTAATGATTAGATTATAATTAAATAATCAAAAAATAAAATAAAAAAGTAATAATTGCACTATAATTAAATAGAAAAGAAAGTAAAATAGTAATGATTACATCAACTATATTAACATGTTTGATTGGTTAGTCAAACTATCAAAATGTTAAAAATAATTAATGCATTCGCCCTCCCTCTCTCTCTCTCTCTCTCTTCTCTCTCTCTCTCTCTCTCTCTCTCTCTTTCTCTCTCCCTCCCTCTCTTTCTCTCTCTTATATTATTTTATTTATTTATAATAATTTATGTATAGTAATAATCTTAATCATATTAAAAATAAAATAAAGTTTATATAAATAAACTTTAAAAATATTTTATTTTTTTGTAAACATAACATATCATTTATTTTATAACCTTACACATTTCAATGTGTGTATATAGTTATATGGTTTGCAGAATATAATACCATAAAATATTTAAAAACTAAAATAATAAATCATATTTTTTATTTTATTAATATTTTGATAGAATATATCATTAATCATTTTATAATTTTGAAAGAAATTATAAAATAATATTGAGAAGTAAGAAACATATAAGTATAAAAATACAAAGAGAAGTGTTATTAACATTGAGAAGTAAGAAACATATAATATAAAAACAAGTGTTGTTCATATTACTTTTTATAGATATATTTTTCTTTTTATATAAAAAAAGATATTATTTTTATTTTAATATTAATAAAAAAATTAAATACAAATGTCAATAATTTTTTAAAATAATATTCGTACAATTTTCTAACAATAATAAAAAAATAATAATACATGATATATGAAATTATTAAAAGTTTATATGAAATAAGAATTTAATAATAAAAAACTATATGAAATGAAAAATAATAAGAATAAAAAATACAAGTAAAATATAAAATTACTTAATGATGATGTAATGATTACATTATAATTAATTAATGAAGGGTATTAAAAAGCCTATATTAGGATAGGGTAATATAGAGTAGGGTGTCTCTCTCAACCCAAAAGCGTAAACTAGGATTGGGTGATATAGACTGGGGTGTCTCTCTCTACATCCATTTCTTAAATGCAATTAATTTGTTGTACTTTTTTATAGTTTTGACTGCATTAATTCTTTTTAGTACTTTGATAGTTTGATAGAACAATCAAACATATTAAGATAGTATTATTATGTTATAATTGGTAGACTAGGGTATATTGATCCTTAGAGTGGGGGTATGAATCCATACCCTATAATTAGTGTTATATTTGTAGTTTTCCTTATAAATTAAATGCACCCCTCCTTATTTATTATTCATTATATTTCAATAATTACATACAACTTCATATTTTATTTATTTTATCTTTTATTATTATCAACAATTTTTCCAACACATATACATGAATCAACATTACATGTAATAGTAGTACGGAAAACATGGCAAGAGCTAAAAGGTCGTATAGAGGATGGCAAACCATATATCGCCAAAAAACAGATTCTCGCATAGATCAGGTGGAAGCAATATCCGCAACTTTTTACGTCGCCAATCTACCGGAAGGATCAAATGGAAGAATACTACGGAAAGCTGTAGAGAAATTAGGTATAGTGGTCGATACATATGTGGCTTCTAAACGTAGCAGAAACGATTCCGTGTTCGAGTTCGTCAGATTTCTAAAACCTCAAGACACTTTGTTATTGGAAAAAGGTTGAATAAAGTCACAATAGGAGGAGGAAAACCGGAAGCGAACATAGCTAGATACAACAAGAAAGGGGGTCAAGCCCAGGTCACCAACCAAAAAGTGAGGTAGGCTGCCGGAATAGAAAAAGTTTCTTATGAAGGTCACGCCAGGAAGATTTTTTACATATATGCTCTCCAATAGGATGGTCCTGAGTTTCAGAGATGAAAATAGTGTTCCACCGCCTTGCTCAATTCAACTGCCGTATAATGTCAAAACGGTGAGTTTTAAACGATCTTAAATCTTCTCAAAGCTGAAAGGATAGAGAACTGTTTAGTTCATTACAGTAACCCCCGGGGACCCTGCTCCAACTTCAAATTCTTGGAAATTTTGAACGATTTTCTCAAGATTATTATTCATATACTTGATATTTTTTTTGCCTAATTTCAGGAATATAAGTGGGAGGTTTTTGCATAAATATCATGTTTAAAGACACCTGCTCTGCGGATAACTTCTTAGCCAAGAAGCCAACTTGGTCGAACTGGTTCTCATGGCTTCGACACTACGAGAAGGTGCCGATGAATATGAAAAAGAATATCTGGGTAAGTCTAGCAGGTCTTCCTCCACACTTACGATTCGAGGCAAACATGAATAGGATTCTAGGAAACTTTGGAAAAGTATTCGTTCCGATTACATGCGAGAGTGATGAACCAGATGTATCGTGCTACAAAGCATGCCTACTGGTGAGTTTGAAAGAGAAATTGGACGAAAAAGTAAAGGTAGCCTAGCATGATAAGGTAGACCCTCTCCAAATCTCTGAAATTTTTGAACCCTGGTCCCCTTACTTCACTTTCGCCAAAGATTTCGAAGAAGATGAATCTAAATTAGAGTTGAAAAACGCCAATGATGGTATGATGAATGATCCGGTGGGGAATGGTGTAGAAAGAAATGAAGCTTGGAAATTACTCATTATAATGCTGAACACAACGGTCTAAATGGTAGCTCGCTGGAAAGTATCGTCGAAACTACCAATTTACCGACCGGTGTAGTTCTCAAAGAGGCGAATTAAATAATGAGCAGTCCCAATGTAGAACCCCCTAAGGCATGGATTTCGAAAGGTTTCGATCACTCTCCCTACAACACGGCTCGTAATGCAGATTCCCATGTTATGTTAACGGGCCAATTCAATCGAAGTACAACCAGTTGCGATATGCCTGATCTCGGTCCAACTATTTGTCCTTTCGGGACTTCTATTGGGTCCAAATTTGATTTGAACCTCCCTTAAGGTCCTTCTCGATGAATTCTAATTCCAATAAGGATTAGAATCTACTGACCCTTGGCTAGGTTTTTAGAAAATTGCAAAATGGAGATAAATAAAACCCTACAATCATAGAGCTTCTGTTGTTCGAGTAAGTTCATCTTCTAAGGTCTCAAACACTATGCAATCATCAACTGAGCCTCGATCTGATGAACAAAGACTTGAAAGGGAATTCAAAGTACCATTGATGTTGAAAAGGATCTGGGTTTCCAATTTGATGGATCTGAAGATGTCCTAAAAGATCAATTGGTAGGCAACTAGGAGAATCATATGATAGCCCAATGAACTTCCTCGCCCTAAAAATAAGAGGCGTTGGAAGCACGCAAAAATCAGACTGGGTTAGGGGCTTGCTGAAAGAGAACAACATCAAATTCTTAGCTATCCAGGAGACGCAGTGTGGAAATATCGATAAAATCAACACCAAAAGCTTTTGGTTAATTTCTTCAGTCGACTTTCATGCAGTACCTTCTCAAGGAAGGTCAGGCGGCCTTTTATGTATTTGGGACCCTGCAGTTTTTGTCAAAGCTCATGTCTTTATAATCCAAACGCTTTGATTATTAGTGGGAATCTGAAAGGTGTTGCTTCTAGGATACACATAGCCAACATTGATGTCCCAAGACAACATTAGGCCCGTAGAGCCTTATGGGGGAATCTATCGTCCAAAATTCTATCCAATTCGGGATTTTGGGTGTTAAGTTATCTTTTGTGAGTTCCTTCTTACATAGATTTTGACACGTTTTAGGATACAACATTTTCTGGTTGAAACAATTAACTTTGTAATCTAGTAAGCGGGTTTCATTCTGTTGTACGATTAGTTGGAGAAGTATATGTTCATGAACATTATTGATTCAACTTTTCATGGCATCCCACAATTCTTTGTGTGTTTCTAGTTTAATGAAAGCAAAAATTGATATGCAATCTCAAAACATGATGGTAATTGCTTGTACCTTTTCACAAGGTTGGTTTTCAGGGTCAGTATGGAGTTGATGGGTTTTACGTGTATTCTTGTACCTTTTTCAACAAATAGTCTTTTTCAAAATAAAATATCTAACATAGTACATGACCTAATACCATTTTCAAAACAAAATGTAAACGGTAAGGACGACAATTATAGTATCAAAATCTAAAGATCATTTTTAAAAATCCATGTAAACCACAAGGACCAAAATTGTAGTTTACTCTTGTTAGCTTAATAAATTAAGCCATTATCGATTTGGGGGCAGCCATTCGTCTATTTCCAATCAGGTGAGCATGAGAGAGGCGGCGAAAAATGCGATGAGGTCTGGACTGGTGGTGATCGGTGCAGTTGCTTTTGGGTATCTCACTCTACAACTTGGATTCAAGCCTTATCTAGAAAAAGCCCAATTATACAACAACCCTAACCCTAACGATAACGATAACGATCTGAATCCAGAATCCAACCAACACCAACAACAACAACAGCAGCAGCTGAATGATTCAGCCGCCATCATTTTAGACGACGGTTCACCATCTTAATATGATGAAATTAAACCAAGGTGTTTTTTGTAGTTTATTTATTTGATTGTTGACATATATATATATATATATATATATATGTCAACTGTTATTGTGTCCTATTTCTGATATTTGTTCAGTATGCTTTTTAGCATAAAGTTTATTGGGGATGTTTTTTTGACATTTTTATTTTAGTTTCATGAAAAACGTTAATTAGGGGTTATTTCATTGAATGCCTAATTTTGTGTCTAGGATTGTATTGTAGACAAATGATGACAAGTGTTAAATATGGATCTGAACCGACTTATAATCAGACGGTGCTTTAGAAGGGAATTGATCCGTGGCAAATATAGACGTAGTTACATTGTTTAAGTCATTCATGGTTTTCAACTATTTGTTTAACTATCTTTAACGAAACATATATTCTTAAAAGGGTTCGAAGCCTTGAAATCGCGAATTTGCTTTATTTTTTGTGGGACTTGGAATGGTCAATTTGAACATCCAAATTCTTTTCGATCATTTAGAGGGCATAATGGAATCTAAAGGAATTGGAATGATCAATTATATTGATCGAATCCCATTCAAACGTTTGGTTTACCCATGGAATAGAATAGAATTCCATGCATTCTACTATTCATGTAAATGTCATTCCATCACGATAATTAAGATAATTAAGATAATTAAGATAATTAAGAAAGAATTCAATTCCACTCCATCCTATTTTCTCAAAAAGACAATTATCTCCATTTTCTTTACTTGATTTACCATACCTATATGAACCTCTGTCAACCACCACGGTTCTAATCCATCGCCAACCACCAGATTTCTAAACCACTGCCAGGGACCACCGGTATGAACCACAACTGACGACCACCGATAGGAACCACAATCGACCACCATTATTGTGAACCACCATTGACCACCATCGATATGGACCACCATCAACCACCATTGTCCTGAACCATCGCTCACAAACACCTATAGACCATCGACCGACGACCACAGTTTTGAACCACCTCCGACGACCACCTGTCTAAAGCACCGTCGACCACCACCGTTTTGAACCACTGCCGACCACCGTCAGCCTGAACAACCGTCGATACCATCGCTTTGAATCCCCTCTGACCACTATTAGTCTGAACCACTATCAACCACCGTTGGGCTGAACAACCCTGCCGACCACAGCCGTTCTAACAATCGTCAACCACCACCGTTCTAACTTTATTCTTTGAGTTTTTTGTATATAATTTTAATTCCATGAAGGAATATGGGTTTAGTAAAAGTTTCCAATATCTTCCCATCTCATCTTTTAAGAAAGATCATTATATCCTTATATGCAACTCTAATCTATTCACCATCGCTATCACCACCACCCCCACAACTCTCGTCAACACTGCTAATTCCCACTGTCACCATTCACACCACTGTCGTCATTGTCATTACCAAAATCGTTATCGCTGCCACCACCACTACCACCATCACCATTGTAGCCTCCACTATTACCGTCACTACCACCGTTGCCCTTGCCCCAATTTCACTATCACCATTTTCGTATCCGGGCCACAATCGTTGCAAAAAAAAAAAAATTACGTATTTGGGAATTGGGTCATACCGCCCATTTGGTAAGGTTGCCTTTGGTATACACCACGAAATGGGACATGACAGAACAAAATAGGTAACAAAAATATTGTAAAGTAATACTCTCTAGTAACAAAAATATTGTATAGCTTCCTCGTTTCATTTCTTGTCATTTGGGCGTTAATTTCTACTCACAACTGCAATTTGCAATGGCCTTTTTTAATATATGATGTAAAACTTTTTTATTCGCCTGTCTTCCAGTGTTGTGGTGGATTGGTTATCGTTCGGGGGGTTCATGGCGTCGTAACAGAGTTCGAGCCTTCCCGTGCACATGCCTGGGGACATTTAAGTGGGGCCATGTTTAACCCCCAAAATTGTCGGGGGTTACTCGGGTTTTGACCCAGACACCCTTTAAAAAAAAAAACTTTTTTATTCGCTTGCTTATGATTTGGATGTAGTTGCATTTTTAAACAAGTGTGCCGTCTTCCAATTTTTCAACTTCAAACATTTTAGTAGCTCCAATCAAGTTCACCCTAATCATCCAACCAAAATTTGTATGTCCGCCTAGTATGTACTCTTTGATGAATAATTGACTTTAAACTCTATAGCCTCTTGAATAAATTTCAATCCTATTATAAATACAGTTTTATTTTTGTTGATAAAGATTTCTCAAAGGCTGATTTGTGTAGTGTGCGATCCGTAATGGTGCGGTCCCCTGTAAAGAATTATATGTAAAAAGTAGTTGTTAAAAATAAATTTTAAGATTAATCAACGTAACAAGAGAAATTAATGAAACAGTTGAAAACATGATAACGAAGTGTGGTCATTTGCTTTAGCGATAATCCAGAAATGCGAAACAGTTTTCTTTTTTTGAATTAGTAATAAGGCCTGTTTCCAGGTCATGAAATTTTAACTCCATATCTCTTCCAAATCCTCTAATCAACCTTTGACACTTTATTTATTTATCAAAGAAACAAAATTCTAAGATAAATCAGATAGAGTAATAATGTGCCATAGATTGATTGGTATGAATAGAACAAGGAGATATAGGTTTGGAGAACATGTAATTTGTATGTTGCTGAAGCTACTACAATGGCTTCATGTATGATTCCTATGCCTCTAATAGCAGGCTTTTTTTGGATAAGGTTCAGATGGGTTGTCCAGACTACTCCCTTGGTAATTTTTACCGAGAGCTAAAGTATGCTCCCCTGGAATTAATACTCAGTGGCCCCTGGTTGCTCACCCCCGGATTCGAACTTGGGTGGGTTTTTCCCCACATTAAGCCTTAACCGGTAGGCTGCCCCATTGAGGTTCTCTAATAGCAGGCTTTGACATGTGAAAAATCTTTGGTACACCATCGATGATATCCATCGTGCTTGCTATAAGACCTTCTAGTCTGTCTTTCTCTTCTAGTATCTTCTTCGCTTACTCTATAGCAGTATTTTGTTCTTCCTAGGTAAACTTGTGGTATTTTACATGTCTGTTATTTAATGAATGATTCACATCAAGGTTTGTCATTTAAAAGAAGTAAATGGATACAAAAATCTATTTCATAAAAGGAAGAACTAGTCATTTTCATAAAAGCATGTACATGATCAATGAGGATACTCAAAAAACTATTTTTACACCCTCTTTCCAGTTTGGCTTATTAACATTCAACATCTACATACTTTTTATATAACCCCAACCTCAAAAACATAGACATGAATTTTTTTTAGGATCACATGTTTTTTTTTATCATGAATGTCCATGAGAGGTTGGTGTTTTGTTTCCACAATTTGTACATAACAAATGCACAAAAAAGCATAAAATGGGTACTACAACTAATTAAGCGTTATTAACTGGATGGATAAAAACACGGTACCCATTGATCATGTTACAATGAAAACGATTTTAATATTTACCGTAAGATTTTCTAGTTTTTAGTTGGAACTTTGATGTGATAGTCATTGAATATATATGTCAAATACCATAAGTTTACTAAAAAACAGCAAGATATTGTTATAGAACAAGAGAAGAAGATTCTAGAAGAGAAAGAGAGACTAGACGGGTTTTTATAGCAAGCTACATGGATGTCACTGATTGCATACCATGCTTTTTCATGTGTCGAGCGTGCTATTATAGGAATAGGGATCCGATGAAGAGTCGTTGATAGTGGCTTTAGTCGAATAAAAATGACATACTCTCCATGCCCATGTCTCCTCTACATGGTACCAATCAATATATGACGAGTTATTACTTTATCTAATTCATTTTTTAATTATCTTTCTTCGATAAAGCGAAGATGTGTCAACATTTAATTGGAGGAGATGAAATTCTAAGTTTAGTGACCATCGCTGTTCTTAGGGGAGGAAGATGTGGATACCATCGTTGTTCTATTGTGTGTGTGTGTGTGTATATAGAGTGAGAAAGAGAGTAAAGTTCATTAAGAAACCAAAAAAAAGTAAAAACCGTAAAAACTCATGGTTTCATAGCTTAGACAACGAAAACTCTTCGTAGAGTTGTTTAACAAGATGCCGTGAGAGGATGGTTTCTAGATTGTGGAGTAGTGCATGTGTGTGATACACAATCTAGAAACCATGTCTAACTTGTAACTTGTAACTTGTAACTTGTAACTTGTAATTACCTGGTATACATAGGGGATTTTATTTATTTATTATTTACCTTGTATACAAGTTACAAGTTAAATAAAAGATACATTTTAGTAGGATTTAAAAAGAGTAATGATTTATTTAATACATTCTGAAAAGTGTAAGGACTTATTTATTCCAAATAAATGTCTAATGATCATTCCAAACAACAAAGTCTATTGGATTTTTATAAACTTTTCCCTTTTGAAATGGTTAACTTTATGAAATTTTGGTTTTCTTAATTGGAAGTTAATATATTGCTGATTAAGAATTAGTTTATTACAAAGAATATGAGAAATATGAAACTTATGAAGACTTCAAAGCTATAAAGAAATTTTTAGAAATACATCAATAAATAAATGATTAATAATTTTAAAAAAATTAAAAAATTTCACACCGAACGATTTGGCAACAAGTGACCACATCAATCAAACTGGACCATCAAAAGTAGAATGGTATGACTGGTTTAGGCAATTTGGGCCACATATTGCCTTTACACTAATACCAGGTAGATTGTACTAACTATACAAACCTAATCTTAACCATTAATTTTGTTTGTGTTTTGTTTATTTCCTAATTTTTAGATGGTTTTCAAATGTGATTGAGAGAAAATCTATGAACTAAATTAATCAACACCATTGATCATATACATGTATTGTCGAGATTGGTTTGTATAGTTTGTACAAACTATCCAGTCTTTTGGCACATGATAAAAGCATAATGTCTTTGAACAAGTTTTTTTTAATCATTCATAATTTTTTTGCGAAAACTAAATATATCATATATGCATGCTTAAAAACTAAAAACTAAAATCATAACGTCTTTGAACAAGTTTTTTTTTAATCGTTCATAAATTTTGAGCAAAAACTAAATATATCATATACTTTTGGCTCTCAATTTTTTCAAAAAATGTTCAAACTGCAAACCAGACCAGACTAGAAGTGATTTAAATATTTTTCAAACCAGACCAGATCAAGCGATTTAGATATCTTTCAAACCAGATCGGACCATTCAAACCGCCAAAAACAATCCGATCAAACTTCGCTCAACCAGTTTGAGCGGTCCAATAGTTTTTTTTAACACCCTAGCCATAACGGTGAGGAGCTGGGGGACCGGCCAGCGATCATAATCAGGTACATGGTCTAATCTCAAGGATTCCAATTTCCTAGACCAAAAACATCCTCTAGGCAAAAGAACACCCAAGTTCATCACAAAATCCTCCTATTAATCATGAGGAACAAACAAGCAAAGATGTGGGATTCTTAGTATTACAATATTGGACACATTTCATACCAAAACATCAATATACCACCTTCTAAAGCAAGATCAAAATGGGAAAATAATGTAATTTAGCAATCAAAGGAATGGATGTTGTAATAATGAACTAAACAAACCTGGGTGGGGTGGATATTACAACTCTCAGACGTAAAGAAAACAAAAAATCCCGACTTCTATAAAGTCCAATCGCTCATCGGTAGTTCTTCACGGACACCACTTGGCCTTGGAATTGGAACTTGTGCTTTCTGAGCAACTATCTCTGCACTACTCGAAGAAGAATTTACGGGTGCGACCAGATCCGGAACGTTAGTTGAGGATGAATCGGAAGTTTGACTTTCTGGAGGTACACCAGAAGAACCAATATGTTCAGGCTCGACTGAAGAACCACTGGCATTCGTTTCACCTGATTCAGCCGTAGGAACAGCAGATCCTGATTCAGCTGTAGGAACAGCAGATCCTGATTCAGGCACACCCACTGAATCAGGCGTCACCCCAGAATCTGGTGCAGGTTGAGCTCCTGATTCCGCTGTTGGTGGAACCCCAGATTCCGCTGTGGGTGGTGGAACCCCAGATTCTGCCGTAGCTGGTGATTCTGCAGCTTCTGTTGTAGGTGGTACCGCCCCGGATTCTGCAGCAGCCGTCGGTGGTGCCGCCCCGGATTCTGTAGCGGCCGTTGGTGGTGCCGCCGCCCCGGTTCAGAAGAAGATTGTTCGGCAGCAGTGGAAGTCGGTCCTTCAATTGGCAAAGGTTTGGCTGGTTGCTGGAGAGAAGGTGGAATAGTTTTTTTCTGAATTCCAGGAAGAGGAGCATCTATGGATGGCATTCCAGGGGGAAGGATTTCAATCGGTGGCTTTTTGGCTGCATCAGCAAGACTTGTGAGTTTAGGTTCCTCGAGAGAAGCCAGAAAGGCGCTTGCAGCATCCGTCTTTGTTGAAGGACCATGTTCCATCTCCTTTTGCAACGTTTTGTTCCACGACTGAACTAAACTCCTCAGTGTCGTCCGCCCGTGTGCCTGGAAGCATGAAGCAACTTTAGAATACAAAAAAGACAACTGAATGATTATTATTATTATTACCCTCATTATTAATCTTCACCAAAATCGCCTCTTTTGCTCGTTTTAGTTGGATGGTGGAACAACCAACCGTCAGTTTTTCTTTTAACGATTAAAAAAGGGTTATATGATGAATTGTTCTTTTTTGCCAAAAAAGGCTGATTTGGTGAAAAACTCAGATTATTATGGTGGGAGATGTATAGTTGTACATGGGCATGAAGCACAGCTTCAGCTAGCATCCCAGTATCCTGCCATGATTTCTCCATACGAGCATTATCTCCCAAAACTGCTGCGGCAAACGCAGCCTCCCGCCCAGAGCCGACGGATATCAGATTATTCACCAACCCCTAGCAACCAAATAAAGCAAGGCACAGTTTGTTTAGATCAGAAAGATGAAAACGACCATGGACAAAAGTGACAGGCAAATATAATCGCAAAAATCAATAGGTATAAATGCACCAAAAATAGCATTATCCTTTTAGTGTGTTGAATAATTAGTTTTCTCAATAAACAATGCAAGGAAGTTTCAAAATATTGTACTTCATACCCGATTTGACTGGCTAATCTTGTAACATCTGGATATCAAGTTGTGAACTTATGAAGTAAAAATTCATTACGCAATCAAATGTTACGAGATCAGCAAGTTATCAATCGAATCGAGTACAAATTAGGAAACTCTAGAGCTTCGTTGCATTATTTGAGGCAAACTTTGTTGCATTTTGTAAGGTGAATGCAAGAAATATAAGTAGAATAAACTTGAAAACATACACCAAGTCGTGTCAACTCTCCATGATTAGCAAGGCGTAAAGCTAGTCCACGTAATTCATGACCTGGTAAAGCTCCCTTGACTGCACCAGCAGCAGCTAACCTCTTAAGAGCTTCGCGAGCAACTTCAGCTTGTCCAGTAGCATCTGCTGCATCAATAATTGCCAAGAATTCTTGGGCAAATTTCACTACTCCGTCAACAGCATCCACAATGTCTTCCTTTTTAGCATTAGCAGTCGTAGTTAAAGACATTATGTCATTTAAGTTAAGTCCGACAGCATCTTGCCCAATATTCCTGCTGTTGCTCATTGTCAGAAGACATTGCAGGGCTCTCTTCAGATCATTGCTCTGCATTGCCAAATCAAATTCCAACCTGAATAACACAAGAATGTTTTAGCCACAGTTCTGGATTGTTATGATGCATGAGGAAAGTTCAAATGAAAACTCATTTTTCATTGTGAACGTGAGGACCACTAAAATCGTGCCACGTGGCAATATTCACTCTGAATAATGCATAATATTCAGAGTGAATTAAGGCGCCTAAGATTTATTCACTCTGAATAATGTATGATATTCAGAGCGAATATTGCCACATATGGAGCAATTTTAGTGGTCCTCACGTTCACAACCAAAATTGAGTTCACATTTGAACCTAACCCTATGATGCATCGCATATTAAGCAAGTTCTATTTGTTGATATATACTCCCTAAATCCGAAAATATAAGCATCCACGTAATACTTTCTAATTCTTCCCTTAACTATGAGATGGCTATTATTAGAGGTAACATTGCCATCTACTTGGTTAACAAGTGTACTAATTACAAGTTGTGTGACTTTTTCATGGGATGGACCGATGAAGGGACTATTGCAATGTAATAAAATTACTACAGATAATAATCGAAGTAAAAATGTTTAAATGCTAAATTGATGAATATAAAACAAAGGGAAAGCTCAAAGGATAACCGTAAACATTCATGATGAATATCTATCAGTATATTCATCATAATAGTTAGTTCTAAGGTTGTAAAAATATTGTAAAACAATCCACCACACCTCTTAGATATTCCAGGTAGATGAAGCGCTTCAGTAGCATAACCCATCCCAAGCAAAAATTGAGCTAAATCATCATGGTGCTCTCTACCAAGTCTACTAGCCCTACAAGAAGAGCGCACATCCGATTATTAAAGTCTAACGATTATCAAGTACTAGCAGAGTCCAGGAAATAGAAGTGTACCATTTTACTGCACTAATAGCATCCCCATATGCAGCAAGACAGCGGCAACGGATTCCAGGATGGCTGAGGGATATTGCATGAGCAAACATGTACCTGTAACCAGTTCAAGAAAAAAAAAAGGTAATAAAAAAGCAGAGGGGTCAATTCCTACTATATATATATATGTAGGGTTAGAGAAAAGTTCAAATGTGAACCACTTTTTGGTTGAGAACGTGAGGACAGCCCAGAGAGCGCCACGTGGCAATCTGAAATTTTCTCAACTTAGTGTTATTCATACTGCATAACGCTATCATTCAGACTGAATAAAGCGTTATGCAGTATGCATAAGGCTTAGTCGCACTCTGACGCAGGCGGGTTAGCCGCGGGTCAAGGCTTATTCAGTCTGCATAACGCTTTATTTAGTATGAATAACACTAACCCGCGGGGTTTATGCAGACTGAATAAGCCTTGACCCGCGGATGTCAGATTGCCACGTGTCGCGCTCTGGGTTGTCCTCACGTTCACAACCAAAAAGTGGTTCACATTTGAACCCGCCCCTATAGGGTTAGGTTCAAATTTGAACTCAATTTTGGTTGTGAACGTGAGGACCACTAAAATCGCGCCACGTGACAATATTCACTCTGAAAGATGAGTTCACGTTTGAACTTTCCTCTCTCACTATATATATATATATATATCATAAAATTCCTTTGAGCTGCGAAGACCTTAAATCACATTGATGATTAGATGCCTACCGCAAAGCATACGCACAACAAAAGACAACTTATTTCAGGTGTCTAGATTGTGTGAAATAACAAAATTAAGTCTCTTACATGGCATTAGATTGACCAGACAACAATCTTGAGTGAACAAGTGTCAAACATAGTTGTGAACAATATGTGGGTGTAAAACAGTGCACTTGACTTGCATATAAGAATATTTACATGAATAGAAATAGAATTCCTACTAATCAAACAAGGTACCTGTCAATTAGCCATAAAACACCATCTCTGACGCCCACAACAACTAGAGGCCCAATAGGTCTCTTCTGCTCTGACGGAAAACGAGTGACTGCAACTTGCACCCCTCCTCCACCAACAGCAATCTCATCCACTCTTCTACCCTCAGCAAACTTTTGCAGCCCATCATCAGCATCAACTCTAGTTTGTTTAGGTAATGTCAAAAAAGGAGGAATAGATGGTGGATGCTGGAAGGATGCTAACCGCACAACCTGAGATGAAGAAATACCCAAGAGATAAATAAAGTGATCTTTTAAAAGATAACAGGTTGGATAGTACTTCATTCTTCTGAATTCTTATAATGCTTAAGACATGATTGGGTAGAAAGATGATATCAGATAAACATTGTTGACTAACTTCAGTTCAATGGAGTTGCATTATTAAGTTCTCAGTGAAGAAACCTAACACAAATATGTACTTCAAAACTTGTGTTGAATTATGTATATGAGCAATAGGTGGAATAAACAGAACATCCAAAGTTCAAAGATACTAGGAGGCCTTGGGGAAAGGACAATGGCTGGCCTGAATAAATTATGCATACGGTGATATATGGAATCATGTTTGTTAGAGATATAGCATTACGTACTTTTCTTCTGTAATAACATCTCGGGTTTGACTAGGTTCTGTAATTGTGGACCTTTTATCCCCATCTGAATAGTGGAGAATTTAGACTTTTCTGAGAACATTGTGAAAATTAAATAAAACCTAACCCCATCATAGCCATAAACAGAAGCCTCATCAAAGCTTCCAGCTTCGAGCTGCAGGATGAAAACTTTGACAGACAATATGGACTGACAACCATATTATAGAAATGTTAAAAATCCAACTGACAATATGGGCATCTAGTGCTACTCGACAGTTTCACTGATGGAACTCCACTGTGTATGATAGCTGCCGAAGTTTTATAGAGCTGACAACCTAGTTGATATGGGGCTGTTTGTTTGGCACTAGATAAGCCACCTAATGGTCCCACCACCTACTCATTCACACAGATTATATACAGAGCTTAAAAGGCTTAAATTGCCTCTTAATGAATCATACATATATATATATATATATATATATAAATTTCCTTGAGCTTGGAGGGTAAGTCCAATGCTCTTTTAAGAGAACACTCAGATCTCCACATTGTTAATATTTTTTTCCATCGAGGAAAGATCTAGAATCACTTTAAGCAATACATTTATTTCATTTATAAAGCAATAGTTAACTCTTTCACATTTATATGGGTATGTGCGGGTGTAAGGTACCAAAAACTAGAACATCCCATTTTGCCAATAAAAGAAGCCCACAGACACTAAAGTGCTAACTGATGCATTTTTGTTGCCATGTTCACTTCATCTAACACGAAATATTTGAAGTCATGGCAAGCAACTCAACGAAAACTTGATATCCTATATATAGGGGTATCAATTGGATAGCACTGAAAACAAAGCCAAACCAAAAGTGTAATAATGTTTAAGAGACCATCATACATTAGCATTACTATTACCTTCATAATAATACGTACCAACAAATAAAAACCCATGACTTACTATATGCCAATAAATTGTGTACATGCATGATGTCTTACCTATTGGACTTCTCTTATTCAATAGGTAGCACGATTGTGCCAGTGATGCCAAACAACATTGCAGTTAAAGAACATAATTAATCCTTTTGAAAGTTGTGCCATCCTCCTTGTGGACAGTTTTAAATCATTAATTATAATATAAATACCTGTAGCATTGGTGGTCTCAGTGTTATCCTCTCCTGCGCAGAAGTTTGTGGACTATCAACTGCAATTAGTGCTAGCTCGCCATGCTCCACAACCGCTCTTGCCTGTGCCTCCTTAAGTTTCATCTCTTCTTTTCTCCGTTTTGTTTCTACATCGATAGGTGCAATACCAGCATCCACAAAAACGCACCTGAAGACACAGCACCACAAAAAGATTTCCCATATGCTTAGTGACAAGAAATGAAAATACAAAGATGCACAACTGATTTGATATTGCGAAACCCCCCAAAAAGATGTATCCTCCAATATGTGAAAGAAAATCAGACATAATGTTTGATTTTCACACTACGCTTTTTTCCATAATGTGTAGTTTTTGGACTTCACCTATATAAGGTTCCTGTCCATTTAAGAAGCATAAGCTTTTGTTGCTTTTCTGGGGTTTGAGCAGAGGATTGAACCCCTCTGAAGTTGAGCTTCTTCAAAGTGAAATAAGCTATGTTTTTCCAGAATTCTATTACTAATTGATTTCTTTTTATTCAATATTTAATGATACTTCTAAGCTATCAACAATTAGACTACATCATATATCCTAATCTAAAGGGAGTGACACAACAAAAAATGCACATGGTAGAAATGTTTTTTTCTAAAGTGAATGTAGTACTCTCGTTTCATTGTCAATATCGAGTAACTGAAGGTAGCATTTTTATTGAAGAAAGAGAATGTGCATCAATAACTTTTGACGACAAAGATGCTTGCATTTTCTAGTCCAGCAGTTAATTGCATAGAGATAAAATAAATGGAACATATGACGATAAGAGTAGACGATCATACCAATAAAGATTACATGAGAAAGAATCCATTAACGAGGTCAGTTAAATTAAGAAGGTGGGAGTAATAATAACAAAATAGCCAAGCTTCATAGCCTTGTCCAGTTGCCAAAACCATGGTTGACAAAAGTGTGCTTTTATGCTGCATGAATCTCTAGTTTAATATGCTAACCCATAACATGAACAATTTACATATGTTGAATTCAATGAATTTAGGGTCATGAAACTTGTTGGAGACTGAGGCTACCCTATAAAATCTGTCATACTGATGAATCTACAGTGTGAGCAAACTTCAGAACAGAAGAGACTTCTGCCTAAGCAAATTTGAATATATCTACTATGATTCATTCACCCTAAAAAAACTCACTAGTTTCCTAACCAACCCATACTTCCAGTGAGCCACATGCATTCTTCAGATAAAGATTGCTAAAATGACATATATTGCTTCACCCTTTCACCAGTTCACCATGGTTCCAATGTACAGAGTAACGGTGTACTAATTATAAGAAACTCTTTGTAGGTTGTTCTAGCCAACCAAAGATCAAAAATTCACAGTTGGAGATATCAACAGGCTAAGTGTCCCAGGGATGAGAATTATTCTTGGTATAAAATAGTTAATCAGCAAATGTAACTTACTCAATCGTTGTTGGTGTGGCCACAAAAAGCTGCCTCCGATGCCAAACTGCACCAGTGGCATGGGTATCGCCACATCACCCAAGTACCTATACTGAGGTCGCAATGAAGATATGGCAATGTATTGCTGATACGCAAAAGCACAGTACTCAACAGTTTGGTCCCAGGCTGTCCATTCTGGCTGAGGCAGCATTCCACCCACGGGTTGAAAGCTTTCCCAACTAAAAATTCAACATCGTTAAAATAGTAGTCAGACCAAGATATTCAACATCAAAAAACGAGTGGTATCCATATTGCATCATAAAGATTCAAAAATTTATTAATATAAAATGTGATATTTCAGGTCAGTTACATATTATATCAAGCGATGTAAAGGATACTTTTAGCATGGAGAATACATAGACATGCACAATCAAGTGTGTTGAAGTTTTTTTTGTCTCGATACACCTAGAACTAGAAAGTAAAATTGATGAACTACTAACAAAAGTGAGATCAGGACTGGCAAGTTTTAGTGTATAAATGATATAGTTTACAAAGCTCACAGTGCACCTTCCCATTGCATAATCACAGAAGCTGGTGCAGTGAAATAATATCCATAAAGGTTCTAGACATATTCCACCGGAAACATCTGTATAAAGATCAGAGTGGATGACATAGAAATTCTTCCAAATAAGAGATCTTCTGATGTGTCTCTGTTAAGAGCATAGTGCATTTGACTTTCAAATGAGGGAGAAAATATGACAAGCAGCATATACATTTCGTCAGTAAGAATGTTACATCTTGGTGCTACCCTACTGGTTACGCATGATCATTTCAGAGAGAAGTGAATCAGAAAACTTATCGACACAGATACAATCAAAATTCCATAGTAATTATAGTGCTAGAAATTATTTACATTAAACGGGGAAGATATTAAACATTACTACCACCAAAGGCCTTGAATTCATCTGAAAAACAAGGTGCAAGTTCAGAAGGCCAGCAATCTTACCTGTATAACTGAAAGTTCTGAGGTGCTGCTTCAGCAGGATTCCTTTGAGAAGCGTACCCATCATCAATGGTGCTGAATGATGAAAGGGCACTACTCCCAAATCCTGATAACGGCATTGACTGGATTGATGAAATAGATGAGGCAGCGACAGGGCTAACTCTTCTGGAAGTTCGGTATGCTATACCAAGTAGTGTCCCTCCATGCAATCCAATAACCTACAAACAGAAAGTCTTAGCATGCACCACATAAGCACATTTTGAGAGCCATGCGACCTAAATGTTAACCTCCATGTGACATGGGAGCTCACTGTAGGAACATGCATTAATAGTTGGTTAGTTTTCAGATTACATTTTTCATTAATATAGTCTCTAGATTTTCTGAAACAGTATTCCTTAGCAAGATCATGGGAGGAGGGACGGGCGGCAAATAATTTAGGATACATTTTTGGGATCACTAGATTTTAGTCGGAAAAAGAGGAAAAAGAAATCATACCATAACAGACCTCAGTCAATCTATACATATTAGGACGAATGCAACAGATTGGACAAAAAAAACATGACTCCCTCATAATTACTATGACAAGTATGACCCGTCTGTTTTAAATTTAGCCAACCACATTTGAGAAATAAAAAGCAGTTCCAGACAACGAAAGTCGCCCCAAAATGGTGATAACAAACACGAAACATGGGTATAATAAAGGGAACAGAAACTCATACTGGTTCACTGCGTTCACCAATCGACCTCATTAATATGTTGGATGTCCCATCATCAAGCAAGATACGAACTTGAACACTTGCAGCAGAAGCAGCTGCTGCAGCTGCTTGTGCTGCGGCAATAGCAGCGGCTTCCTTTGCTTTTCTTGATGAGCCCCCTTTAGGTAATATAGGCATCCTAGGAGGCACCGCAGATTCTAAAAGGGCAAATCTGTCTCGACAAGTATCCCAAACCAGAAGCCTTGCAGTGCCTGAATCGACTATTGCCCAATCGCTGACCTTGTAGACTGAGAAGTATGGAATATCAGGCCATACAATTGAAACATACCTGCAACGAAAAAAGCAGAATTAGTCATATAGAGAATGTAATTTTCATTAATGTCCTTAATATTATTGGACTAAATCAACCGTTAAGTAAATGGGAACACTAAACAAAGCCAAGCATGCAAGGGGAAAATAATTAGAAGAAAGGGTAAATTACATATTTGGTCCCTGTGGCTTCCATTTATTGCACTGTTGGTCCTTATATTAAAATAATTATGGAAAAGGTCCCTACTGTTTGGTCCTTGTCGTTTAGACTATATTGCACTGTTGGTCCCTGTGGATTTACACTATATTGCACTGTTGATCCTAACCCTGTTGGCAAAATAAGGACCAGCAGTGCAATATAGTGTAAACCACAGAGACCAATAGTACAATATAATATAAACCACAGGGACCTTTTATATAATTATTTCAAAATAGGGACCAACAATGCAATAAAGTGTAAACCACAGGGACCAAATATGTTAAATTTACCCTAGAAGAAATAATGTCAAAAGATCGACAAGAGTCGGCAGTCACAAGGGTCATGAGATCAAGTGCAGATGATTGACTAGTTGCTGATACAGAACGGTCCTAATATATGGTCACGTTCCCACACTATAAATAGTGCTTCGACAGAAGAACTTACTTTCCCGAACTGCTGACGGATAGGACGGAATATGAATCATGTGGAACAGGAGTGCTAATATGCTTTTTGATCTGTTTAACATTGAGTTGTTCAGAAGGGTCTCCCCTTAATTTTCCTGTTTCGGTCAAGGATCCATTACTTCCAAGAGAAGGATTTGCCGTGTTGGATAATTGAAACTGCAGCATCTTCAGTTCCCGTTCAACTACATACACTGCTGCATGTTCACGGCTTTCTGGTGGTGACGGTAGAGGAGCAACAGCAGGAAGAGATCTAGGATCGAATTCACTGAGTATCACACCTATATTTGTTCCAGTGGCAACAATATGTGGTTGTAAGGGATGTGCAACCATTGAATATACCTAACATTGTAACCCAGCATAATGAGTATTCAAGTATACAAACATTTTGACTCAAGGATCACAAAAAACAAAGAAACATTGCTTAAGTAATTCATGGTTTGATCTGGAGTAAAGCTCAGAACACATTTTAGTACAGGAAAGCATATGATATGAACTCATATTCAGATGCATACATACATACCTACTAACTAGATGTTTGTTATGTATGAAAGCATATGAAGATGCATGTGAAAATAGAGAACAATACACCAATGCACATGAGAACAGAGCAAGAAACTCGAGTCTCATCCTAGGAACAAATACGGTAACTCATGCAAAGTTACTGTTTATCTGAAAGCCTGCTACATGGAAATCAGTTGCCCTGCAAGGCAGAACCAGAATTTTTGGAATTTGGCATCTCTCACAGTAAACTAAATTTGAATATCTCAAGCTAAACTCAAATACAATTTGATAAAACAATTGTATTGAGAAAAATAAAAATCAGATGAACTTGATACAGAAAGTATATAGGAATTTATAGACAAGTCCTCATTCGCTGTCATATAGTCTATAGTGCTTCCATCATGATTTAATTGGTTTCTTGTCTTTTTTTTACGAATATGAGCGACGTGGGGCTAAACCAATTGGTTTAATTGGTTTCTAGTTGGATAATGTACATCTATGCATGCCAGAGAGAAAGATCATATATCTGGGGTGAAATAGCAAATATTAGCTCTATTAGTTTTATCCAGTTGATTTGGCAGCTTTTTTTCCTTTTAATCACATTTAAGAACCCTTCCATAATCAGAGGATGAGGCTGGGAAGGGACAATGGAAGCCAGGAAGAGATTCTCAGGTAACAACCAAGCTCATTCTATTTTAAAAAACCATGTGTACCGAGGCAGCTAGTTTTCTTGGAACTATTAAAAATTAAGGTAACTGAAACATCTAACACACTGCAATTTATCATCAGCTTTCTTTCAAGTGAAAAGGTAACAGCACAAGAATTCTATTGGGTGTAACATGAGACATTGATATCCGAAATTGTACCGCTTATTTTGTAATTAGCAACACAAGCATTAATGTAAAGGACTGTAAATACAGCTTCTTATTAAACTTTTAACAGGACAAATTACAAATAGGTACATACCCTAAGCTTTTTGTTAGGTGCAAGTACTTGTGGAGGCACTAGAGAAGAAAGTTCACATAATGGCCTTGTTAGAGCAGAATAAGTGGGGTGCTCAATAGCCCTGCAATTTTTGACAAAAAGAAAACAATTACTTAAAAGTGTTGCAAACCAGAAAGCAGCATAAGGTTAATTAGCCAATCGGTGCTGACAATTATCCTCAAAAAAGAAAAAAAGAGTCATACAACAAGAGATAAGAGCATACCATATATGTGAATCCTTCACACAAGTTAATATATCAAGGTTGGGTGCTCGAGGATGGCACCAAGATGCCACACTGTGACAAGCCATTTTAGGAACAGGCTTAATACGGCGTAGTTCCTGCAAAGACAAGACCAATCAGTTGAAAATTATACTGGTAGTAAGGTACTTCTCTTCTTCCTAATGCATGATTTCAAATAATGAATTATATGATTGCATGAATAACTATACAAAAAAAGGAGTGGGTACCTTGAATGACATTGTATCCCAGATGGCTAAAGTCTTATCTGCACCTATTGTTATGAGCTGAGGTGCACTTCCACTAACTCTAGATAGCTCAACGGCCACAACACCACCATCATGTGCCTTCAATAGTATCTCAGATGTTAGCCTTCTAAAATATTAAGAGCTGAAAGTTTACATCTTGTCTTGCACATAGATTGTTTAGCACCATCAGGTGTAACATCATAAGAAACTAGGTGCCAACATTTAGACTGCATTATTTTTTCTTTACATCCTACCCATCAAGCGGAAGAGTGACTACCTCATGAAACAATAAACTAAACAAACCACATCGAACAAGTTGAAAACTACGAAGTCCAAATTTTTCAACATTAGAAAGAAGTATCGAATGTTATCAACCTACCAACCTTAAACTCTTCGATTAGAAAATCTGTATCGTAAATTCATAATCTTAAAGCTTGAAGATATTTTAAGATAAAAGTATAAACTGTCTATAAGTTTCCGAATACATGATTCATTATCGAAACACGTGCAAGGGGGCAGCAGATGACAGAAAGAAAAAAAATAAACCCCCTAGTTAAAGCAGAAATATGAATAATGCTAAAGACAAATATGTAAGGGCCACCATGGAAGGAGCCAGATAAAATATGGCAGATACAAATATGATCTTATTGTCATTGTTATCCTATTCTTTTGGTTCCTATCGGGTATGTGTTTGATAAGCAAGGGTTCATACATGATCTGTTTTAGCACCTCTGTTGTACAATTTCTATTGGCAAATGGCAAACACTACAATTGAAATCATTTCTGGCTGTATGCAATAAACATAAAACAAATATTATGAAATATAGTTGTTCGTATTAGTTCCGCACTTCCGCTTGTTAAAGGCTCAAGGCGCACATAGGCGCAAAGGGTCCTAAGTCCTAGGTGCAACGCCAGGCGCTCTGTGCAGCCGCCTGCCTCATGAATGTGAGGCACAGCTTAAATACACACACACGGTTACACAAAACTCAAATATGCAACAAGTACAAGCCTCCAATGTAACAACCAATAGTTCTTCAGACGAGGCAAAGCAGAAGGGTTTAGAGCATGAGCCACGAGGGAGAAATTTTAAGGTTTGGGTATTTATTGAGGAGGCTTAAAGTTCTAAAGATTGGGTATCTAGTATTAGGGTTTGACTTAACTCATCTATCTAATAACTCTCCTTTAAGAAGTCTAGGAGATGAGAAGATGAGAAACTTATTAAAAATTAGGTACGTTTAGGAATTTGATAACTCTTTACGAGGCACGCCTAGCCCACAAGGCACACCAGACAACGTGCAGCATCTTAGTGAGCCTTGTGAATACACCTAGACTCGACTTTGAAAAAGCCCAAGACCTTGAGCTTTATGAACCATGGAGCCTAGGCGGGCTTTTAACAACTACCTGTTAGAAATTTCATAAGGCGATCCTACATTCATAGCTCTAGTGAACACATGAATTCTGATATCTTGATGATGTTCATAGGATATTAGTCAAGCATGGGGCAAGAAATTTAGGTTAACAGGGATTTGGTTGCAGAGGCATGTACTATTTTGTTTCCATTGATCTTTTGAGCGCAATTCTGATCCGGAAGTATTTTGAGGTTGTTGTGCATTCTTTCAATGAAAATTCCAACTATTGATTTTATGAATATTGGTGAAAATCGGGTCATATCGTGGGAGGGCAACATCAACAGTATGTCCTATTCCTATTCAAACATGCAACTGGATTGTTAGATCTCTTTTGCCAATATGGCGATATCAATCTACAAATCTAAGCCTTACTTGCCAGCACACAAATGCTTTAGATAATGTGATTTGATCTCATCTTCCTTCAGTAGTTGTAATTTTATATTTGTTTTATTATATTTTGATTTATTTGTTTTGCACAAAATTGGAATACGATTAAGGATGTTTTCAAAGAATAAATAAAACTACATTTGATTAATGTAATCATCAATAAGTTAGTTTTTTCATGAACTTATGTAAGAAAACCGGCTAACCAACATACTTTACTCATTGAATCTAGCATTTGGGTATCAAAATAATAGAAATAAAGACCTAAAAGTACAAACTTGAAATTTCAACCAAAGTGAAAGGACCTACATTGTACAATTTTAAAACCTCAAGAAAATGGGACAGTGGCTTCATTAGACGGATTAATATAAAGGTAGTATTTCATAAATGATGCAAGAGTTAGAGGGGGCTAAGCAACGGCTAGCCCCCTACTGCCTACACCCCTGAAATCAGTATCACTGTTACAGAAAAAACAAAAAAAACGCAAACCCTCAATGTGTCATGTAAAACCAAGAATTGCTGGAATCAGAGGACTCGGTGCATGCATAAAAGGATTGTTCTTTGACACTTGATCAAATATAATTTTATTTATGGTGTGACCAGATCACACAATTACTCGATAAATTTTTGCACAACTCAGATATGAACAATAACCATTAAGATTAGACATAAACAACAATGACATACTTACCTTGAAACTCAGCTTAGGCACGAGTTCTCGTGAATCTGGACCATGATCTGCACTCCAAAGTACAAGTGCACCATCACTACCACCAGAGACCAGTAGAGCCTGTATCCAAATACAATGATGTGCATTAAGAATATATTTAATTATAACTACTGTGTTGGAAAAACATTGTCTTCGATAATGAGTAAAAATATCAGTGCTAATTCATCATCCAGTGAAAAATATGGTTCCTTAAACGTATGTTTATATTAGTCAACAAAGAATGAAAAATATATCAGGTAGGCTAATTGTCCAAGAATCAAAAGTCGTACAAAGAATGAAATCCTATGTTGAACAACATATCCATTTGAGCTCACAAGTTGTTTGTGTTCGACAGTTGAAAGAGAAACATCATGTTTTTTGACTCCCCCAATATAAAAGACTACCTCCAGCAGGTACCCTACCCATCGACCTGCTCCTCCATGAACATCATCACTCACATCTAAATAACTTACTAGTCTAATGTGGCCTGACTTATATACAATCGAATGGAACACCCTTGAGATGCCTCATGATCTAAAGCATCGTATCCCAATCACTAGTAGAAAGGGAGAAAATAGATCAGGTAACTAGGCTCACCAAAATGTATACTGAGCCAAGAGAGATGAGCTAGCAGGCCTCTGACTTACATTCGGTAATTTGCGTCAATGGGGTCTCATGTGAGCATTTGAAGATTTGGCTATAAGTTTTGTATGAAAACTTACGGTCTTCAATTTTTCTGTTAAACGAATATATTACTTCTGATTGTTTAAAGAAAAAAAAAAGTTAACCTCCTGGAAAGAGTCCTAAGAGCATAGAAGTCTCTAAGGTAGCGTTTGGTACGCAGACATGATTGGACAGAACAGGACTGGACAAGACAAGATATAGGACACGACTGGATAGAACAAGTGTCTGTTTGGTGTTTGGTGTTTGGTACGCCTAGGACTGGACTGGACAGGACAGAACTAGAAAAGTTCCCCAAAAATTATTTGATGATTTATATATATCACATAATAGTTATAATTGACATAAATAAAGTAAATAATATAGTTTATAAACATTTTTACACAATTTACATAAATATAAATACATATATAATAGAACCAAATTTGAATGAAAATTTGATGTAACTGATGGTGGTGGTTATTATGGTAGATGAGAAGGTGGATGAGGTGAGCGGTGGTTATATCGTATAGTTATGGAGGAGGATGTTGTGATAGAGGATGTGGTGGAGATGGCTAACGGTGGTGGGCCTGGTGGCACTGGTAGATGTAGCAATCGATGGTTATGGTTTGTGATCAACGATTGTTGGTCAGGTGGTGAAGGATTGTGGTGGTTGTAGAGGTGGTGGAAGAGGTTGTGGTAGTGCTAGAGGGAGTGGAGGTGGCCGACGGTGTCTACCGATAGCGTGGTAAACACTAAAACAAATACCATATTAAGGTTATATGTCAAACGAATGTTAGTGGTATTTTTAGTTTTTGTCTCGTTTATGTCTCATGTTGTTCCACCTATTTTGGTGGAACAACAAAAAGCCTGTTTTTGTGCCATCCAATCCCACCTTGTCCCATCCTGTCCCTGTCCCATGTCGCACCAAACGTGAGACAGTGAATTCTTGTTCCGTCCCATGCTGCACCAAATGTGGGACAGTGACTTTTGTCCCGTCCTGTCCCATATCCAGAATGGATTAAGGGGCTATTTACCAAATTTCTCATTAAGTCCTGTATGGATAAATTTGTCTGTGTGATAAATTTGTCTGTCTGGATAAAAATATGTTATTGTTTACCTTTTTATCTGAATCAACGGCCTGAAGAACAAAAATGACCAATTTACCCTTTTATACAAATTAAATGTTTTTTTATAGATTGGTATATTTTTTTCAAGTTGAATAATATTGTTATATTATATTATTTTTTTTATATCATAAGATTCATTATTCAATATTAAAAAAAACCCACCTACCCTTGTCATCTTCTCCAAACACATCACCTGTACACCCACGACATTGCTTTTTTTTCTTCTCTCTATTTCTCTTTTTCCTTCTAATCTTCTCCCCATCTCCTTCTTCTTCCTTCTTCGACGGTTTTTTTCCTTCTCTCCTCCTTTTTCATTCTTTCATCAAATGGAAGCTTTTTAAGTTTAAAGCTTCGTGAATGAAGAATCAGATATGAAACCTCTGTGAATGAAGAATCAGATCTGACGTTCAGATCTGAGTTAAAAGCTCGATGCAAACAAACAATGAAGGATGTGTTAGAGAAAGATACCCTGGTTCAGATCTGAGGTTTCTATCATCTTCCCTTCTTCTCCATGGTTGATTATAAAGTATGTGGTAGAGAAAAGATATGGGGGTCGTTTTTTCAAGGGTAGAAGATGTCTTTTGTATGGCTGAATCTGGACAACATAAATTCTAGCTGTGCGAATAAGACAACCATTAAGTCATTAAGCTGCAAGTAAACACTCCAAAATGTCTGTGCGAATAAGCCCATTCAGTTATTAAGCTCATTAAGCCATAAGTAAACAGCCCTAAGAGTAAGAGCCATACTTCTATCTGAACTTTAAGGTCCTTCCCTCCAAATACTAAGGGTCCATTTTACTTGGCCTTTGGGATGCTACACCAAAGAAAGCTACCAAATATTTATGTTGGGAACATATGGAGATACGATCATAGACAGATTGTTTAAGTGTTCTATTGGGTTTAATTCCTAGTTAGTTATATACTTGAATTGTGTTCAATTTTATGTATTCTTCTAGCAAAGAATAACTTCCAACGCATCTTAACTCTGAAATGAGTTGGGAACCTCTAGTGGTTTTTGGTCATCATATCAAGGTGGCTAGATCTTGCAACTGCTTCATTCCCATGTAAGTTTGAACTTTGCCATTAATTTCTTGCAACCGATAGCGAATAATTCTCTAATGAATAGTGATAGTCAATGTCAAGTTTTTATTCTTGTGACGGCATGCACCATCGACGATTGGTAGTGGGATGGGGCTTACTTTCCAGTCATTGTGTCCTTATGAGGTGCCTCTGAATTGCAACGAGATTGACTAGGAGGATGTTTAACATTAAATGAGGACATTATGGTCTATGCATTGCATAACATTTGCCACCCGCTTCTTAATTACACAAGCAATCAAAAAGAGAATGTGTGAAATAAGTGGATACGGAATTACGTATCTCTCTATTACACCTTTTTTACACTCACTTGCTCTCCTTCTATTGATCTCTCTCAACTCTCGAGTCTATAACGTTTTTTGAAATAATTTCAAGTATTAAATTTCTCCGTTCTGATATTATTAAATGTTCCAAAGTTTTTTGTGTTCCAAACTTCCAATTAAAAGAACACCTCAAACACCTCTTGTTGCCAAACATGTGGTTCTCAAGTCATTGGCTCCCTAACATGTCATCAAAGTAATCATCGACCATAACCAAAAAACCCTGTTTGGCGAACTTAAGATGCTGGGAAAAGGAAAGCACAATGTAAAAATGAGGCGCTTCTTACGATGCCGGGAAATTCCACATGACTTGGAGTTATGATACCTAGTTAATTCAAACTATGCAAGTGAAGATGGTGATCCAAGAAGGGTGATTCAGACACTTAAGATAACCTATAAATTTGGAGGTGGATTCAAGCTAGCTTTAACCAAGATACCGAGTCGTTTTACCCTTAAACAAGACAACCTGTTAATACTTTTCATCTTGAATATCGGGTAAGGATTGAGAACTAATCAAGAGAATATGACTTATAATTTTATAGCGAGACTTGCAGGTCAGCGTCTCACTTCTCAATCGCATTGCACTCCTTTTGCCTCCATGCATTTCTGTTGCCTCCTTTTAGCATATGACTTAGGGAGGGGGATCATACAATGAAGTGAAAGCTTCAATTTGACGTCAAAATGCATCCCTATGACTTAGGCCAAACTTTTTCTATTCATGGCCTATTGATACCCCTTACATTAGCTTAGCCTATGACTTTGGGAGGGAGATCATACAATGAAGTGAAAGCTTCAACTTGACATCGAAGTGCTTTCCTATAACTTAGGCCAAACTTTTTCTATTCATGGCCTATTGATACCCCTTACATTAGCTAAAACTGTTAAAATATCCATCAATTGAGTGCTATATTTTTCACGTGCTAGAGAGAGAAAGGTTAGCAAGGGCATGTTTGAGGGTTCTCTACATTTATTAGTTTTTGATGATCCAAAGGTGTGACCTGGATGTTCTTAAGGCTCTTATTAAAAAATCAAGGCCTAAGTTCAAAATTTTGAGGATATTTTTTGTAATAATTTCTTCTACTTCTGCATATGGCTTTAATCCTTGACCTAAGTCGTGTACAAAGTTAAGATTATGTCTCCTCCTCTTAGAGCACATTTAACACCGAAGTTGAGAGCCTTGTATCGAGCCCCATATGAGGCATTGCAAGGTTGCAGGCTTATGTGCCCCCAAGTTTCACAGCTACTAAGATTCTATGTTGCTCAAGTCTTGAAGATTTGGTGAAGATTACTTTAACAGTATCACTTACTCCATGCCTTCTATTCTTGCTTACACCTGATGATGAAGAGGATCAACCTCTTACTCTTCTAACATGGCTTGTTTAGAAAAAGGCCTTTAAGGCTAGCACATGCCTTCTTTTCCATTTTTTCTACAATCAAATGTTTGACACAGTTACATACCACCCTACACATTTAGATCCTAATGTTTGAATAATAATGTCATCCTCTATTATTCAAGCTATTATGCACTCAACATGTATTCAAACCACTTCCATCATAATCATATTGGCTACATGTACTTTACTCGTCCTCCTTATCAACCACAATAGCAACAGGGTGGAAAACAACTACTTGCATGAATCGTCAACCTTCTTAATATTGATAAAAAATGAAAAAGCCTTTATTCTAAACTAGACTTAACACCATGTTGTGTCCAAAGTTGTCCTTATTTCCACTCACACAATACCTAAATAAGAATACAAAATAATTAGGTATCATAACTTTTCCTCCTACGGTGAACTGGTGATGACAAGGATACAATCTCATCCAATTAACAATATAGAGAAATATTTTTGCTCTACACAACTACAGATTTAGAAAAAGATACAGCATGCCCATAGTGAAACTAAAAAAACAAATGGGTACCTCTCCTGAAGAAGCCATGAAGGTCATCAAGCAAGCTATCGATCCTTTGTGACCCCCTGTGTACCTTCTTACAAGCTACATCCGAGAAGCAATATCAAATTATACACAATGAAAGAAATCGACGTGACTTGTATTCAGATCGTGGAGAAAGGGAGATCTTGATTGCTAACCTTCCATGTAATCATTGAAAGGACTCTAATCACACCATCCGATGAACCAAAAGCAACGAGAGGTCCATCTGCACCAGTGGACTTAGAGAGGAACTCCATACTGCAAGAATAAACATGTTCTAATATCTCGCCAATAAGGTTCTGCATAGCTAGCAAAAGTGCACGCTTCTAAAGATGAAAAAACTCTCTAAAGTTGAACTCGCTCATTATTACCAACTTTTATTCAAATTCAATATCTTATAAAAAAAAGTAATTTAAAATTTTCCAATGACTATTAACTCTTAAACATTCCAAATAGTCACATAAACAAGGTCCGCTAGAAATTCTCCATACACTTTGCGGCTCATCCTAGCAAATACTTGAAGATCACAAATAATAGTTAAGGTAAACTCGATTAATCAGATATAGTGGATGAAAGCATCATACAGAAAAAAAAATCATAAACGCGTAAAAAAGCTAGATTGAGTGTAATTAACATGAGCCTTGGGTGGAAGGAAAAAGATGGAGTTGATTTGATAAGTCTGCCTTTTCATCATGATTGCCCATACAATAATTTGGCCTTTTAATAAGTATATGATTGCCAATGGCGCGTAGCTCAGTTGGTAATGGGTGGGGGCACAGTTTGTCCAAAATAAGTATATGATTATATGTAGATAAAACAAGAGCATCGCGGATACCAAATGACTCATTGTTGAATATGATGACCAAATATAGATAGAACAACACAACTAAATTGTGGATGTGAAATAGAAAAAAGGTGGTCAACCCAGAGTATGAAAACTAAATATTTTGTAAGTTGGGGCATCAAATAACCATTAGCTCCTATCACAAATACTAGTAGTCACCTTGTCAAGAAGACCAAAAGACTTTTAGAGATCAATTGTTTTGTGTCCATTTGAATTTAAGTGAAATAGAAGCTATAAGTCTAAATTCTAGAATGTATATTAATGTATGATATGCAATACTCTAAGAAATGTTCCTTGGTCTTTTAAAAAACATAAAATGATCGTCTACTTAGGTTTATATGTTCACTAATAGAAGAATCATTATAGATGTGGTTATGACTTACCATACAAGTGAGCGGTTGTCCAGATCTTGCTTAGGCACATCCCGACCGCGCATCGTTACCAAGTCCAAAAATATGGCCTTGTTTTCACAACATATGACAAGAAAATGTCTTCCTTTTGTCGAAGGAGCAGGAGAAGTAAAAGCTGAAGTCAACTGATTGACTGCTGATGGTGGTTCAGCAGCAGCAGAGCGATTACGCCATAGTTGCCAGAACCGTACATCATCATCATAAAAGGAAACCTGTCGTACACTGAAATGACATATATCTATTGTAGGTTGAGACTTCAGCAAGAGTAAACATACATATATTAGAAATCAATGAAACAGGTAATTTGCGAATCCATTACCTCCCCCCACGTAAAGCTTCTGTTGGTTTCCCTTTAGACTCTGTTACATAAAAGGTAGATTTCAGCTTCTCCATCTAATCATAAATCTAACATCTAAAAGCATTAAGTTTGCCCCTGAGAAAGACATACGCAAAATAGAAAACATGTTCTTAAACCGGATGCCAATCATGCTCATGCCACCGATTCCCAGCCCCCAAAATCTCTCACAGACCAGTATTCAGTATTTTGACTAAAGCACTATGGTATTTATTGTTCATAAGAATTTTGGGCTTTTCTCACTTGGCTAAAAATTGGATTTTAAACTTTCTACAGCTTATGATAATATTTGCTTTAATGCTGATTGTCAAGATTAACATATCACAATTTGAAATGAATCGACACTTCATGACCTATTAGCATGCATGTATGTGCTCCATGTTTATGTTTTGCAAGTACAGATAGAAATTCAAGGATCAAGTTGACTTTCAGAATTCAATATGTATCATTTATATTGTACATGGATTGTGCTTGTTCATTTATAAGCATATGCGTAAGCCATGTGAGGGCCAAGATCTATCTATGGTTTTACACACATAATCTTATCACTACTAACTACTTGCAAAATTTAATGATCTCTCCAAACTATGCTATGCCTTAATATTTCGAGGACGATTGGTTTGGGTCAAAGACATTAGAACAAGTAGGCATGTTTATGTCTACGTTTTTTAATTACTACTTCCTTGGTCCGAAAACAAATGCAACAATCTGCACTCTAGGATTCCCACATTGATCATAACAGTTCCTTCTTTGGCATTCTTTTCGAGCTAAAGGTTCATATTTAACAGTTCCTATTTTGACATTCTTTTTGAGCTAAAGTTACATATTTTCTCATTGCCATCTTTAAACATTTTATATGGCATTGCTTTTGGTCGACAATATTCCCCATATTTTGGTGTAATTCAAGAATATTTTGGAATCTAGACATAAATTACTAGTCAAATGACTATATACCCGATCAAACGTGGCAATTATATCTAGGTAGGGGCATGATGTTATGTTTCTTATAACAGCCTTAATTCATTGAGAAAGAAGCATATGTGGAAAAATAAACAATAACTGCGTGATAAATGTCAAATGAAGTAAATGAATAAGTAACAAATAGTACATGATCATCGGATTTACTAACACATTGGTCAATATGATATAAATTATGATTTACATTAAACATTATGTTTACTCATGAACCAAATGTTAAGCAAGTCTAGTTAGCATATCAAAATCAAGCTTGCTCGCCATCCTGTCTGTGAATCACCCTCATTACTCATATTAGTTTATGATTCTATAAATATCCAAGTTAGTTAGAAATTCCTTGTGTTTGGTTTTGAATTTCCTTATAGAATTTATTCATCAATATTCAATAGCTTATCAAAACCCACATCAGTACAAAACTACAAAGAAAAATCTCAGCACTTGGCGAAGTCGAAACTGAGGGGGAAGAGAAGTTCTCATGATTAACATAAGATCAAACATTGCTAGACCACTTGCTTATTATTTGTAAATATTTATACATGTTGTACTATGCATTCATTAGAAATATTAAAGTGCATCTACTACCTATTTCACGGTTTATTAAATTAGAAGACTCCTGATTCTGCCTACAAAATAACAACTATGCCTCATGTAGAAATATGTAACTTAACACACTTCACTATAGAATGACTTGGTAGCTAGCAGTTGAGATACAATGAACACGCATCCTTTCAATTGCTTCTCCCCCGATTCCATGGCTCACAATTGGACCAGAGAACAAAAAACAAAAAATTGCTCTAATTTTTTTTATGAAACTCTCCATAGGCAATGGCATCTTTCTTAACCACAATAGTTAAGATTCAAATCTAGTTACTGCTGGTTACATAATTTTAATTTAACTAACTCTCAAGGCTATGTATGCATCATATCTCCAAAAGAATCCATGAATCATTCAAGATTCCCAATGAATTCAATATATAACAGATCAGCCACTTAATTGAAACAACAGAAAGCTGTATGATGATCTGAATGGAAATGAAATTTAAAGTCTTCAAGGAATTCTGGTTATGCTAACCTGATTCGCCCTCTGCAAGCTTCTCCAATTTGGCACCAACCAAACGCCTTTCATCAACACCTCCAGCTTTCAACTCATATATCACCTAAAACAGTGGTATTACTTCTTGAGTGTATATATATAGTATATATATATAGAGCATTCAAATTGAAATGAAAAACCCTAATCAATCACCTGGCGGTGCTCCCAGTTCCAAACTGAGACATGATCCGATGCGTCAGCAGTGACAAGCCACGGATGAGTAGGGTGCAATTGGATCTTCACGATCTTGTCATTCGTAGGCCGAAATGCTTTCAAACGTAGCATAATTTTGGACTAATTTTCGAATCAAGAAGGATGCTATGGTGGATCTGATCAGAAGAAGCAGAAAGAATAGAAATTTAGGGCTTCTTTTCTCATAAGATGTTGAAATTTGTCTGATTATATATCCCAATTGCAACTACTTCTGGGAGAATGGGAGGAATTTGGAGAGATTTGAAGAAGACGATGACCAAATGCATAAGATTCGTTGGTGTGTGTGTGTTGGATCATAAGATTTGTGGCAGATGTGTAATTCGAGTAAAGTACAAGGGCTTAAATATGAAATAATAAACATTGGTTGGATCGGATGTTCAAATCTTTTTGGGCAAATTGCGTCAAAAATGAACCTACTTTATTCCAATTTCTGTTTTGGGGAATGTACTTTTAAAATACCTATTTAAGGGTATACAACAAAACTTTACAACCAAAAAGGGGAACCACTTACTAATATAGTAAGTCACTATTGATTTTTCAATAATTATATATTTTTTTTAAGATAAGCATTAATATATTGTCATGTCTCTTAAATAATTCTCATGTCATCCAAAAAAATTCCATATAAATAATGTTTATCACTTACTCCAAGTCTTAATTCGTCTCTCTTCTAGTATTATCGTTTTTTTAATTTAATTTATCCTCCCTAAAAAAATTCTTAAAAAATTTTTTTTCCCGATTTTGTTAGCTTGCTTCCAAAAAACCAGATTTGCGATTTTGTACGTTTGATACGTTGAAGTTCTTCGCCATCTCTTTGTTTTCATTCTTCTCGAAATAAAACAAAAAAAACAATGGTTGTTGATGAGAGATTATTTGAGGAATGAAAATAAGGGGGTTTTGGAGTTTAGGAAACGGGTTTTGATTTGTATAAGGCTTAGAGGGAAATGGATTTTTTAAGAAAATAAAATAAGTTAAAAAAACGATAATAATGAGAGATGAATGGATTGATATCTAGAGTAGGTGATAAACATTATTTATATGAAATTTCTTTCGATGATATAGAAATTATTTAAGGGACGTGGCAATATTGATGCTTATTTTTTATTTTTAAAATAATATAATTATTGAAAAATCAATAGTGACTTACTATATTGGTAAATGGTTCCCCTTTTTTATTGTAAAGTTTTGTTATATACCCTTAAGTGGGTATTTTGAAAGTACATTCCCCAAAACAGAAATTGGAGTAAAGTATGTTCCTTTTTGACGCAATTTACCCAATCTTTTTTATTTATTTTTTCTCATTTTAGTTTAAGAGTAAATTACGATTTTAACCTTAGGAGTATCTTCAACAGCTATGTCAAATAGACATTTTTTCAGTTACTATATTTTATCTGTCACATCAACAAACTATGAACCTCCTTAAAACTTTTCAATGGAGATTCTTACAAAAACCTCACTTTCATTTTTTTGGAGGAAAACTGGCTAGTATATTAAAGGCGAAAAAAGACAGTACAGACACAGGCAGGCTCAAACGAACCTCCTAGGAAAACCCAACACCATAAACAAGCCAAACCAACCAAAAATAGTCCAAAAGTGGCTCAAAGAAATAGAACTATACACCGTAGCAAAGAAAATAAGAAACAAGAGCCAACGAGAGCAGACAAAACCAAAGGTTAACCGAAAGTTCCAAAGGCCATTATAATTCTCCATTTCCGATCGCGCGTTTCTTGTTCCGGTTCCTCCAAGCCATTCGAAGCTGTACCACATCGCGAATATCCTTGAAATTAGCTTCAATCGACTTTTTCCCCTTCCCAAAGAGTCTCATGTTACGCTCCTTCCAGATGGTATACACCGTCGTCGCAAATGCAAGCTTTTGCATAGTTTTCCATTTTACATCCTCTTGGAACATAACTAAGACATCATCCCAAACATTAGGGCAGTACCCATGCTCTATATCATGCTTTACCAACTCCCAAAGCTTCTTAGAAAAAGTTACACTGGAAAAACAAATGGGTGTGCGAATCCAAACAAGTTTCACACAGTAAGCATTGCATATCCAGAGGATCATATTTTCAAGAAATGATGCGATCTTGCGTTGGAAGTCTCTTCCAACAAGCAAGCCAAAGGCACATTGCATGTTTAGGGACAAAACCTTTGTTGATCCCGAAAGTAGTGTGAATTGGTATTAATCAACTCAAATAATACTCTAAACTAGATTGTAAATGCAGCAGAATGATTAATAAGAATATAAGAGAGTTTGAGTGAACAATTTAGTAGGAAATACGTATGGATTAATTGATTTAACATTACTAAATTGAAGAACACCAGAACACATAGTAGTCTTTGAAGAAGAAGAAATTCGCTCCAAAATTGATTGTATATTGATTGTAAAGCACACAAAGATTACAAATGGAAAACTCCTATTTATACATTCAAAAAGCTAACCAACTATCTAGGATGATGACATGTGGAACAATCTCACACGTTCAAAAGAAGTTGGTTAAAGCAGTCACATGGGAAGCACATGATAGGAATTCACTTGTAATCCTTACAAGTCTTCTAATCTCAGAGGTCTTTGGCCTTAGAGTCTCTATGACTGCTCACAAAGCCTCTGAGGTTTTCTCCTTAAGCTCTGTCACCTTGTCTCTGTAACCCTCTGTGAAGACTTGTCTTCTGCCGTTTTTACCTTGTATTTTTCTATACTTCTTTGAGCGTATACTTATGAGTTAACAATCTCCCCTAAGTATTGAAAAATGAACTAATACAATGTACAGAAATTTAAAACTACTCAAGGCAGGAAGAAAAATAAAGTACAAGAGGTATATCAAATTTTGACCTCTGCAAAAAGAAAACATTACAAGAGTAAGTCTAATTACGGCTAATCTATTATAGAATGTGGAAAATCATTAACTTGAATAAGTACATCGTGCTTGAGAATCACGTGAAGTCTGAAGATTATGGTTCTGTAACGAATATGTCGATCAATGGATTGTGTGATATCTTTGACTTCCTCTGTCGTGACATGGCCACTTTCAACTTCTTTAATGACACTCTGGAGTATCTTGAGCATAGATTCACTTGAATATTTGGGTGCCTCCAGAGGATCATAGAATATTTGAATTCCATCTTCGTCTAAGTACACAAAGCCATGTAAAGGATTATGGACCACAGAGTTTGCAAGTGTACTCATGATCTAGGGGGTGAGCAAAAACCGAACCGAAAACCGAAAAAAAAAACCGAAAACCGAAAAAAACCGAGAACCAAAAACCGAACCGAGAACCGAAAACCGAACCGAGAACCGAAAATTCATACGGTTCGGTTTCGGTTTTGGTTCCAGAACCGGTCCAAAAAAACCAAACCGAACCGAAATTAGAACCGAAGTAGGAACCGGACCGAGAACCGAGAACCGAACCGATATATATTATATTTTATAAATTTTATATATATAATATAATTAATAAATAGCCCCTAATCTTTCAACTTGTTGCTAGTTTTTTCCACAAAACATTCAAGATTTGGTTTTCAATTTGTAGTCTTTTAATTTGTTTTGGTTTTCATTTTTCAATTTATAGATTTATATCTTATGTAGTCTTTAATTTTCAATTTCATTATTAGGCTTTCAACTTTCAAGTCTCAATCTTATATTATATGTTTCTATTTTATATTCAATAAATTGGTGTTTCTATTTATATTCAATAAATTGGTGTTTCTATTTATATTCAATAAATTGTTTTCTTAAGAATGTAAAGTTGTAAACAACTAAACATAATTTTTCAACAAATTAAATGCAAATTGTCAAGTTGAAAAATGGAAGAAAAGAAATATAGAGTTATATACCGAAAAAACGGACGAAAAAACCGAAAACCGGGGGGAAAAGACCGAAAAACGAAAAAAAAAACCGAAAACCGAAAAAAACCGAGAACCGAAAAAAAAACCGAAAACCGAACCGAAAAAAACCGAAAACCGAAACGGGACCGGTTTTCGGTTCGGTTCCGGCCAAAACCGAACCGTGCTCACCCCTATCATGATCCATGGTGGACGATTTGTTGGTGTAGTGAGCCATAGATCTTTTGCGCAAGCCTTAGAGCGATCTCAAAGTCTTTCTTGCTGTTGAAAATAACATGTGCCCGCATTACCTCTATCAACCTTCTGAGAGGAATGGCATAGCGCCTATTGAAGTCCATTCGTTTGTTCAAAATGTTGTAGAGGAATGGCAAATCGTAGACACAAAGGTTATGGACAAAGGAGAGAACACTTCTGGCATGGGCTTTGTCATCTTTACAAACTTCATTTCTGCTTCAAGAGATGGCATTCTATGAATTGAGAATAGAGGTTCTGATTCGGTTTCTGCATATAGAAAGGCATAAACCTCTTCCGGGGTACTTAGAGGTTCTGTGAGTGGAGCCTCTGCCTGTGGGATTTGGTTCATCCTATCTATGATCTCGTCAACTTTCCCCATTATTTGTTCTCCAGAGGCTGCTTCTTCCAGAATCTTCTGTGGATTGCCCTCTGTGAGAATAGGGTTTATGTTACCACCCAGAGCGTCGAAGGTTCCTGTTGATGTATCCTTGGATGTTTCTTCCTCAACGATAACAGGCATTCTGGAAGATGAGCCTCCTCCAGTGCGTGGCTGCATCATCCATGGACTTTGAGCTCTTAAACAAGCTTCCTTGACTGAGGCTTGTAAGGCTTGCAGGAGATCTGGATCAGTACGCACTAAAGAGTCTGTAGGACCTGCCTTTAAGTTCATTATTTCACAAGTTTCATCACTGTTCAGTGAGGAGGGAGAAGATCTATCAGACAAGTCCTGATCAGCTTCTGTAACAATATTCTTACCTTTGTCCTTTCCAGAAGAGGGGCCTTCTTTGGAAGACTTATCACTACTGAAAAGTTCATCACATATAGTAAATGACCTCTAACACTGATAGGGGGATCTACTACCTGAGACATATTAAGTTGTTTAACTTCGACTTACAACTTATTGTTTCACAAAAGCAACAACTTATTATATTTCCTACCTAACTTCGATCTAATAAGTTAATATAAGATATTTGTTTTTCTAAGAGCATCCACGATGGAGGTTCTTGTTCGGGTTTAAATAATAAGCTCCACTATGGAACAAAAGTTCTTATGGGTTCTAGAACAAGAACAGGGTACTGAAGTTTATTAATGCAAATAATTGTGCGTCCTAAGGTAGAATTGTTGCAATAAGTTTTTTTTTTTTTTTGAAGAGGATCGAGACCAATTGGGCCAGACTAATCCTCGTAATTTGGCGAAACCCGATGCTAAAGCATGTAGCCCGGGTCGAAGCCCCCGTACTTGTTGCAATAAGTTTAAAAAGGAACTTTAGAGTTTAACAACGTTTCACACACTTTAAAATTGAAGTGTCAACTTTTTTGGTGGATAATATGAGGACACTCTAAAATAATATCATATTAACATTTTTGTGGGATATTATGTCATAACTTTTACAACACTTTAAACTTAATGCATCCTACGAGAAGGGTTTTTTATATGATAGATTTTCAAATAATGTCATAAAAAAACTTAGTAGAATGCTTTAAGACACACAAGAGCATCCTATAAACTTTTGCGATGCTTTTACTTGTAACTGAATATTATTCGGTTTTATAAAGTAATCTAGTTGGACATTTAGACATTTTTGATAGAACTCTGACTTCTATCCATGAACATGGAGAACACAAAAAACCGAAAGTGTCCAGTGAAAATATTGATGTTCGAAACAAGGAGAAATTACCATTTTCATATAAGAAATAATTTCGAACAACCTCACATAAACGAAAGTTGCGGTTTGTATTTACAATGGGAAATAAACAATCTTTCATCATTATTTTGTTATGTAACTACAAACCAATCTACGTTAAGTGCAAGCGTTGATCATGGTCCGGATGCTTTGTTCTCTCGAGTGGAAATTTATCAAGTTCAATATTTCCATACTCGTAGTCTCCACTCTTTTCTTCATTTTCAAGTTTCTTTAGAGCTTTCTTACCGTAAACTGTAAATCCTACCGTCATAACAACTGCAATGATGAAGGATATAACATTGTATATAATTTCTAGTAGACTCATTTGATGAGCTCCATACTGCATATGTGCAAATGTCCGTATCAACCTCCCACTGCATCATCGGTAAACAATACAACTTTCATACATAAAGACAACTTAATTCATACAATGCTTAATTATAGAAAAGTTATTGGTTAAATAAAAGATAGAGTTATCACTACATAAAATCCGGATTTATAGGACGGTAAAAACGTGTAAATGTCCTAATAGATTCTTATAATACTTAATTATATAGAACAAAACAATTGAGCTGAATATGAAAAGTATTACAATAAGTTACATGATTTTTGGGTGTGTAAACAAGTTCTTTAAGACACTTTTAACACAAAGTCTCTTATTAAATTTTTATATGACGATGTTCAAGAAAATGGATTACAAAATAACTATCTAGCAAAAAGGCATGTTCGTAGAACATTTCTCAGGAATGTCTTATGAAAAAAACTTACAGGAGCATTTCATAAGAGCATTCTAAAAAAACTAAGATACCCAAAAACATTGTATAAGTTATTGTAACACTTTCATATTGAGCGCATGGTTGTTTGGTTCTACAAACTTAATCCTTATAAAATATTCTATTAGGACATTAAATATTATGACATTCTATAAACCGATTTTGTTGTTTTACATAAGTATGTATGCATGTATGATTTCATGAATTATTTATTAGGGTGAAAGAAGCAAAAGGCTGATGATTAATTCTAGTACCCGTATATGTAAATGAAGGCTTCAGGAATCATTCCAGCGATGGATCCCCATAGATAGGGGCCGAACATCATGTTCGTAACTACTATTGCATAGTTGAAGATAGTGTAGGAAATGGTGAAATCCTAAAAAGTGCAACCACTCGGAACTGTTGGAACCAGTCCCCTTCCCCAGCTAAACTAATCACTGCCGCCGTGTGTGGCCAATTCTTCAGCCATTGCTGCATATTTAGAACAAGAAATATAAAAAGGAGAAGAGAACCGGAAATGATTTCTACTTAATTTTTACAATATATATATGTACGCATTCAAATGTAAGTGATTACTTTTCAATTCTATCCACAACAACCAAATGATTTGACGCTAAAATATGCAAGTGTCCTAAAATACTTCTTTATTAAACCATAAGGGGTTGTTGTAACACCTTAGGCATATCCCATATCGGCGTGGACATGAGTGATGTTGGGTGTTATAAGTAATATCTTGGTCCTTCCTAACAACGCGTTTTGGGGCACACGCACGTCAGGTTATGGGAACTCTGAGGTTAAGCGTGCTTGGGTGGTAGTAGTCCTACGATGGTAATCCCCTGGGAAGTTTCTCACCAAGTCACCAGAAACAAATCCGTGCACTACACGTTGGTTAAATCAAGTGGCAAAACGGACGAATATTGTTGTCGAGGTAAGGCGGGATGTTACAGTTGTGGCGTAGTGGTTAAGTCTCTAGGGATGTGGTGGAATATCTTAAAACGCCCAAAGTTTGTAAGACTTTTTAACAAGCTTCCTTGGACATGTTTAAATATAATGTAATGTTAACTATTTGAGTGGACAATACCAAAAAAAAACAAGTTGGAAAGATGTGGTTATAGGACATTCCTCAAAACTATCGTATAATATAGCAAATACGACACTTTCTGTTAAGAATGTCTAAAATTTCTTAAAACGCCCAAAAGCATTTCCTGAATGTATTTCAACAATTTTAGATATGATCATTTATTTTTTGGTTAAATAAACATAAATCCTATAAATCTTTTGTTAGGACACTGACAAATTCTCACTGTGTTATAAGCTTGATTTTGTTTTAGTTCCCCTTTGGCTATAAAATGAAGAATTTTTTATTACTCCTCTATAAAGAGGTAAAAATTTGTCAATTTAAAAAATGATATAAGTACACTTTTTTAATGTTGTATGCTATATTGGTGACTCACATGGATGCGATCACGAAAGACTAGACCAATCAGATATGGCAAGACCATTCCAATAGTGGTTCCAACCATTATTATTATGAATCCGATACCATAACCAAATATCATCCCGGCAAGCCACATGGAAGGACCGGATGGGAGAAAGAACACTGGGAAAATTCCCAGAGAGACCACTAGTATGAGAGCAAGGACTGGACGACCAAATGCAGTAGCTTCCCATTGCATCATTGGAAGCAGAACCTGCAGCAACATCAATTTTGTTTTTGTCAATATTCATTTTCTACTATTGTTTTTCCCATAGAAAACATAAATATTTTGAGAACTAGGGAACTATCATGAATATTATGCATCTGAATCATCCATGATATTCATCATCAATAGTCGGTTCCTAGTTTGTCAAAATATTTATGGTTCTCATTTTGTCAAAAACTAAACGAAAAAGTATATGAATTTAGATGTCAAAGTAACGAGAAAAATACAATTGTTATATTGTGTAATTTTTTTCATCCAAAATATTATCCTATCAAGTATATTTTCGAGCTAATAAATAGGGGTGGAAGAAGTTTTTCGGTATTTCATTTTTTTGAGGTTTTTCCCTGAACCTTCTTCAAGGGAAAACCCACCCAAAAAATGAAAAAAAAAGGAGTAACATTCTAATAATCATTCATGTTTGCGGCATGCAAATGTGCATACAAGTAATTGGAGGAGTTTCTTTGTTTCTATGCACTAGTACATATAATGGTTATTAAAGTGTTCCTCAATTTTTTATGTGTGTGTGTATGGTATGTGTCTATAACATAAAGATGCAATGACATGTGAGAAAATTAAAATATATATATATATATTTATAATGTTGTGACTGTGAAATATATTTATACCTTCTCAAAAACAAATGGCATTCCCCATTTCATGAAAATCAAGGAAGCTAGAATAGTAATAATGGACAATGTTACAGCCTTGATCCACCATTTCGAAGAGTTATAATTACTCCTTTCTAAGGCATCATTATCATCTTCTTCTTCTTCAACTAATTTCTCTTCATTAGATACAACAAGTCTCTCATATTCGCTGTCGTTTCTAGCAAAATGCTCAGTCTCAGTATCTACAGTTTGATCTGCAAACACTCCTGAGGCTGGCATCTTTGCTAATAAACCTGAAATTTATCAAAAACCATATTCAAACTACAACATAAAACCTTTATTGTTTACCCATACAAAACAACAAAATCAGGTTTTAAAGACATCAATATTTTTTTAAGTGTCTTAATAGAATGTTATATAGGAATTAATTTAGTAGTATTAAACCCTTGTACATTCTATATAAAATTGTTATAGTAAGTTAGGATGTTTTTAGTTATCTTCACAAGTTGTTGAATTTTGATATAAAATGCCATTTTAATATTTGTATATGACATTGTTGAAAAAGTCTAATATAGAAACAAGTGTCTTGTGAAAAAGCTAACGGTAAATGTGTCCTAAAAAAACTTGTTTAGGTAACCAAAAACCTCATATAAACATAGCACCTTACATAAAATGTACAATTGTTTTATAAAGTTTTCTATTAAGACACTTATACATATTATGTGTCCCAAAACCCAATTTTGTTTTTAAGGTAAAGTTCACATTAAAATTTTTCAAAATTATATTGTAATCATATTATGCAAAACTCACATATTCTCTTTTGAGGAGGCTTGAGGCCTAACTGTAAAGAGGTTAGGATCTATCAAGGGCCAATGACATTGGTTCAACATTAACGTTTTTATATTAGCATTTAGGCTTCATGAGGCATGATAATATAGTTTGTATTACATTATAAAGGCATGATATATGGGGCAATTTTTGTGTTAAACGCGATTGTCTTCACCAGCTTGTGCACACATTGACTAATCCTAGGGTCATGTAGACGAACCAAGAAAATCCTTAATGGCCTTGCAAAACTCAAATTGGTGACATTTGATTACAATCCCGGAAGACCCATATCAGCAATACCATAACATTAAGCATGCTATGAAAGGCATGCAATGAACAACAATTTCGTATTCTTTCAATTTTTAAATAGTTAGTAAAATAAAAACGTTTACACATGATCATTATGCACAAATGAATTTCTCAAAGCAATCATCAGCCAACGCAAAATTACGAATTTGGCATAACAATAATGTGAATTCTCAAATCTTGTCATTAAGAAATCATTAAGCACAAATTGAAATTCCTAAATCAATCAAAGCTTGTAATCAATAAATTGAAACTCAATTAGCATCTTATAGCCTTGTTTAGGAAAATAGCTAAATATATCAAGGGAAAAAGGAGATGGAAGAATTCAATACAAAAGGTTTGAAAGAAATTGCCAAAAAAAAAAAAACAACTCAGAATATATAGAATGAAATGATTAGGGTTTTCAAAATACATACAGCAAACAAGGAGACGTGGAAACGTCGCCTGAGCAAATGAGGCAACTTGAAATTTCTCCCTCTATATTTTAGGGTTTGAAGGAGTCGGTGATGATTGGGTGGGTGGGTGTTATTCAAAAATTTGAAGTGCTCCATCGATTAATCTGATGTTTACATCTCGCAAGAATTTGTGTTGGTTACGAATGAAACCTGTGGATGCATAAAAAGCTCAAAATTATGATATCATGTACACATTTTCAAGACTAAATTGCAATAAGGGATTGAGAGATCTCACAAAATAACCCTCCCAAAATAACTAAATTACACAAATAGCCATTTTTTTACGTTTTACACAAAACAATGTCTTTCTCGTTTCTAATATCAAAACGTGAAATGGCCCACAGAACGAAAAAAATGTGATGCTAAATGGCACAAATAGTCGACGAGACACGACCCTAACGCATCAGTCAGCTTAGCAACCGACTGATGCTAAATGGCACACTAAGGATAAACGTGTCAGACACTTTTTCCTTTGTCGAGATAATTTTTGATCTATAATTTGTTTTTGTAAATCACAACTTCACACCTTCAACTTTGTCAACTTTATTATTTTATGTTAGAAAATGTATAAAAATTTTATTTCAGCCCGAGTATTCTATGGAGATTATTATTTTAGGTATAAAATTTATTAACTTAAGTGTAAATTGTAAGGTTCTATATCTTATGTATAAAACTCATTTCTATTTGAATATGTCACAAAATTAAACTGAATTTTGCAAATATTGGGGACTTTTCTCCGAAATTTTAAAACCACGTAGACGAAATCAGCAACTTTTAAGAAACCACAAGGAGAAAGGACATAATATCTTATATATAAACCCATAACATTCCATTTTCGTAAAACTTCTTAATATCAAACTCTCAAAATAAAACTTCATATGAGTAATGATGACAAATTAATATTGAGAAAGTCTTGGTACTTGGTGAGGTTCGTGGGAGTTCGTTAATGGTGTGATGGATTACATCCAAAAAATTAAAAGGCGCTCATGTTGTTACCAATACAATTAACATATCAAGATTTGATTAATAATCTAACGAGAAAAATAAACTTACCAAACTTACAAAACCATTTTAGGTTAACTTATAAATCTATATCATCTGGTGTATTCGCCACCGGGGAAATTTCACTCATGTCCTTACAAACTTTCAATATTACTTCAATGTCCTTGTAAACTTTAAAACTACGTGTATGTCCTTCTAAAACTCGGAAAATTACATCTATATCCAAATTAATATTTAAATTAAGTTTAAATTAATTTAATATTAACAAACTTATCTAAAACTGCAAAGATCATATTAAATTACCAAAATACCCTTTTGTCTATAAACACATTACAAACCCATCTACCTGCAAATCCATCCAAGGTTTTTTGTTCTGGTTTGGCCCTTTCTTCATTTTGAGGGTCATTGAAAAAGTCAAAGCAAAACAAAACTAAATCAATGTGCAGGCCTAGAACCAGATCGAAAAAACCAAATCAGAAGAAAACCCCAAATTGAAAAACATTAAATCAAAACCCGAAATTCAGAATCAAAATGAAACGAAATCAGAAATAATACAAAAGGGAAGATTTGTCTTTGGTCAAAATCGAAATCATCAAAGGGACGAAATCAAAATCAAAACCATCCTGATCGTCTTCTCCGATGTGTTTCCGTCGTCTTGTACTGTGAAATTCGGCGTCGACGGGGGAGGGTGGTCGGAGATGTCATCTGAACCCAACGAAACCCTTGTTGTTGTGAGTTCCAACGATGAGTTTCTCCGGCGAGGGGAGCTGCTACCGCTGCAGAAATCGAGGGGAGTTTCGACGATGAGTTTCTCCGGAGAGGAGACGGTAGGTGGTGAGAATGAGAAGACAAGACTCGTTTCCCCTTCGCCGGATAAAAATGGCGACGGCCGTGACACCGCCGTCTCGAGCAAAATCATCTCTTTTCCGGTCAGTTCTCCGGTCAGCTCGTGAGTTCTCCGACTACAACATCAGAGCCGTCGTCGATCGTCGTGACAACAAAGGCCTTATCGGAGCCGTCGTCGATCGGAATGACAACAAAGGCCTTATCGGAGCCGTCGTTGATCGTCGCCGGCAAGTGTCAGCCGTTGTTGATGTTAGGGTTTCTCAAAAATAAAAACTTGTGTAATTAGCAATTTATTTCTAAGCAATTGAGATTAGAGACTTCCATATTAATGTATTCAAAGTTTTGAATTTGATTTGGACTTGCAGTGTAACACCCCCCTCCCGAGACGGAAGGGGAGGTCACTATCAAACTTATACCAACCTTTAACTGAAAACAAACAGAGCACTAATATCCATAATTACAAATAATGTCATCAAAGATAACAAATGTCCCGAATGATACATCAATTACATTTCTCTTCCAAACTAGTTTCCAACCAATAACAAAACTATAAAATGCTTATAATCAAACCTCCTAGATATGCTGGCACCACGGACACGCTCCTTAGCTTTCCTTCGAAAACCTGCCGCGAAGAAAATAAATGCGGCTGAGCCAAACGCTCAGTGGGCGGATACAAACAAATAACAAACACAAACTCTAAGGTCTCGTGAGATCTAGCACGAGTAAGAGACACATCTCATATGAAGTAAACAGAACTTATCGAGACACCCACAAAAGGAAACGAAACAAAACAAAGAGAAATTGACCCAATAACCCAATATAGATGTCAAATCAAAAGTCGAAACGAAATGATAATATCCAAACTTACTATATCAAAATTAGTGATCTTGTCAAAAACGTAAGCCATCACATAAGGCACAACATTAATCAAATACTAACGAATCTGAAAAGCTTAAATCAAATTTATATCATATGATTACATATCAAATATCATCAAATATCAAATCGTCAAATCATATCACAAATATCGAGCTCGAACGCTATACACTTGCATATCAACCGACGTGACAAGTGCCAGACATCTGGCCACAAAGGCCCGTACGTTGGGCATACACATCCAACTGTACTAATTGTGAGATGGCAGTGTTGGGCACACACCGACACTCACCTTACATATTCTAGGGTCGACCCATACGCCTCCTTACCGGTCACACAAATAGCTCCCACATGAGCACAAATACAAAAAGGAGACGCCGTGGACTGATCACACCGCCACGGGTGGTGTCACGCCATCGGTGCCACAATGACGTGCCTATGGTACCTCCATAGGTAGTTAGCAAAACACAAAAATCTCAAAAGCATATCACAACTCATGTGATCACATCAAATGATAACACATCGTACTAATTAACAAACAGATATATAAATATACAACCATACCAAAAATATGAACCAAATCCCATAAAATGTTCATAAATCCTCAGACGCTTAATCGAACGAATTACGAATCGAAAGGAAGTCTAAAACGAAATCATAAACCATTAACGTAAATTTAGATATAAACACAAAATATTACGAGGAAAATGCATAACGAATCAATCCAAACGAAAACAATAAACACGACTTTTAGAAATCGAGACGTACGATTTTCAGCATTTAACACGTTTAGAGATTGAACAATTTAACATATTTTCGATAGTTTTTTAGAAACAGATATCTAAACGGAAGTTTTAGATCAACGTCTTAGGATTCCAACGAATCAAGAACGGACTGAATCGGGCTTAAAACGAATCATGTGCGAATTTTTAAAAACGGTTGCGCTGTTTTCGTCTAAAACATGAGCTGTTTCGGAAAACTCAGATTTTGGACACTATAACATAAAAATCACAGGTTGCTCGTGTGACAGTAAGTCGTAGTAGACGTCTGGGGGTTTTTAAAAACGTATCGTATGAGTAAATCCGATAAACGAGCGACGAGTTATGATTTTTACAAGTAAGACATAATTTTCAGAAAATATTTCGGCAGCTTATAATTATAATAACCCGAGAATATAACCGACCAAGCGAGCAACTAAATGAATCAAAACACATAATAATTTTGACGGAACAAAGCACATTAAGCACGATTCGAGTGGATCGAATGACACGAAAGAACGTTAAGAAGTCCGTATACATATGTAACAAGTCACATAAATGCAAACATAATTTAAGAATGAAATATACACAACGGAGGAACAAGGAATCCGTACCTTGCTATCCTCCAAAATCGCTAATGAAAACCGAGCCGACTTCCTCCAACGATCCTTAAAATACATGATCATAACTTCAATCTTTAACTCAAGTTTAAACCTTAATATTAATGTTCAACCAACCAAGAATTCACCTTGACTATCTTTTTATTTATCGGCTAAACCTTAATCAAAATAAAGGAGATAAACTAAAATTTTGGAAACCTATATGCATAAGAAGAAGTCAGCCCGATTTACATGCTACAGGAGGTTTATTCCACAATCTTGAACTTTGGCTTAATGACATAAATGATCCTTATTACTATGTAGCTTTTCAAATTCTAACCAAAAGAATAAATAAAATCTACACTTCTAAGTTATCCAAACTTAAGGAATTTATTTAAAATAAATGAAATTAAACTCCTATTTTGGTGGAACTAGCACGCCATACTCTAAGGAAGTCTATCAAGATCTATATACTTTTCATTAATAACAATACTAGCCCCTCTAATGTACAAGATTTCCAACTTATATAAATATGATTGCTTACTAACTCTTCTAAAATTACGGGGTGTTAAAATCTACCCTCCTTAAAAGAAATTCCGTCCTCGGAATTTAACCAAACCACGATATCAAAGAAATAATTGAATACCAATCCTCTAACTTCTAAGCTTCTAGATATCCTGAAACCGAATCGAATATTAGTCCTTAAATACTTGCTTCGAAAATCTTATTACCCAAAATGTACCAATGCTAATGCTATTATAATTCATCACAAAAAAAATCATCAACCACTTTTATAAACTTAAATTCTCCACAGATAAACATACACAAATGACAATTTAATCTTATAACAAAAGATAAAAGAACCCAAATCTTAACCAAAATCAACTTACATAAATGACAATTTAATTCACCAAAACCATCGAATTTACAAGTACCATATATCTTAATTGAAGATGCAAAATTGCATAACTACTATCCTTAGAAATCAAATTCTAATTCAACCATTTGCCTTGAACAATCATATATCCCCTATTAAACGTCTTCAAATTATATAGAAAAGATCTCACACCATAATTCTATTCTAATCATATAAACAACACCGAGATAAAATCAAAATCTAGGATGCAATACAAACCTTTAACATCTCATGGCGATTTACCCAAAACCTTTTAGTATATCAAGTATGTAAAATCCAAAATCCGACTAATTCTTATAATATATCCCAACACTTTTATAATCTTCCTATAATGCATAACTATTCCATTAACACTGTTACTTCCAAAGTTCCCGAAACTGCAACTTTCTTATGGGTAATCAAAGTCAATAAATACAACTATATCCTTCATTCAAAGATTCGAAAATCTAATCACTTATAAACTATTGGCTTAGCAAACCAATCTGAATTACCTTACTATTCTTATTTAAAAGAAGACATCCATCTAATCTAACTTCAACACTTAAACGAAATGCTTAGCAAATATTACCCAACATCTATTACAATTTTGACCAAGATATTCATCAACCAATAAGCTAATCCAAAAACACAAATATGCAATACTAAACACTACTAGGAAATCGATTAAACCAACAAGACAAATTTGACCACCCCGCTTCCGCTACACCATTTAGATATCCTCATCTAAACCATCCATACTTACAGGTCAAACCTATGCGGTTTTTCTACAAGATAGAACCTAGAGCTCTGATACCATTTGTAACACCCCCCTCCCGAGACGGAAGGGGAGGTCACTATCAAACTTATACCAACCTTTAACTGAAAACAAACAGAGCACTAATATCCATAATTACAAATAATGTCATCAAAGATAACAAATGTCCCGAATGATACATCAATTACATTTCTCTTCCAAACTAGTTTCCAACCAATAACAAAACTATAAAATGCTTATAATCAAACCTCCTAGATATGCTGGCACCACGGACACGCTCCTTAGCTTTCCTTCGAAAACCTGCCGCGAAGAAAATAAATGTGGCTGAGCCAAACGCTCAGTGGGCGGATACAAACAAATAACAAACACAAACTCTAAGGTCTCGTGAGATCTAGCACGAGTAAGAGACACATCTCATATGAAGTAAACAGAACTTATCGAGACACCCACAAAAGGAAACGAAACAAAACAAAGAGAAATTGACCCAATAACCCAATATAGATGTCAAATCAAAAGTCGAAACGAAATGATAATATCCAAACTTACTATATCAAAATTAGTGATCTTGTCAAAAACGTAAGCCATCACATAAGGCACAACATTAATCAAATACTAACGAATCTGAAAAGCTTAAATCAAATTTATATCATATGATTACATATCAAATATCATCAAATATCAAATCGTCAAATCATATCACAAATATCGAGCTCGAACGCTATACACTTGCATATCAACCGACGTGACAAGTGCCAGACATCTGGCCACAAAGGCCCGTACGTTGGGCATACACATCCAACTGTACTAATTGTGAGATGGCAGTGTTGGGCACACACCGACACTCACCTTACATATTCTAGGGTCGACCCATACGCCTCCTTACCGGTCACACAAATAGCTCCCACATGAGCACAAATACAAAAAGGAGACGCCGTGGACTGATCACAACCGCCACGGGTGGTGTCACGCCATCGGTGCCACAATGACGTGCCTATGGTACCTCCATAGGTAGTTAGCAAAACACAAAAATCTCAAAAGCATATCACAACTCATGTGATCACATCAAATGATAACACATCGTACTAATTAACAAACAGATATATAAATATACAACCATACCAAAAATATGAACCAAATCCCATAAAATGTTCATAAATCCTCAGACGCTTAATCGAACGAATTACGAATCGAAAGGAAGTCTAAAACGAAATCATAAACCATTAACGTAAATTTAGATATAAACACAAAATATTACGAGGAAAATGCATAACGAATCAATCCAAACGAAAACAATAAACACGACTTTTAGAAATCGAGACGTACGATTTTCAGCATTTAACACGTTTAGAGATTGAACAATTTAACATATTTTCGATAGTTTTTAGAAACAGATATCTAAACGGAAGTTTTAGATCAACGTCTTAGGATTCCAACGAATCAAGAACGGACTGAATCGGGCTTAAAACGAATCATGTGCGAATTTTTAAAAACGGTTGCGCTGTTTTCGTCTAAAACATGAGCTGTTTCGGAAAACTCAGATTTTGGACACTATAACATAAAAATCACAGGTTGCTCGTGTGACAGTAAGTCGTAGTAGACGTCTGGGGTTTTTAAAAACGTATCGTATGAGTAAATCCGATAAACGAGCGACGAGTTATGATTTTTACAAGTAAGACATAATTTTCAGAAAATATTTCGGCAGCTTATAATTATAATAACCCGAGAATATAACCGACCAAGCGAGCAACTAAATGAATCAAAACACATAATAATTTTGACGGAACAAAGCACATTAAGCACGATTCGAGTGGATCGAATGACACGAAAGAACGTTAAGAAGTCCGTATACATATGTAACAAGTCACATAAATGCAAACATAATTTAAGAATGAAATATACACAACGGAGGAACAAGGAATCCGTACCTTGCTATCCTCCAAAATCGCTAATGAAAACCGAGCCGACTTCCTCCAACGATCCTTAAAATACATGATCATAACTTCAATCTTTAACTCAAGTTTAAACCTTAATATTAATGTTCAACCAACCAAGAATTCACCTTGACTATCTTTTTATTTATCGGCTAAACCTTAATCAAAATAAAGGAGATAAACTAAAATTTTGGAAACCTATATGCATAAGAAGAAGTCAGCCCGATTTACATGCTACAGGAGGTTTATTCCACAATCTTGAACTTTGGCTTAATGACATAAATGATCCTTATTACTATGTAGCTTTTCAAATTCTAACCAAAAGAATAAATAAAATCTACACTTCTAAGTTATCCAAACTTAAGGAATTTATTTAAAATAAATGAAATTAAACTCCTATTTTGGTGGAACTAGCACGCCATACTCTAAGGAAGTCTATCAAGATCTATATACTTTTCATTAATAACAATACTAGCCCCTCTAATGTACAAGATTTCCAACTTATATAAATATGATTGCTTACTAACTCTTCTAAAATTACGGGGTGTTAAATGCAGGTAGATGGGGTTGTATTGTGTATTTGTGTTTATAGGCAAAAGGGTATTTTGGTAATTCAATATGGTCTTTGCAATTTTAGATAAGTTTGTTAATATTAAATTAATTTAAACTTAATTAAAATATTAGTTTGGATATAGATGTAATTTTCTGAGTTTTAAAAGGACATACATGTAGTTTTGAAGTTTACAACGACATTGAAGTAATATTGAAAGTTTGTAAGGACATGAGTGAAATTTCCCCTTTGCCAAATTGTTTGACACCGAGAATTTTTTTAGCTATTGGTGTGGAAATTTATCCCTAATTATATCCCCATATTAAAAAAAAATTTGGAAGAGGTATCCCAACCACATTGGGCCCAGACTAATCATCGGCAATTTTGGGCCGAAGCCCGACTGCTAAAGCATGCAGCCCGGGGTCGAAGCCCCCTACCTCCAGAATGCGTCCCCAGGGCTCGAACTCAGGTTCACCACTATGTAGTGCCCAAGCCTTACCACTAGGCTAACACTCCTTTGGTCATATTAAATTTTTTTAGCATTGCCAAAAAAAAAAAAATTACATATCCCCGATTACCCAAATATATCCCCATATTTATTTTTAATTTATGATTATTAATAAATAATATACTTTTAAACAATATATTATATATCGCCAAATGGTTTTTATGTTTGGTCGTATATATACTTTCGCACTTTAACGGTTATTATTTTGGATGCATTTAAACAATATATATAGCTAAAAAAATATTATATATAGCTAAATTGTTAAATTCTAGATGCATTTCGACTTTAGGACTTTAATTATCTTTCGGATATGTTGGGATAACGTACTAGAAAATGTTATGTTAATTTAGTAAATCATTTTTCAAGATTCATGGATTCGTTTTAAAGTTTAAACGGTGGCGGGAATCCCCGCGGTGAAAAAAGTTGAATGGTTATCCCCACGATGAAACCCATTTAATTAACCGTTTACACTAAACGGGGATACACATTTCCCCACGCTTTTCCCCGATAACCCGATGGGGATCCCCATTTAAATCCACGCGGTTTTTTAAGCATGGACGGGGACGGAGGGACAAATCCCCGCCCCGAATCCGCCCCGTTGCCATCCCTCGGTTTTTTCGCTTGTCTTACCGACTGTTAGTCCCTCGGTTTTAAAAATGTCAATACATCTCACACAACAAAGATATATACGTACACTGCATTTATCTCGAGACTATTTCTTGAATAACAGATAAAAAGAAGAAAACCTACATGTGAAAATGTGTTGGTAAAGCCCAACCTCATATATAAATATTATATACTTGAAAACATTGTATTAAGAAAGTGTTTGTTTATATTACTCTAATAATTCCCAATAAGCAAGCAAGAAAGAAAGAAAGAAAGCATCAAAACAGAACATACATGGGTGGGTCCCATATGGTGGGATGTAAGAGTTGTTTAATTGTTCCTAGACTGATTGATTGATTGCTTTAGTAGTTGAGTGTTACAACAACACTTTGGCCTTCAATAGCAAGTTGCTTTAGGTTGCAGAGGAGATTACAACTTCTGAGTCTCCATTTAGCTGGATGCAAAAAACATAAGTTATTCCCAGGAGTTCAAACCTTCAAGTGTGTATGAGATACATAAACATTTAAGAGTAAATTACATATTTGGTCCCTGTGGTTTACATTATATTGCATTGTTGATCCCTATTTTGAAGTAATTATGGAAACGGTCCTATGATTTACATTAGATTGCACTATTGGTCCCTAACCCTAACTCTGTGTGAAATCAATCTGTTAAGCATAGGGAGCAATAGTGCAATATAGTGTAAACCACCCCTACCAACAGTGCAATATAATGTAAACCACAGGGACCTTTTCCATAATTATTTCAAAATAGTAGGGATGTAAACGAGCCGAGCTACTCGAGAGCTACCCGAGCTCGTAAAAAGCTCGAAACGAGCCGAGCCTCAACGAGCTCAAGCCCGAACTCGAGCCTGAAACAGAGCTCGTTTACTAAACGAGCCGAGCTCGAGCCTCGAAATCAGGGATCATTTAGGCTCGCGAGCTTAAACGAGCTTCACATATAATTTTAAGCGAGCCTGGCTCGATTAGCTTATAGCTCGGATCGGCTTGGCTCGTTTACATCCCTACAAAATAGGGACCAACAGTGCAATGTAGTGTAAACCACAGGGACCAAATATGTAATTTACTAAGAATTAAAGGCCGTTTTAACTGTACCAGTTTGAAATGCTTCAGAAGAGCCGACTGTAACAGTGTTGTTAGCTTTTCACATTGATGGCCCGAACTAGTTAGCTTGCACCACAACCGCTCAATGCTAGTGTATGGAAACCAGACTGCAGATGTCTTCTTCCGACGAACCACGTCACCTGGCCTCTGTGACGGAAAAAACAACAAAAGTATTAAGAAATTAAAATTACTGAAAAACAAATCCATGGAAAGCTTTATGAAACATTACCAGCGATGCAACAGAGTCGATATAATGAAGCAGCAGATTAATAGCCTCTGCGTATCGTCCATAATCAACATAGAGTTGGAACAACGATGCAGGGCTTGATTCTGCCCCACCCATGCCCCACTTTCCCTTCACTGTGCCCTGTCAAACAAATGTATACATTTAACAATAAACATAACAACTAACTCCACATTGTCATCCAACCACATCAAAAAGATGCCATATATTAATAGTATTCTACCACAAATTCAAAATACGTTGAATGAAAATGTCATAAATATTACTTATATACCTTGAACATTTGCACAAGCCAAAGAGGAAGCTCAATCAGTCGATCAGCACAGAGAAGGGTTTCTGCAACTACTACTGGTAATCTAGGATGAAAACATTTATATTTTTCCTGCATTCAGTAAATAAGATATGAGCTCATAAGATAGATATATATATATATATATAATCCCATCATTCTCACTTTGCTAAACAAAATATAATTGAATTTCAATGCAAAACATATTGCTATAATGTAACTCCAATTCTCCATAGTACACACAACACAGCAAAACAAAGGGCAGGGAAGACAACTTGTTAAACCAAACTCAACTAGCGGTATCATGCTTATATAATGTCTTCCAAAATGGTCTTTCCCTCTTACTCCATAGTTTTCCTAGAATGAATGTAGCATCTGAGTATTATTAACACCTTATCTCTTTTCTCGCTCTTGGTAAAAGATGCTGAAATAAGCATGATACAGCTTGTGGATGTTACAACCATGTTAGAAATATGCTATCATCTCTAGGAATCTTCAAATAGAAGAGAACTTCGGAATTATATCAAATAGTGGAACAACGGTCCAAAGCTAGTTATGGGTGCAATGACATAAATTTAGACAACCCATACAAATTTAAACAATAAGAACAAGATAAAAAAAAAAACCACAACCATATTAGAAATATGATATCATCTCTAGGATTCTTCAACTCAAATCACAAGGCCTTTCTCGCCCACAATAATAAATAGTAAATAAACAAAAATAATTAAAACTAATTCATCAGCAAGTGTAAACAATATTAAGGAAGAAAGAACCGTAAACTCCAAAAGAAACTACAGGGATGAAAGAAACTTGGAAAGTATAGGTATCATTTAGGATTCACCTATAAAGTTTGCAAATTGTAATCAGTGATCTAAGGGTTCGAAGAGGTAAAGATGTAATTGGTTGGCACATAAAGATTTAGTAGGTTTTTTTTCTTTGAAAGGCAAAAGGTTTAGTAGGTTAACATGGCACCTATAACAAAAAAGAAAAGTTCTTTTTGTAGGTTAGAGTCTAGAAAAGCATATTATACAGAAAGATTCCCAAAAAATGTTAGTATCATAATCAAAGCAATAATATATACTTGTATTAGGGTATAAGTGAGGAGAGTACATGTTTATTGTTCGTATATCAACTATATCAGGTTTATTGTTATATATTATTGCTATAATGAAGTTTTAGCGATGTATTTCATGCTTAAAACAATGTAAATGAGTATAAAAAGGTATTTATGTCATTGGTGTAGTTTAAATATTAAGCACAAACTAACTGTATCTAAATGGACCAACTGTACTAATTTGACTTGACAAATTCATTAGCACACAATGTGATTTTTGGCAATTAGATGTTGCCGATGCAAGACTAGTAGAAGACAAAGCAAGCTAGCAATATACAGAAAACTAATATATTGCAAAAAACAAATCGGCCTACAACACCAAATTTCATGCAAACTTCCATATAGAATATCCAGAATAAATAAGATAAAGATAAGATACGAACTATGTATTGCTCAAGTGCATCCCACTGGTCATTTCCCTTGCAATTTTGTACTGCAGGAACCATGTCACTGGAATCATGAAGAGCCTCATCCTTCGATGATGTTAAGAGCAGACCATGCTTTTTTGAATTTTCCCTGAAATGAATATTGGAAATTATTCCTACAAGCAGCTTTGAAGCTTATATCAAGCAAAATTGATGACCTGTTAACCTAAATTCAAAAGATCACTTGCATTTAAAAAATAAGTAAGGGTAGATTACATATTTGGTCCCTGTGGTTTACATTTTATTGCACTGTTGGTCCCTATTTTGAAATAATTATGGAAAAGGTCCCTGTGGTTTACAACTTTACATTATATTGCACTGTTGGTCCCTGTGGTTTACACTACATTGCACTGTTGGTCCTTGTGTTTTGCACTATATTGCACTATTGGTCCCTAGCCTTTTTAGCAAAAGAGGGGACCAACAGTGCAATATAGTGTAAACCACATGAACCTTTTCCATAATTATTTCAAAAATAGGGACCAACAGTGCAATAAAATGTAAACCACAGGGACAAATATGCCATTTACCCAATAAATAATTAACAGAAAGAAAAATAACAAAGTCCAAAACACTTTGGGCAGCAAATCAAGAGTGAGACCGACCTGCTTGGACAGCATTTCAACGACATGGCAATGAAAACTCTTTCCAGTTCCCTGGAGACGAGAAGTTATGATTTTTGCAGTCAGAAAAAAGTAACCAGAAGCATATGCTTGAGGGAATTCTTTAAATTAAGTTAACATGTGGTATACCGCTTTAATGCTGAACCCTTAAAAAACTTCAGAATTACTGTGAAAACCATATCGTATAGATTTGACTGAACCAGCAAGTCAACCAAATTTGGTGGAGGTTTCTCAATCCCTGAAAGAAAGAATACATAAAAGCTATATATTTATCATGGCATCTACTTAACAAGAATACAACAATGTTCTTCTAGATCATACAATAGGACCTAAGAAGTCATTTACATCATCAACAAAGTCTCAAGAACATCTCTCAACATTAGCATGACCATAGTTGTTGAATAGCGATAAAGCGATAGTTTACTGCTATGCTACTTAGCGAATAGCGATAAATAGTGACCAGTTATTATATATTTAGCGATAGCCTTCTAAAAGATAAATTATATATGAATATATTACCTTAAAAGTCTTAAACCATTATATATATTAGAGAACAAAATATAATAGGTAAGACCCTAGTATTTATCAAAGTAAAAAAATTTAATAAATAATAATATTATGAAAATGCCATCGCTATCGCTATATACCTGATAGTGGTAAATTGTCGCTATAGCTATCGCTATTTTGCGCTATTTATCTGCTATTGACAACAGTGACTAACATGAGCTTTATACAAAGATTAGAACTTATATATCCTTTAGAATTAATTATTTCTAGATGAGACATTGTATGGACTCCAGATAACAATAAGGCAAAAAAGGATAACTTTTCAAGTTGGTACCAGTGAATGTCCATTTAATATTTGCTAGCGAGAGCAAATATTCAGCTGATGTTAACACAAACTCATTTTCAAGTTTCTCGATATCTATGCAGGAATCCAGTTTCTGACTTGAGACATGACCATTAGCTTCTGCAAAAGACAAATGTCAAACATCAACGTCATAATTTCCCAGATAGTAGAAGAGCATCTCCAACAGCTTCCCTAAAAAAAGAAAAAAAGGATTTTTGTTCTCTAAAATCGCTCCAACAGATTCTCTAATATATAGAGAAAACTTGAAAAAACTCCAAGTTTAAAGAATTCTCTAAAATTGGATGTATAGAGAGAGAAATTACTTTTTTATTCATTTCCACCAATGAGGTTGCATCATTATTATTTTATATAAATTACTTTTAAAAAGTGTATCCGAGATGATAAATTTATAGATTATTTTAATAATATAATGGATGTGGAAATCTCTAAAATAGGGAATGTGTTGGAGCTAATCATTTTAGAGATTTTGACATTTGAATCCCTATTTTAGTGATCAAAAAGGATGTCTTTGGATAGTTACCCTGCTCTGGAATTGTTATTCTAGCCTTTTTACTTGGATATAAATCTTTCTGTATAGACTTCCCTTGAACCAAAGGATGGATCCATGCACAGTCTGAACGAACAAGATGCAATGCATTTATAGTGGCAGATAGGCAGTTCAATCTTTCCTGAAGAGCCAAAGATCTGAGTTGGTAATCTTTCAAAGCGGCTTCACTTTTCAGTTGTGCTGAATGAAGGTACATATAACTTGCAGCCTTGCGCCAGTTATGTTGATGCATTTCAAATGCATATAGCAATTTATAAGGGTTCGGTTTTACTGAAACATCTGAACGCTCTGCCTGCACAATATTATATCTACAACTGTTACAGGTCCAAGAAATGTTTAATAGAACAGCAACCATTATACTTTCTAAAAAAACTGCTACACACCTTCCAAGCAAGCTCCTGCTCCACCTTCTCGGCTAAACCAATAAAAGGCAGTTGCCCATTACAAAGAATCTACAGCAAAAACAGAAAAAAATCAAGTTTTTGTTCTTCTAACACTTACCCACCTACCAAAAAAAAATAACCTAAAAATGGCAATCCATATATGACTCATGGTTGTCAGTAGGGAATAGCGATAAATAGCGATAGCTTACTGCTATGCTACGTAGTGAATAGCAATAAATAGCGACCTCTATTTATTTAGCAATAGCCTTCTAAAAGATAAATTATATATTTATATATTAATTAATTACCTTAGAGAAAGGTTCAAATGAGAAGTGCTAAGAAAATACTAAGTAGAGAAGTGGTCTCAACCGTTGATACGGTTGAGATCATAGTTGACTAGTGAAAGATTGCGGCTTTGACCAATCAAAAGCCGCAATCTTTGACTAGTCAAAGTTCGGCTGGACGCGATTCACGGAGGACAGGGGTCAAAGCCGCCTATATTGACCGTATGAGAGATGGAGATCACTTCTCTACTTTGTATTTTTTAAGCACTTCCTTTTGAACCTAATACTATTACCTTAAAAGTCTTAAACTATTATCTATATCAGAGAACAAAATATAATAGGTAAAACCCTAGTATTTATCAAAGTAAAAAAAATAATTACGAAAATACCATCGCTATCGCTATATACCTGATAGCAGTACAAGGTCGCTATCGCTATTTTGCGCTATTTATCGCTATTGACAACAGTGTATATGACTTAACACGATTAATTAAAAGTACAATTACAATGTAGTTTGAGAAAGTAACCTTAATTGCACCACGCTCATAAAGTACGATGATAAAACGCCTCAAGCAAATGAATTTGCTTTCTTCATCTGGATTCGAAATAATTGCACAATACGCATCATAGTAATCGTTCAAATCAAGTGTAAATTTAAATACGTTAGCCCAAAGTCGTCCTTTAGCAGTAGTTGGTGATTCATTGAGAAAATCTGCCCCTGAGTAAGTGTCTTTAGGGCCCAAAACTTCATCAACTTGTTCAAGAGCAGCAAGAGCAAACTGGCAGGCACCTGCACTCATATTATATTGCTCAAATATCTGCATTGCCCACTGATAATAATGAAGCTTCCAAGCTGCAGGCGAGATATGATCAGCTGCAGACCATAAAGAGCATTATAAGAATCATAGCACAACATCAAAACTTTCCACTAACCATCTTATATATATATATATACTTACAGAAACCAAGGTGAGGCAATCCGGATTCATACGACAAACTCTGCAACGACTTTGAAGCCCCATCCAAAGATGCAACTCTGGAGGCACAATAACCATATCAGATGCTTTCTGAAATTAGCAAAACCAAGATGTACTAATACAACTAATAAGCATAATAAACAAATTTTAAAAAAAATACAAAGCAACATATCCTGCAAAACTGTTATGCAGCTATGCTTGTTAAGTATAGAACACAACTGAAAGAAGTCCGTTGAAATGTTGCAAATTGAAGCTAAGGACCCAAATAAGCAGCAACTCAAAAAGAAATGAGGTTGCATTGTTGGAAATAAAGGGATTATATATATGAATAGACACAGAAACATATTATTAAGAATCAGAGAACAAAAGGGATGAATAGGGAGAGATTTATATTGAATACAATGCTGAATGCTTGAATAACAAAGAAAAAAGAGTAAGTAGCTATCCAGCAATTCGAGCACCAGGGATCTCCCAAAAGAACCATCATTTCTGCATGATTAGGACCTCCAAGTTCTCCACTATTTATACTCCCCTCTAATGATTTATTATAAAGAACTCCCAAACTGCCCTCGGCCCAACTGCCCACTATTCTTTTCTGTCACTGGTCCCTTCCTGACAAGCTTTACTTTTCTTTCTAATATATGTATACTGAACGGTTGGGTTCATAAATCATAACACATATACATACACACATAAACAATTGTATATAAACATGTACACATATATAGCTGTATACATACACAGCACATGCACACACAGATATATATATATATATATATATATATACTATGTAATATTTTAATAACCAGGTTTCATGGTGTTTCCTGCATGTAATCCAAGATGATATTGTGTTGAATGTTGTGATTTTTGTTTGATTTCTGCTTTCTTCACAGAACATATTTTCGAAGAATTCAAAAATAACGATGATCTTGCAGACCTTTGATATCAAGGTTATGAGAATAGATGAAAGTTCGGCTGAAAACTGATTTTTTATTGCGAACGTGAGGACAGCCGAAAGCGCGACACGCATCATTATTTAGACTGAATGTTCAATGCATTATTCATGATAAATAATACAACATTCAAGCTGAATAATACAGCATTCATACATTATTCATCATGAATAATGCATGAACATTCAACTTCAATCTGAATAGTGATGTATTATTCAGACTGAACGGGACACGTGCAGCACTCTTTGTTGTCCCCATGCTTGCAATGGAAGATGAGATCATTTGAACCTACCCTATGAGAATATTATAAAGCTACAAGCACTTCATAAGAATAAAAGAGATCCAAGAAACCATGAACTTTCAAAATGAATGTACACAAAACATGTTTGAAATTGAAACTTGATCTAAAATTTTGATTGGTAATTAAATGCATATGACACAATATTAGGTGCTTAAGCTATAGGGTTTTCAAACGAAATCGATTTATTAGCTCTGATTATGGAAGAATGGAGCACCCATGTAGTATCATGAAGAACCACCTGCATTTATTAGTATTTGCTTTCATATATTCTATCCGATCATCTTCTTCAATTAATCAGAGTGTATTAATGGAAACTCTTGAATTTGCTTTCCTTTCGATTTGGTTTGGTAAGTCTGCACCCTTAACAAGTAACAACCATCATCTACAATCTACAAGCAGGCATATATTGATCCTTATAACTCAAGATAACCAAAACATGTGGCAGATGAACTATGTCAGTAACCTAATATACTATAACAAACAAACATACATGATAGAAAACCTCCAATAAATTAGATAAATTGATTAATCAAGCACTAGCATTTGAAGAGGCTATCTACTATTACTATGTAGAAAATATCAGGTACAGTGGCTACTACAAATGCTGAATAGGGGTAAACAGGAGCTGAATGACACACTAGGGGATGTTTGTTTTTTGGGCTTATCACTTAATTAGAACTTATTAGCGTATAACCACTTATTTGGTCAGTGGTTTTCCCAATAAGACTGTTTTTTTAAGTGATAAGTGCCACTTATCACCTAATAACCACTTATCGAAAAAGTGATAGCCTAGCCACTTTTTGTTCACTTTTTCACTATTTCATTAAGTTTGGACTTGTTTGGATTGTTCATTAAGCTTGGACTTGTTTGGATTGTTCTATAAAGCTCATTAAGCTTGTTTGAATTCTTTTATATAACTCATTAAGCTTGTTTGGATTGTTCTATAAAGCTCATTAAGCTCATTAAGCTTGTTTGGATTGTTCTATAAAACTCATTAAGTTGCTGGATTGTTCTATAAATTCATTAACTAATTTGGATTGTTCATTTCAGTTGATTTTAGTCGTTATGAATAATGGTTTTCATAAAATAGTACCTTAAAAATCATATTTGGATGTTTGACAGTTTAAAAAAAAACAGTCTTATAAGATTCAATTTCAGTCTTCAGCACCACCACTTAAAATTCAGAAGTGGAAACAGATTCAGTCTTCAGCTCCACTTAAAAAACAAACACCACCTACGTGATGAAGTCATGTTACACATACCTGAAAAAGCAGCAAATAGCTTCATGAACTTTCTTGCTGGTAGAAGTCCGTGGTGCTTGACGGTGTGCTTGTGCAAGAAGACAACAGCCAAGAAGGTGAAGGAGCATGCACCATTCATCGTTTACACCCTGGATACCGCTAGATATTTTCTCCTTGAGCAGATTTTGGTTCACCATAGTAAGAAGATGCTTAAAAACAATAAATATATATATTTATTAGTATGCTTTTCGATATCAGAAAGTGTCATAATACGATAGTAACACAGTTAAGTGATAAACCTCAACAGCATCATACTGTCCATGTTTAAGCAAGATCAAAGCAAGCATAGTTGAGCGACATGAAAAAGAAGATGTCCCATCTTCACTCCTGCCCCAAACTATCCAGCTTATGAAGTTCCGTACTGGAGCAATGAAAGAGCTCGAATGTGGAAGATGTCTTGAATCAACACCTCCAAACGAACTTTGATGATCAAGTAAGAAAATAAAAGCCAAAGTGAAGTCACATTTGCCAAGCTTTTCATTCCATGATCTTCGGTCCATGCTGCTATCTGATAGAGCAGAAAATAAATAAATATTGTGAAAACCATACACGACAGGAACGGAATTGATCCCAAACACTGTTGTCAACAGAGTTGTTAAAAGCGAAAAGCGCACAGAAGCGCCAAAGGGTCCTGGGGCTTAAAGCGCGAAGCGCAAAGCGAAGCGCGGGCTTCACGAAGGTGAAGCGCACAATGTCAAAAATAAACATCAAAATAAGCATCAAAGATAGTTTTAATATCAAAATAAACATCAAACATAGTTTCAAATATCAAAATAAGCATCAAACATAGTTTTAAGTATCAAAATAAGCATCAAACATTAAAAAAACATCAAACTCATCACTCATCACTCATCATCACTATCATCATCAGCAGTAAGTGAAGAATTAAGAAGTAAACAGATTGCATTCTTCACATTAAAGAAATCGATGTGATCATGTTGAACAAATTGAAAAATCGAATCAAAGAAGATGTGATCAAAAATCGAAGTGAAGAATTAAAGAAATCGAATTAATAAGAATTAAGAATTATAGATTAGATTAGACTATTAGAGGATTGAAGAAATCGAATTAAGAAGAATGTGGAGATCGTAACCTGGATTGAAGGAGAAGTCGATAGGTCAGCCGTGAAAAAGAAATATGAGAAGTCGTAGGTATTAATTTAATATATAGATGGTCAAACAATTTATAAAAAAAAAGTCAAATAACCTATAAATATGTGAAGCGCGCTTTCAAGGGATTTTTGGGCTTTTTGCGCTTCACTGCGCTTCAGGTACCATGTTGGCTTCGCTTCAGTAAAAGCGCCTTAAGCAGGGCTTCAGGGCTTCAGGGCTTTAAGCGCACATGAAGCGCGCTTTTAACAACTATGGTTGTCAATAGCGACAAAATAGTGCAAAATAGCGATAGCCGATAGCGACCATGTACTGTTATCTGGTATATAGCGATAGTGATGGCATTTTCGTAATTGATTTATTTTGTTACTTTGATCGAATCAGCTTCTACCGAACACCTAGGTATGGCTGAGCGAATCAGCCATATCTGTTATACGGCTCATTAAGCTGTTACCGAACAGCCCCTTAGTATTATGTTTTGTTCTCTAATATATATAATAGTTTAAGACTTTTAAGGTAATATATATACAAATATATAGGAGAAGGTTCAAACAAGAAGCATGTCAATTTAAGAGAACGTGAGGAGCAATCTCAGTCACTCATCTCGCGGTTACGGTGGATGTGATCACGGAGGATTGACGCGATTCATGGGAGGGTAGAGATTATTAAAGAGGGGACTGGTCAAAGGCGCCTTTGTTGACGGGATGAGTGGCTAAGATTGCTTCTCACGTTCTCTTGGTTGGTTATATTTTTGGATAAGATTTTGTGGTTATATTTTTGGATGTGACCATGTGCATGTAACCTAATTCCCTAATTTTTAGCAATTAATCTTGTCCATTAATATTTTCATTGAACGGTTTAGATGAGTTTGCACAAATTAATGAGTTTGTAAAATAAGGTGACTCTCTCTCTCTCTATATATATATATATAATTTATCTTTTAGAAGGCTATCGCTATATATTAAATAGAGGTCGCTATTTATTACATAGCATAGCAGTAAGCTATCGCTATTGACAACTATGATCCCAAAGAAATCTATAGGAGTTGACATCAACAATGAACCAAATTATTAGCATGTTTTCCCTTTACAATATCAAAGGATAATTAGCGTAGCTACAATCCAAAGTGTGTGAAGTGCTACTAAGTAAATCAGCAAACACGTAAATACATGATTGCATGAAGAGTTTAAAGTTAAGATACACCTACCAATTTGTAACGAAGAGAGTTGAGAGCTGAAATCTTCCATTGCAGGTGATTCACAAGGTGTGGTCCCAAAGAAATGTATTATATGCCACTCGGTAATAATTTCTTGAATCAATGGAAATAACTCGACTTGTACCCTGGAAACATCATCAGGTAACATATTTATCTGCAAATGTCAAAAAATAAAGAAATAAGCTTCCAGCTATCCTTTGCCTTTTCTTGTAGCAAGTACACTTCAAGGTTGCCAAAAAAAGCTATAGAAGTTAAAATATAATATTCAATATAGAATGTGGCAAAATGATAAATCCTACAGAAGGCATCCCAAGAATCCAAGTAGTAAGACAAATCGTTTTCCACTATGGCACACTTGTTATCTTGGTCAAACTTTAATTTCTCCTTTAATAACAGACATACGAGTGTATATACATAGGTACACATACAAGGCTAATAACCATGCTAACATAAAGTTGCTTTTATAGATTAAAAATCGTCAACTGCTAACCTGGCCACCTAACTTCACCATGTAGCTCAGCAGCAATAACATGTCCACTGCAGATTCAAACATCACTTTGGTAACTTGTGATGTCACTTGAACCGTTATGCAAGTACCAATGTCAAAATTCGCTTCACGGTCCAATCTCTGTTCAATCTTTTGAGGCACTAAAAAGTTCAAGTACTTATATATAACATCCACAACTTTGTCCCACGTCGAAGCTTTGCGGTACAAACCATGAAGAGATAAGAACATATCTGCAGAGAACTTCCGAAGAATTTTATGGTCACCCACTTCCTTCTCCCACGCAGTATCAACACCTAGCTCCGAAACATGAAGTGCTGCTACTGAAGAAGTAGATCGGGTTTCTAAAGTCTTCAGCAAACGCCCAACAACGTCTTCAGGAGACATAGATGGATCGCTGAAAAAAGATTCATAAAATAAAGCAGCAGCGCCTTTTCCTAGCTGTTGGCTAAGAATACTGGTGCATCGCAGCACCTCAAAAAGTACTTCCCGTTCAAGATCACCAGATAAGTTGATCCTAGAGCTTGAAATTTCACCCAATTCATCAAAAGACCCTTCAACATAAGAAAAATAAGAACGTTAGATGAAATGACATAAGCAAATGAACAAGACAATGCAGATAGTAAGGATATAGATGATGCATACCAAAACAGAAACTGGGAGAGCAAATTTGGCACCTTAGCTTTCAAAACCAAACTCTACAATTGATGGGGTTTTATCTTTTATGGTCATTCTGTTCAAGTTTCACTTATATGTTTATTGGGCCTGTTATTGAGCCCATTAAGGCCAAATTTAAAATTGCAATCTCAAGATTTCAACAAATTATGCAACACATTACATTCTAAACCGCATTACTTTGGCAGTGAATACAGCCTATGTTTTGTTTCTAAAGAAGCAAAACCAAAATGCACCAAAATATTTTTATAGTTTATTCGTTCAGTTTTGTAATTCTTCAAGTATTTGAATCAGTTGCATGCCCTACTAGAAATTATTTGACAAATTAGATATGCAAACATACCAAAGGCAAGAAGCTCTATATCCTCCAAACAACGCAATAGAGAAACGAGGATTTTCTTATTAAACCAATAGCACCAGTAGCTGAATCAAGAAGTAACCCACACGGCGCATTCTTATGACACCAATTATCCAAGTAGTGCGAACAGAAGGTTTTCCAGCAGTATAGAAGTGAAAGAGAACTCTTGGAAACACCCTATGACAATTAACATGGTCGTCAGTTCCACATTAACCACACCCCATAAGGAACAAGGGGAAAACAAGAGATGAGATTATTGTTAAAAATAACAATGGTAATAGATAGAGTAAACTACAAATTGGTCCCTGAGGTTTACAAAAATCAACGAAAATGGTCCCTGATCAAAAACTACACGGATGGTCCCTACTGTTTTCATTTTGCTTTAAAAATGGTTCTCCTCCCCCGGCCAAAATGCAAACAGAGTTAACGAGGAGGGACCATTTTTAAAGTAAAATGCAAAAAGTAGGGACCATCCCTGTAGTTTTTGAAGTTCAGGGACCAATTTCGTTGATTTTTGTAAAACCTCAGGGACCAAAATTGTAGTTTACTCTAATAGATATTGTAATTGAAGGGGTATAATTATCACGTGAAACCTCATGCTCAATTACAGAAACTATCTCCTTTTTCATTCCATCAGCAGTTAAAGAGTGAAACTCTGAATCAGTCAAGTGCTTGTTATGATTTTGTAGCGTTGCTCGGAGAACAGAATTATGGTAAATGCCGGGAAGAAATAGCATCCGCAAGAAGATTGAGGACAGATGAGGGGCAATTTGCTCCTGCAAAATTTTGAACATACAATTGATTTTAATTGCACACCCACATGTGTATAAACTACCACCATGATAACAGCTATGATACACATAGACAATGATCACAAAAATACAAGTTATAAGCATCAACATGCACATAACTATTTCCTCGTTGGCAGAAAAGAAGATATTGAAGTTTAGAACAAATGGTCTAATGTTGTACGGTACACGTTTCAGTGTCACCAGTAATGCAGAAAGATTGATATGACGTGTAAGTTCTATATGTTGTTGGCCCCAATTTAAGCAAACCCTGGTGGGTGCTTAAACATTAGTTGGTGATAAACACTGCCAATTTCCGCCTAGTAACAACAGATTAATACATACATAATATATATATATATAGAGAGAGAGAGAGAGAGTCCCATTTCAATTGTGAACCAATAAAATCATGTGAACTTTGTGGAACCACTTCGACCAATCAGAAATTACTTAATTAACAAAAAAAAATATGTTTCCAGAATCGTGGGCGGTTATAGGAGAAGCTTCCATGATTAATCTTGACCGTCAACATCAGATTTGGATGGTTAGAATTAAGTTCACAAGTTCACACAAATATATTGGTTCACAATTATCCCTCATATATATATATATATATATAATGGATGACTAGGCACCATGTCAGGTCCACGGCGGATGACTAGGCGCGATTCATGGGAGGGCATTGAATTAAGGGGGAGAGGGGGGGACCACACTCAAAGCCGCCTTTATTGACTAGTCTCCGCCACGTGTCGCGCTCTCGGCTGTCCTCACGTTCACAACCAAAAAGTGGTTCACATTTGAACCTGCCCCTATTATATTAGCAAACAATTTCGCCTCTAGACATGTCAGCTAGGCTTCTACAGTCTCATTCGTATCATCATATTTCAGCCTACAAAATATATAGCGACCACATATAAGAAGATGAACATTAAAAACTTCACAGCACCTTCGCAGATGGATATAGTGAATGAGCAAGCCAAAAAAGATCATCAGCGGAATGCTCAGAGCTTTGAAATAATTGTTCGGCAACAAATGCTTCCTGTAAACCAAAGCATTGCTCGTACCTAGAAACAATTTGCAAAGTTAAACAGCATAGCACATAAAATAACAAAAAGATTCATTTACACTAACACATGCTCAACTAGAGTCATGTAGTCGATATAAATAGAAATTCAGTTTAAAAGTGCAACAGAACTCAAAATATCGCTAAAAAAAGTCGGGCAAGTGAGTTCTTAATTCATGGATATAAACAGTAGAAGTGCAAGTACATACAATGACTTTATATTCGAACTACAAGAGTGAAAACAAAAAGTAGATGATAAACATTGAGCCTGAACTGGTACCAGCATATCAGCTTATATAGCAATATTAAGGAAATAGTAGCTAAAAATAGGTTTACAAAAAATGCTATTCCGACTACAGAAGCAAAAATCATGTATTATGCTAATCAGGTGGAAAAAAGCAGCAAAAATTAAGCGAACCCATTAAGGCATAAAGCATCCTTACCCATTCTCACTTGAGCCTAAATTGTGCAGTACCAATCCTTCTTCTTTGAGTATCCAGATTTTATTTGAAGAAAGTTTTACATCAATGAGTGCACCCTGAAAAAACCCATGAATAGAAGTTAGACATTATGAATTGAGAACATGAAATTTCTACATTAATGTAAAAAAATATATGATAATCTGACTTACCTCCTCCAGAGAGATGTTCATTGTTGAAGGCTCAATAAAAAGGTTAGTCTTCCCTCCCGAACTAAGATGCAAACTGTACAAGGAGATCATCTCCTCATCAACTTCCTAGAAGTTTAAGAGAAAGAAAATGAAGTAGAAAAATAAGAGATCCACATCCAATCCTATGTTCTAGCAATTGATAAGCCAATATAGAATAAATGAAAACAAATTTGAGTTTCCACTGCCAATTTTTTAACTTTTCAAGGGAATTTTTTTTCTTTATAGATAGCATTGTATGACAAAATGGTGGATAAATTGACTTTCTTTACTTGTGTCCGGAAATAAATAGTGATGGTGATAAATCCTCTCCATTATACAAATAAGTTGTTACTTTCTGTTTGAACTTTTAAAAGATAAACATCATCAAGTAAAAATATTGTACATGTAAAGTACCAAGCTCAAAGTCTACGGCTTGTCAATCAAAAATTAATAGTTGGCCGTTTCTTGATTCAAGTAGTTTGTTTCTTGATGTTCAGTTGGCCGTTGGGGTGTAACTGATTTATTTATGGTTTATACTTGATACATTGGATGTAGGCGATTTAGGAGTATTACATTTTTATATCTAATTACTAGCATCATAATCACTTAGTTCTTTTCTTCTGGCTTCAAGATAAGTAGATAACTGTATTTACTTCTTTCTTTCTCAGAGAATGATAGGGTTTTCCATCTCCGCTGGAGTGTTATCCCCTCATGTCTACCATGGCATATCAAATAGATAAAACAACCAAATTGTGTCTTTGACTTTATCTGGCGTAAGATGATCAAGAAAACCTATTTTCTCTGGTGTGATGCTTTAGGATCCCTAGTTCCTCGTTCATTTTCCCGAAAGGATTCTTTCTATCGACTTCCCTACGCCAAATGCCCCATCAGAGCCTAGAAGTTGCAAGTTTTTGACAAGTCAGCCATTGAAGGATGATTTGATAGATTAATCGCCTCAATGATGCCCAATAATCTCTCTATTTTTTCTTCTTTGTATACAGGAGCATGATAAGATATCATGATACCCAATAGATAGATAAAGGTATTGAGGAGTGTAATAGGATGTCTCTACCTATGTGCAGGCAATTATGATGATATATAGCTTGGAATTGAAACATTATGTTCACAAATCAAGAAAAAAGCCTTAATTGTCAATCCTTTTCATACATCTTTTGGTTTTACTTTATGAAGAAATAATATTTGATTATTAATGGGGATATCTATCTGCAACAAGAATTAGGCAAGCTTGCCTGCATTTACTTCTCAATTCTGCATTGTTATGGTAAAAAGCCTTAAAACCATTACTCCTGATTCAAGATAAATCAAAGCTAAAAAATAAAGGGTCGATGAAGATTTAAATAGTAAAACATACTCCATATACATATATCGTAAAATTAATGAACATATGGACGTTAAAAATGATGGAAGGTGATTTCAACTAATAATTAGCAAATTCTTTCACATTCCCAAATTGTAGTGGATTAAAAAATAAGTCCATCGACAACCACAGGTTAGTTGATTAGGAAAAATACAAGAAATTTGATTCTCAAAACCCCGCGTTTCAATTTTCTATTGGATTATGGCAACAATCACAAAGTTCTCATTTGTGTTTAGGAATATAAGTGTATGAGTATTTACAAAGGGCGCTCTATTATTGTTTCATAACGTTGGATTAATTTTTCTAACCTAACTAGAATTTACCAAGCAACTTAAATTATTAATCTAATTAATAGATTATACCTAACTATTCACTTTTTTAAACGCTTAATTCAATGATCAGTTATTAATCAATTTTGACAAGTGATTTTAAAGCTAGACTGATACTATATATCAGAGTTCTTTGAAGCACTCTTGATCCCAAACAAGTAAACACTGAGATAAATGAATAAAAAGTAAATGCAGGTTCAATTAGCTCAACTAAAACCAAATCCAAGCCACCTCGAGTTCCTTACCAACCTGAATTTCAAGTTGTTAGTCGGAAAAAAAAAAACAACTATTTCCATTTTTGGTGAAATTGTGCTTGTTATAATGGGAACCTTGTCATTTCAATTGTATTCATCATCTTGTCATAAGGAAGAGATTTTTACAAGATAATCAATAACGAAAATAAGAACATCATGTTTGATGTGTTAAGTTCTAGTGATGCTTAAATTGATGCATGTGGCCAAGTTTAATTTTGCAAAATTGGAGGCACTTAATAGATATAAATAGCAAAAAGAAAATCACTAATTGCAAGAACCATTGATAATATTACAAGAAGATCTAAAATGCAATCACAAGAAAACTCGTATTTAAGTTTAGGATCACTGGGAGTACCGAATTAGGTTTATGCAGAATCGCCAGAGGCAATGTACTTGTATCATTGTTAGTTTCTCCTGCCCATAACCTCGTGAATGTAGTACCTAAAACAGTATATACAGAAATTAATGGCGATAACCACAATATTTGTCATTGTTGCAACGATGCATGTTTCCACATGCACCCTTGCTGAAAAGCAGTAAATGCTTCAAAATAACTAGCTATTGATTGGGACCAAATGATTAGGAAGCACAAATGATTTTCAGATGATATTAATTGAGACTAATATGATCTTTAAATTGGTAGAATTCATGTCTCCAAACTTCTAATAAGATAATATCACATTCGCTTGGTTTCTCTTTTGGTGCATGTCAGTCATAGTGTCATACATGAAAATTATTTTTGATGTTGGGAAAATGAAAAAGGAAAAATACTGTTAAACATACATAAAATCGCAAACACATATGACACTAAAGAATTTTACTCATTGAGTAAATCAAAATTCATGTGACTTTGAGAAAACCTACAATCTATATCCTAATAACTATGTTATATATGTAGTAAATTACTTAAAAATTTAAAGTTAGGCTTTATTCTAGAACTTGAAACAATGACCAAAGATGGTTATTACTTATTACTGTCACATCTATCAGAATTCTGAACCTACCTCGGCTGGATAATGCTTTAATGTTTATATACCAAGTCAAGATAGATATTCAGTTAAAAGACAAAAAGTACACAAGGCAGTGCATAAAATGGAAAAAAACAGGAATAGGTCACCGTCATCTCCCCGCAAAAAAATAACAACAAGCCAGCAGTCAAGCACAGATACACCAATAGTTAAGAAATAAAACGCTAGAGATGAAGCTATAACTAAACTGAGACTAATGAAATGGCGCCAATAGTTAACTCCTATTGGAGTGTATTAAGTTATTAACTCTATAGTAGCTGTACAAGATCAGATATAGCAATGTCAGTTTTGAAAACCATACAGCCATAGCCCAAAATATTTGGGACAAGGGCCTCTTCAGTTAAGTTGAAATTTTGAGGTGTTGAATTGTCAAACAATCATAAAGTGGTAATTAGCTAAGAATCATGTATTAAGGCATTCCATTAACAAAGATTAATATTCAAGATGCATTCTAACAGAAAAAAAAAATACCTCAGGACTTACCTTCCAATGTTGAATCGTTCATGGTATAGCTAAGAAGTTTACTACCACTCAAAAGGTCCCACACTCGTAACACTCCATCCAAATGAAGCACTAGAAGAAGTTTTTTCCCTTGAATCTCTAAACATAACAGACCCTTCACGGCAGCAACATTCTTCCTGTATGATAATTTACAAAATAGCTAAATCAAGTCCAATGGCATATCTCCCCTTCCGAGTAAAGAAGGGATCACTAAAATAGTAAAATAATGCATAAACAGGTCTCCGAAAGCATATTTTGCAGAAGTAAATTATAATCATTACCTCGACATTAGATTCCACAGGCGACCAAAACTGGAATCATCTCGTAGTTCATGCAGAAAACCTAAGATTTGGTTTGGAGGTACGTTAGAATACATGTACAATGTCCACATCATAAGAATGTATGGCAACTGTAATACAATGTGACAGGCAGTAGCATTAAAAAAATTGTACATTATCAGTCATAAGCTGTCCAGCAACCACAAACTATACAAGAATATTCCAAGATTAAAGATAAATTAGAGAATTTGTCATTTTATGTGGGACATCATTCAATAATCCACAAAAAACACAGCTTAAAGCAAATTGAAGAAGATAGAAATGCTGTGAATGTTCCATACCTGGAGCACTAGGATCAAGGATGCCAAGTCTAAAGCAACCAACCGATCCATCCCTTCCTCCTATTATAAGACACCCTGCGGTTGCTGATATAGCTGTTATGGCTCCATAATTACAATAACTTTGGATATTCAACTCAACAACCTCATTAGGTGGAAAAACAGAGCATGATGCATAGTTGATAATATCAGTCAGTCTAATAAGGTAGGCAACTCCAACAGCAGTCAACGTGTAAAGCATGTATGGGCTTCCAGAAGGACTAGAGAACTGCAGAAAAAAAATTAGTATGATAGATATCCAAGTAACACATTAAAACTGGGACAAGGACATAAAAGAGACGACCAAACATATAAACTATAAATAAGAAGTACCTCATTTTTGCATATCAAAGCAAACGGACAGAGTGCATTAGCAAATTCAATACGCAATCCAACCCTTGGAAATTCTGCAAAACTACAGAATTCCACTATCTCCAGGATATTTGGAGAAGCCTTGTTTATTCTCCTGTTAATGTCAAAAGTCATTATTGTAAGATACCTATTAGAAAAAACAGAGATTTGGAAGACATCATTTCTGCAAATTCTCGCAAAGGCCAGATGGATTTCCCCTGCCAGCCTCCAAGCATGAATTATAGAACTCAATAAAATCAGGTCACTCAAATGAAGCTACAGTTAGCTCATCAACTTGTCATCCTTAAAGGCTTAAACAACTGGTCTCTTTCACTCACACATAAATTTGTACTGGCATACAATAGCTGATATAAACTAGTCAAATTCCAGAACAAAGCTGGCAAGCACCATTAATGCGGATTTAGATAAAGCTAAAATCAAGTACATACACAGAGTTGCCTCTTTCTCTATGTCCAAAACATTGCCCATGATTTAACGGTTTAAAGGCCACTTGTCAGAATTATAATGGCTAAAGGCTGCTTAATCTGCATCATTCCCTGACCACTTCAATTAGCAACTAATCACTCAAGTAACCATTGCAAAAAGTTAAGTCTGATCAAGCAGGAACAATCAGACAAGGCCATACTTGACTGGAGTTACCCTATTAATTGAACAATTAACAAATTAAGCAGCTTAGTAACTATTAGCCTAAATGAAAACTGCAATTTAGCTGGCTTCAAAAACTATATAGCCAGATTTAAAACCAACGTCCATCTTGATATACCGCTTAACTTTCTCATATCATACATTGATCAATCAAAGAGAGATTCAACAACTAAAAGAAAGATTGATTCAAAAACCTCATTATTTCAGCCCAGATTATAATAAGGCACGGTTATATACCTAAATGCAAATCAGGTAACCATGTATATGTTGCCTGACCTGCTAAAAACTGAAAAGTAAAAATGTGGGTTTTGCAATCAAAGTTTTTGGTCTTCTTCTAAACAATTATAATTATGTGTACATAATCTAAAAGTAATTATATGCCTGCCTAATATAGATATAATTGTAGATAAAAACGATATAAAAGCTGAAATTTCATATGTTTGCATAATCTTGAAGTAATTATCTTTAGTGTTATAAAATGATAAGTTAAATGTGTGTCCCTAAGTGTTCATTAATCCCATGGAAGTGATGGCACAGGCATGACAATAACCCCTCTCGGAAAATGCAAACCATAGTGCCGGCTCATTTTGAGAAGGTTTAAATCAGTTTAGATAGACGATAAGCTCATAAAAATCAATTTGACAACAATGTTTTTCCATTGTTGAAATGCTTTGTGAAGTAGACTATGATAAACCAACAATGGGGTACATCTATGGTGTGTGATTTCAAGGCCAAAGATAGATAATTCGTAAATAATATGAACAACTTGGAAGCATGATGCTAAGATGTGTAGAACTTTTGAGCACACATAGGACGAAAAGATTAATATAATTGGACCTCCCAAGAATGTTTTAGACTGAAATATTTTGTCACTCAAAAGCACGTGAAAACCTATTTTTCATAATTTCAAAGACTATACAAAAATGCTTCAAAACAAGGTCAACAGGAAGCAAGTTGTTCAAAGATGGCAATGTATAGGCTACAATACACACACTTGGATAGTTGGATCCTAAACCGCAGGAGAACATATGCAAACTGAGAACTAGATGGTTATAATTTACACTTCCATTGTTCTAATTCAATGTTTAATATTAGTTGTCCTTTGATACATAAACAGTTACAACTAAATGGCAAGCTGTTACAGTTACAATCCTAATCTTAAGCATGAGTGCTTTTGCTCTTTTATCAGCATCCATGATTTAGGGTGCGTTTGGTTGTGGAAAACTATTTTCATTGTCATAGAAAATATTTTTAGAAAATGGAGTTGAATTTTCATTTTCAGTTTTCTATGAAAATTTGAGAAAAAAGCGTTTGCTTGAAATTATGGAGTTTCCATTTTTAAAAATTAGAAAACGCATTTTAAAATTTTTTGAAAACCACTAAAATCTTTTTTCTAATTTACATAGTAGTTAGAAAAACAGAAAATTTTCATTCTCTTGAAAACTGGATGAAGCAAACGTGTCTTAGTCCAAGGTTGTTCCATGTATTTTGATGGAACAAAAAAAAGACTGATTTTGTCCCATGAAATTGTGTTTTAGTTCCACCTTGTTCCACCTTGACCTTGTTCTATGTCATGCCAAACATGGGACTAAAATTTTTAGTCCCGTCCCATCCCATCCAGTCTGCATACCAAACGCACCCTAATGTTTCACTTTTTTTAGAAAATTTCTTAGAAAACAGGAAAATTTTCCACAACCAAATGCACCTTTGATAATTCAATTAACTTATGATGTAGCTTAATAGCAAGAAAACATATGGACTGAAGCAAAAAAGGCTCAATGCATCTCAAGTAGAATCATACTCATCAAACTAAGAATGGTAAATGGAAAACAAAGATCTCCATGGACAATGAAATCTCTTATCTGACTACATATATAGACAATTCATTCGCCCTAAAATTCTAGAATTAATACGATATGCTAATAATTCAACAAGCTTGCAAACGAAAGAAAAGGAAATTATAAGGTTAGTAGTAGAAATGCATTAGGGTTTTACCAAATGAAATAGGTAGGATTAGGATCTCCAATGGTGCAGCAAGATGAAGCATCTTCAGTGGGAGGAGCAAAGGATGATGATGATGATATAGAAGTTGAAGGGAGGGAGAGATGGAACCATTTGATGGAGTCGCTGCCGATTATCGGAACCTCGATACCGGCTAACGGTGACCGACCTGCCATCGACGGTGATCGTAGTGGCACAAGCTTTGTGTTGAAAACCTAGCCAAGGGGAGGGTTTAGGGAGGGGACTAGAAGGTAGGATTGCCAAGGGAGGGAGATTTAATTTTAATAGGAGGGCCATTTTTGCAAAATTCATAAATAAATAAGGCCATCCGCTACCGTCTACCCAGGTAGCATCATGTAGGTTGAAGTCGTCGGATTCCATCGGCAACACCGTAGTAGACCTTTCGGGTTCTTTGTCATTGGTTTCGTCAAGCCGAAGACAACCACCGCACCCCACCCCACCTACCCTAATTAATAGCCAATGATGTGTTTTTTTTTAATTTTGATGTTTTTGGGTTCATTGGGTTGGTAGTGGATGGATTGGGTTGGTTTGAGAAAAATAGTGGAAAGCTGATGGGGCAGTTGGGTTTGTTGGGTTGGTAGTGGATGGCCTAAGAGTTAAATTCATATGGGTGGGTTCATACGAGAAGCATGTCTATTTAAGAAAACGTGAGGACGAATCTCAGCCACACATCTTTGGTTACGGTGGACGCGATCACGGAGGATTGATGCGATTCATGGAATGATATAGGTTATTAAAGAGGGATCGGTCAAAGCCGTCTTTATTGACCAAATGAGTTGAGATTCGTCCTAACGTTTTTTTTTTAAGTTATATTTCTCATTTGAACCTTTATCTAATTTCATATATGTTCTTTTAAAGCTCAAAATACCATGTTTACCCAACCTAAATTACAAATATCATATATGTTTCTAACTTATCAAAATATCATATTTATCCAAATATCAAATTTTATCACTTTTTAATTTTTTTAAATCAAATTAATACTAATAAAAAATGGTTAAGTAACCATTATACTCCAAATAAGTTTTTTTATCGCCACAAAGGATACTATTATTGAAATCAACACCAAGGAACATTACAAAGGTTTATCACCAATAAAGCCCAACTGTAGGTAACGAAACAGACTTAAGCCAAGACATCATCCTAACTCAACCATTAATACGCATACAATCAAATTTTTTACTTAGCTCATAAAACTAAGCAAGAAGAACTAAAGTTGGCTAATGTAGTTACAAGTCGTACTCAGAAAACAGCCTTCGCGAGGAAAACTATGTAGTTACGAGTCGTACTCATAAAACGAGTCGTTCTTTTCCCAGTCATTGAAAAACTATGACGGCTTCTGTGTTTGGAGATAACGACTATTATTGGGGTTTAATAACACCTAAACTAGACTTAGTTTATTTATTACCGATGCTAAATCTAGAACTTTGATTTGAGGTAACCCAATATTGTTGTATAAAAAAATAATTGTTGTTTATCTAGTGTATTTTAAAAAAAATTTAAATTAATCGCTTTTTTCAAAATTTAAGGGTGTTATAAACTAAAAGTTTCTCATTAAAAACCCCATACCATGTTGAAAAACCTTAAAGTGAGTATTTTCAAACTCTCCCTAACAGCAGGCTATGGTTGATCTTATATAAACAAAAAGTTTGGTTTAGACTCTAAAATGATGATTTTAAAAGACGAATCTCCAAAATATAAATAAAATGAAAAGAGCTTTCATTTTGATTCAATTTGCACTTCTAATACATGAACATGTTTTTGTAATTCAATAAGATAAAGGAATGTTTAGAATATTATATTTTTATTTAGAAGAAAAAAGGATCCTATATGTTAGGTATTTTATAAAGAGCATGTAATCAAATGTCAAAAATAGAACTTCTATAAGTTCTACAACATCATTTTAACCATGATCCACTAAAATGTTTGGATCCATTAAACTTTAAATGAACTGATCAAGTAAATGTAATAGTGTAAATCTAAAGCTAGAGTAGTAAAAAACACAATTGATAAAGTTTGCACCTTGTGAAAACATAGGTTATGGTGCACGTGAGTCTTATGCAAACGCTATAAATCTTAAAGTAACGACTGAAACACACATCTTACGCCATGACACTTGCAAAAAAGCTTACCACATTAAACAACCGAATTCACGGAAAAAATCTTGAAGACGTAACTAATATAGTAATCGACTTGTGCTAACATACTGAAAAAGGAAAACAAGATCTTGGTTTCAAATCCGGTCCCATTCAGCCCATGTTGTAAGAAACCCAAACACATGTTTTTTTCGAAAAGATTCATCTAGGCTTATTATGCAGACTACTTCCTTAGCAATTTGGTAATTAAATTATGACCGTCTTAAAAACAAGTCCGACAACAGAATGCTAACGTCTAGACTCACCCAAAATAGATGAGATTTTCCACCACTATCACTGGGCCTTTTATCGATACGACACCAGCTATCAAGTCCTAGGATTGAATGGAGGCATTGGACGATAAAGTTATAAAGGTAAAGCAGAAGCAAAGCTGTTCAATTAACACATTGCAAGTATGACCAAATTTCTATTGTTTCAAAGAGAAATAATAAATATTATTTGCTTAATTAATTTACTTACATACATTAGAAACATGCATATTGTATATATATAATCACATACTCCATCTTCTTCATCCATCAATCACCAACCTCATTAGCCTTTTCTGGTGTTCATCATCTGAAAAAAACCCAACTCCATCTGTGTTCAAAATACTCCTTTTTCATGGCTTCCATGGAGCTGGTGGAGGTGGCGGAGTTGGGAACATTGGCGGCACTGCCGAGAAGATCGTGTTCTTATCGACCCTATTAGCTGTTCGATCACCAGAAAGCGCCACCAGGGCTGCAACCAATCCCGCATTCCCAGCAATCGTTGGTTCCGTGTAATTGTAGTTTGTTCGCACATCATGGTATCCATCAATCCTGTCCGGCCCAGCAACCATCGCTCCAATTACGGTGTTGGGATTCGGCTTTTTCGAGTCCCTCCATTTATATCCTCCTTTACAGCTGTACTTGATCTTGTTCTTCGGAATCGACGCTCCTCTGTGGTGAACGTGTTTCGGGTAGTGATTCCCGAAACCCACAAGATAACTCATCTTACGCGGGTTCTTGCCAAGGATATAGTTAATCTGTCGAACAAAATGATTAGATCTCAAACTAGCCAAATTTATAAAAATAAAAAAGAAGTGTTCAAATTAGGGGTGCTCAAAAACCCAACAAACTCGATCAACCCTACCCGACCTGATGAGAGATGACCCAACCCGAAGCAACCGGACAGCTAATCGGGTTGAAGTTTTTTCAAACCGTAGGTATTGGGTTGATATCGGGATAGCATCGTGTGAACCCAACCTAACCCGATAAACCCGATTTCCTTTTTTTTTAAATTTAATTTGATTGTTTTTTTTTGAACGGCAAATTTAATTTGATTGTTAGTTCCTATTAATATGTACATTAAACAATTACACCATCACATAGCATTTTTATGTGCATATGCTTTAAATTTCTTCCCCATCTATATACAACTCATACATGTATATGTTCGGTAATCTTAAAACACATACATACATACATACATATATATATATACATATGCAAATTGAAAAAAAAGTAGTTTCATGTACTAATGTATTAACCTGACCAACCCATACAGTTTGGGTTGGGTTGAAAATTTTCAAACCATAAACATTGGGTTGATCAAAAGCCTAAAACCCGGTCAAACCAACCTGTGAGCACCCCTAGTTGAAACTGATCGTGAAATGTGGTAAACAAAAGAAGCTTTAATAGGTAATGCTCCTAACTGAAAACTCATTTGAAGTCATGTAGTCGTGTGTAGCGTACCTGAGTCTCGGCAAATTTGCGTAGCACGTCCGTGGAGTAGAAGTTGGGCCCGCAATACCATCCAGGGGTGTCAGCAGCATCGAGATAGTCACTGAAGAGGGTCGCTAGAAAGGCGGCATTAACAACATACTGAAGAGGCTGAGGTCTCCCGTGATTTAATTGGATCAATCCTCCTCTCGTTCTGTTAAAACTTGAGAAGTATGGCAAGTACGAACACATGATTATGCTCGTCTGGTTATGAAACGTCTTCAGTGTTTGTTCATATGGATAACCGGGACTCAAAAACAATCTCAATCGTGTCAGTAGCACCTACAAAACCGAACTATAGTTAGCAATCACCATGCATAAACTTCCATAAGACATTATGGCCACATTTGGCAAACTAGCCCAGAAGCTTCAGCAGCATTCTGGCTAATAAACTTTATAAATTGACATAACAATAAAACGTCAAAAAAGTTGCTCATTCTAACATAAGAGCATAATTGGAAAAAAGACTAGCTTATTGCTTACCAAGGGCTTTTTCAATAAGATCAAACATGGGCTATAAGATGTTAAGAAACTTACTTGAGCTCCGGTAAGCTTGTTGTCCCAACTAAGAACCCCATAATCAGGTCCTCCCCAAAAGGCACCGGCATGCTTGGCTAGCGTTGGGTGGCTAGCAAGATATAGATACGACTGATTGCCGGTTGCATAATACAGCCAAGCCCCTCCCCACACAAACTCATCCCAATACATGCTCGAATTGTAGAAAGTGGCAGATTCGGCTCCACCAGCGCTATACAAACCACGCTGGTTCCTAGCAAACTTCCAAAGGGTTTCAGCACCGTGAACCAGTTTTTTGGAGTAGTCCTTGTTGTCCTTGAAAACAATGGAGGCAGAAGCCAAAGCAGCCGCCATCTCAGCTGCTAGGTCCGAGCAAGTAGAGCATATGGTCACAGGTCGTTCGTAGTCGATGTCTTCTGGCCTCATCCAACAACTATGATCATTAGGATCACTTGTACCCCCTGATGTATCACCTGTTCCAACCTGTTCAAACCCCCCAAAAAAGAACCACAAGTTTTTTTAGAATTTACACTTCCAATTCGTAAACGAGCACACACACACACACAAAAAAAAAAAAAAAAATTTGCGGTGATACTATGATAAATGGGAACACAAACCACCTGTCTTCCTTCATTACTTTCTTGACGAGGGAAAATAAAACCACGAACCATATATACTGATAATGTGTCAGAGATTGATTGGCGAACAGAAAGTAGACATGAAGTTTGGAGACAGGTGATTTGTATTCAATAAATGGGCTTGAGGTAGTAGTTCAGTTGGCAAAGTGGCAGGGCAACTTTGCCCAAGCCACATATATACATACATCAATCTTGACAGCCTAGCGATGTGTAGGGGTGTAAGTGAGTCGAGCTACTCATGAGCTACTCGGGATCAACTAGTAAAAAGCTCAATTTGAGCTCGAGCTTCATTTTAAGCTCGTTTACTAAACACGCTCGAGCTCGACCCTTAATCATTAAGCTCGATTAGTCTCGCGGCCAAACCGAGCCTCAATTAATATAATATTATATATATATATATTAAATAATAAATAAAGAAACAAGATAGAAAACATATTAAGTATTGGTTTACAGGTCAACGAGTCGAGCTCGAGCCAAGCTTAGGTTCGTCTGACAAACAAGCCGAGCCCAAGCCTGCAAAATCCTTGACGAGTCAAGCTCGAGCTTGATACATAAGACTCGAAAAGAGCCAAGCTCGAGCTTAGTTGGGCTCGAGCTCGGCTCGACTTGTTTACACCCCGAGCGATCTGGGGCAAATACTTCTATAATACCGGTTACAATTCAGATTGAAAGAAGATTTGAGAATCAACCTGAGCCACAAGTTGACTTATGGTGTCGGCCGTAGAATTGAATGTCTTTAGAAAGTAATCAGTGCCCCACTTGATGATCTCTTTAACATGGGCAAGCTCCCCGGCGGCTTCATATTTGGCGCTGTATTCGATCACACTCCAACTCAACATAGTCATCGCAAAAGCCTTGGGGAAATGAAACTTTATCGCATCCCCGGCATCATAATACCCACCCACTAGATCTTTAATTACAGCCCCGGATTTGTCCGATTTCCCATCGTTTAAACATGAATTACCTCTCCATGAAACATTATTATGTTTAGGAAGCTTTCCGGCTGCAAGAATAAAGAGATGATGATAGAAGGGAGATATGTTACGATAATACAAGTGAAGCATAAACAGACTGAAATTGGTAACGAGAAACTACAAATCGGAAACAACCGAATCCTAAAAAATAAACCCTATCATTACACCTTTACAAACAAATGGTATAACAATAAGGCTATGCCCTTAAACGTCCATAGTGTTGACCTTTGTCTATCATATAATCAAATAAAACCAAACCAAAAAAAACAATAAAGCTATGTTTGGCAAACCGGTTGTCAGCTAATAAGCTAAGTCACGTTTGGTAAAAACTAGTTGTTAGCTAATAAGCGAGTTGGTAGCGGATAACAAGTCCATATTCATTATGAATGTGTAGCTCGTGATAAATAACACTTTAAATATTCATCACGAGTGTGTAGTTCGTGATGAATGGTTGTGTTTGGCAAAAATAAGTTAGCTTATAAGCTAGCACATGTTTGGATGGACCATAAGCTAGTTTATTGAAACGCTAGTTGTAGTAGTGTTTCAGGAGCCTTTTGTAGCTTTTTCCAATTATACCCTTATTAAGGCTATGTTTGGCAAGCGTAGCTTATAAGCTAGCTGGTAGCTGATAAGCTAGCGGATAGCTGATAAGCTAGCTGTTGATTGATAAGCTAGCAGATAGCTGATAAGCTAGCTTACGAACAAATTATGTTTGGCAAAAACTAGCTTATGAGTATGTAAAATGACCAAAAAGGGTATCTTTGAACTTAATAATTAATATTAATAGGGGTATAGTTGAAAAAAGCTACAATAAGCTCCTCATAAGCTACTCAAAGTAGCGTTTAAAAAAACTAGCTTATAAGCTAGCTTCTGATACATGTTTGGATGGGCTAGCTTATCAGCTAGCTTACTTTTGCCAAACACAGCCTAATACTCATTATTATACCCCAAGATGCCCTTTTTGGTCATTTTACATAGGCATAACCTAGTTCTCAGGTTCACTAACAAACTACTATTGAACAATTACATCACTTTCAAGTTTCAACCACATAACAAATAATTAAATAAAACTAATGAAATTTTATGAAAAAAGACAAAAAAACATCAGATCTGAGTAAAAAGTAGAAAAGTCAACAAACTTACATTTTTGGGCATTGAAGAACCTGAGAGCTTTCTGAAGGGCAATAGTGTAATTATCCGGTGCAGGTGGCTTCTTATGATGCCTAGGCACATTCTTGACTATCACCGTAACAATTCCAGCGATGAAAGCAACGGCCAGGATCGTTCCAACTGTCCAAACGAAGATCTTACGGCTGACGATGATACATCCCAGATCTACATACCTCTTCTTCTTCTGTTCTCCTGGACCCAACAGCCAGCTCTGCTGCGTCTCATCCAACGGCCGAGAAAGCGCCGCCCGATCGAAGTCGTTCAGGTTCCGGCTCCGGTCATCGTCCGTCGCCGAGTCCGCCGTGTTTATCTCCAGCGGCCCGCCCCACGGATCTCTTCCGTACATACTCATCGATCTTCAATTCGATTTCGATTGGATTCAAAAGCTGGAAATTGAAGATGAAATGAGGAAATTGAAGATGAGATGAGTGTAGGTTGAAAGTTAATTAAGAGGTGGAAAGGGAAAGGGAGACACACAGTTGTTGTTGTATTTTGGTGTTGTGTGTGAAGTGGAGAAAGGGGGAGAAGAAGAAGAGAGTCAGTGGGGGTTTTGAGACCATGTGATGCCAGGAAAAGTAAAGTGGTGAGGGTTAGTGACAATAATTCAAGGATGTTGATGGGGTTTGTTTGGTTTTAATTTTATAATAATGGGCTGTAGACCACCATCAGATTTAACAACTATCAATAAAATAAGATTATAAAGTGAACTTACAAATGTAGTCCCTATGGTTGGTTTGTTTATATAAGTAACAGTTTTCGTTCTTATAGTTTTAAGGGTGCGTTTGGTACGCAGACAGGACAGGACAGGACAGAACAGGTGTCCAGCGTTTGGTAAGACATTATAAGACGGGACAGGACAAGACATAACTAGTTAAAATGACCAATTTACCCTCGATGCCAAGACGATGTTTGAACCAAGTCATGTATCAAATCGATCACAAAATCGATTACCAAAACGATGTTTAAACCAAATCAGGTATCAAATCGATCACAAAATCGATTACCAAAACGATGTTTGAACCAAATCAGGTACCAAATCGATCACAAAATTACCAAAACGATGTTTGAACAAAAATTATGAACCACATGAACCAAAATCATGAACAAAACCTAAAATCGATTATCAAATCAGCTAAAACCTAAAATCGATTATCAAATCAGCAAAACCTAAAACTTAAATCGATATCAAATCTGAAACCTAAAACCGAAATCGATATCAAATCTGAAGCCTAAAACCGAAATCGATGAGCTTACCTTGACGAGCGGCGGTGGTCGACGAGCAGAGGGTGAAGGAGAGGCAGCGACGGCGATGGGTGAAGGAGATGCCGGCGAAGGTCGAGATTGTTTACTTGAGGCCGCCGACGAGAGAGGGTGAGGTCGCCGGCGAGATAACGCAGGTGGTCGCCGGCAAGAGAGAGTGAGGTCGAGAAAGAGAGCAGATGGAGAGGGTGAGGTCGACACAGAGAAAGAGAGAAGATGAGGGGTATTTTGGGAAAAAATTCCTTGTTCAGGTTAGTTCCATGGGGTATAGCTGGGACAGGCGTGTCCGATGACTTGTCCAACTGAGTTCCACTTAGTCCAACTTTAGGGAGTGCCAAACATGGGACAGGACCGTACTGTCCTGTCCTGTCCCACCCTGTCCAGTGCACCAAACGCACCCTAAAGGTACAAGATTGTTGTCTACTAACCTCAATCTGCACGTCCGAAATGGACATTATATCGTTCAGAAGTCTCAGGACCGTATGTATCTATGAGGCTTTGGAGGCAGCGTTATCTATTAATTCATGACTTGTACCTTCATCCCTACCGGCGAACTTTCGACAACTATTCCGGCCAACCTACAATTTCCGGCAAATTTCCATGTGCATGTTCTCACCACCACCATAAATCCATTACCACCGTGGTGGTGTAACGCCCCATTTTCCAAGTTAATAACTTAACTGGTTATGGTTAACTTTAGTTAACCTTTGGGTCTTTTGTGTAACTTTTAGGTTCGGGGGCTAATTTGTTATTTCTCAAAGTGGATGGTAAGTGGTGTCATGTAAAAGGGGATTGAAAGCCCATTCCTTCCCCATTTGCTTAGAAATCGATTTTTGAGAGAAAGAGGAAGGGTTTGGGCGATTTTGGTGAAATTGGAGAGGAGGATCCATCCTTTTGTGCAAGCAAATAGCAATTGGTTGTTGTTGGTGACTATTCTAAGGTAATTGGTGTTTGTTTATGCGTTACATATGTCGAATTGTAAGTCTATAGCAAGAGTTAGGGTTTTGGTTGATTGTGGATGAAATTGGTGATCTTTGGATCACCAATTGAGTGTTATGATGTTAGATGGTATTAGAATGATTGTGGTAGTCTTGTAGAGCCTGGAAATACGAAACCATGGCTTTTTGAATCGGTCGAATCGGACTCCGGATGTGAAAGTTATGCCAAAATGAAGAAATTGCGTTTTTGGCTTCGTATGCTGATTTTCACGCCTAGCGATCGCTAGGGGAAAAGGCTAGCGACCGCTAGCCTCTCTGGAAGTCCTCTAGCGACCATTAGGTGATCGTGAGCTCGGACAGAAAGTGGGGAAAAGGTAGCTAGCGACCGCTAGCCTGAACCTAGCGATCGCTAGCACCCTGTTTTGTGTTGAAAGCTTGTTTTGGCCATAACTTTTGCGTCGTAGCTCCGATTTTGATTCCGTAAAGACCGTTGGGTTCGTAATTGAATTACCTACCCTTTTAGAGAGTCTAGTTTAGCTCTAGACTAAGTGTGTTAGTTATGAGCCTTAAGTGTTTCAGTTATGAGTCTTAAGATGTCATTGTGAATGTTATTCATATGTGCTATGCCATAATGTGATATATAGGTGATTGATATACAATCGTGTGGTGTGTTGATCTTGATTACTGTGAAGTGAACCAAGGTGAGTACATTAACCCTTATACGTGGCTTTATGTACAAATTGCATGTAATACGTATGTGGTTATGAGACTAGCATGTTGTGTGATGGCGTATCCATTGTAGTGGTGGTGGCCACCGTGGGTATAGTCCTTGTGTTAAACTGATATCAGTATGTGAGTGGTCCTTACCGGCGTGTACCGTAAGACCATTGGTGATAGCATGCCTAGTTCTCATACGCGTGATGGCTTGTATTATATTGTTGTGTGTTTGTGGTTTGTGCTCACTAAGCTTTCAAGCTTACCCGTTTGTGGATTTTTCCTTTAGTTGCAGGTCCTTCCGGTAAGGATAAAGGGAAGGGACCCGCTTGAAGCTTCGATCATGGGACGGCTCAGTTCTGCTAGTTGAAAGGAGAACATTACTTTAAAACATTGGAGTTATTTTGGAATTTAAACTTGTTTATGATATTATTAAGTGGGACCTCAGTTTGAGGATTTTAACTTTAATGTTGGATTTGTTTTGTTTTGAAAAAAATCTCAAAGTCGAGTTCAAAGTTAAATCTTTAAATCTTCCGCTGAAAAGGTTACTGGTGGTTGTTTTCATTAATTATTTCCGTTAAATCTAGTAAAATTTATTTGAGTTGTTACAGATGGTATCAGAGCCTTGGTTTAAGGGATTCGGGCATTCACTAGTGGTGAGTGCTTGAACTTAAACCTAAGAGCTTGTGTTTTCAAAGCAAGTAACCTTTAAAAAAAAAAAAAACTTTGATTTGTATGAAATGGGAGTGTGAACTGAGCCAAGGATCGGAGCATCAAGACGGGGTGAGCACATTGTTTGTATATCACATAATTGTTATTGTTAATGTGAATTGTGAGTAACATGCTATCCTAGTGACGTATTAGCATGTTTGGTTGTGCCCATCTATGGTATGTTGTGAACTAATTGTGATTAACAAGTTATCGTAGTGGCGTATTAACATAATTGGGTGTGCCTAACTATAGTGTGATGTGAATCTTATGTTGAATATATCGTGATATTATTTACGCATGAGCACTATAGTGATTAGAATATGTAGGGTAACTGTTATATTGCGATGGGTAGGAAGTTACCTTATATGTGTGAACTGTTATATGGTGTTAACCGAAATTGGGGATTAGGACCTTTGGTGACAACGTGGAGCCTAGACATGTAGGGTATAATTATGATGATATATGGGCCCATATCATTACAATTATATTGTGCATGTTCGGACTTGGCGAAGTTATAAAGGGTATCTATGAACCGACTAGGTTGAGAAGGGTTATTAGCATGCAAGGATAGAGGGTATAAACCTTAGTTTGGGCGGTTGCGTGATGGTTTGTGTAAGGGTATGCTAGGAATCAAGTAATAGGACGAATGTGTGTGTCCTCAAAAAGGGATGGAAGACCACTCAGTAGCATGTTAGGAAGGGTAAGGTATAGTGAGGGTCATTGACCCGGACTTTATAGTCAGGGCGAGAATGAAAGTGGTCATCTTAAAAGTGTGACGTTATTTGGGGTAGTATGGTTTGCGAACTTAAAGGGTGTCCTCATTATGTGGGAAGTGTTATGGCTGTATATTTAGATTAAATGTTTCAGTCAGTGGATTTAGTTGGCAAATATGTAAATCACGATACCAATGATGAAGTTAAGACCAAATTTGCATCGGTAAGTGGGGATCTCGTGGAGAACCCTATGGTATGTATTTGTATAGTTGTTACTGAGGGGTTCAAAACATGATTCTCACATCTGGGTTGTTTATTAACACTGATACAAATTTGATTTCAACGGAATCATAAAGAATCTTGAGATACAGTTGAGGATTAGAGGGTTGTATAGGCTTACTACAAGATAGTATTGGCCTATATAGTCAGTATTTTGGGTCAGCAAGGTTTTGCATGGCATGCTTTCGGGTGTTATCACCCAAATGAAGTAAGAGTTGGTAGTGGAGGTCCACAATTGAGTGGAGGCAGTCGTGGCCGGTAGGCCCAGCGGTTCAGGAGGAACGCAAGGCGGACAGTCGAGGGAGACAAGTTACAAAGACTTTTCGGCTCGTTAGCAGCTGCAGTTTGAGGAGTAGAAGGACCCGTGACCAACACTCGCTGGATAGTTGTGGTAGAGGGTGCGTCCTGCACCAGCTTCTGTTCAGAGGAAGAGAAGTTTCCTTACGCGTCGAACCTGCTTAGGATGACGGAAAAATTTGGTGGGACCTGAGAGTCCGATCGCGGATGGAGAAGCAAGATAGAAGAAAGAAAGTAAACCATTAATTGATGAATTGTTGGAATGTAGGTGGTTGACCATGACTGAGTGAATAGCCTTCATGTTGAAAGTTAAATCTATGTATTTTATTTTTGTCTAAAACAAAATGTGTCGTCCTTTCTCATTGAAGTTATTAAATCCTATGGAAGAGAGCTAGTATTTAGAAAAATGAGTTTTTCGAAAACCTATGTTGTCTATTGAAAAGATTTTTCTTAGTGATTTTTTTTAAGTTGTTTCACCTCTTTTACGATCGAACGATTTTTGTTTTAACTAAAAAAAAAATGGCGACACTTAGTTACAAAACTTTATAAATGAAACTAAAAACAAACATGTTGCTATCCTACCAATGAGTGGATGCACAAATTAACTCTTTTGGTGTAAGGGATCTTGCCTAGCGTTTTGCAAATGATGAAAGTTCTATTTCGGTCACTTTATTTTCATTGGCAACAGTTGGTCGTGCAAGGTAGTGAAATGCTATGTGTTGTGTATGGGTGATTCCTGAAATCATCGTATGTGTGCCATTCATTTTTGGTGGTACTAAGTCATGCTTATCTAGGTTGTTTTAATGCTAAGGTGCATACCGAAATTTTCAAAATTTCAAATATACAAAAATCATTTAAATCATTGTGTCTTTGTACGTGAAGGCTATGAACTCACTAGGTCATGATGAGGATCGAGTGAAGCGTAGAATGAAGTTATGAGAATTAAGAGTGGTATTATCGTAATGGTCGGTTTAGACCCCGTTATTTATGATAGAGGAAGGCTTGCAAGTGAAGTCTCAAGAGTGAGACATTACCAATTTAGTAAGTAAGTGATTATGCTCTCTTGGGGTGGTTTACAGAATTCAGGAAGGAGGAGGTTTATTTAGAAAACCTAGTTCATGAAAGATATCGTTAATGCATCATCGTGATTAAAGGAGTTAACGACTGATTTAGTAGATTCTTATTGGGAGACGTAGATTTAGAAGAAATTTTGGATTGGCTAATCGATCAGTCTTATATAAGATTGGTAAGAGATAGTAGAAGGAAGTTGAGTATGGAGAGTTAAGGAGGCCGAGCCTGTTATCCAGATTGATCTTCGCTTGATGCTCGTGTTTCCTACACTGGTGGTTACACCCGTAGGCTTCGAGGGTCAAGTAGGGATTGTCGGATTTGGTTGTTGGGGCCAAATGAAGTAGTCGATAATTATGGTCCATCTAAATTCAAGAAGGGCAAGGTCGGGAGGTAATATTATTTTACCATATTGGCCTAGATAAGGAAATACCCATTGTGATGTAGTAGATATGAGCTATTGTGTGAAATAATTGTGTGTTTTGGGTAATCATGGAAATAACATGTGCGAATAGTTTGTGATGAAATAGGTCAACAAGATGGTTAGCACGGATTAGTTTAGTTGTGATCACGCTCATTTAGAGTGTGAAGTATTGAGAAGAATGGTTTGAACTCTAAGTGGGGGAGAACTGTCGTTTGAAAAGGCGAACAGTTATGTGTTCCATCTAATATAGACGTACAAAGTGAGTTACGCGATTCATGATTTAGAGTTCACATGGGTAGTTATCGTGGTTAAGACATAGTAATACTACCTTTATTACTTCATGAGTCAATAGACTTTTGTGCATGCGGAAAAAAAAAAAAAGAAAGAAAGAATGGATGTTGTAGAGGGTTATAGTTGCAGTACCCTTTATTAGTTATGGATAGCTAATGTAGTGGAAGATGCATTAAGAATAAGAATGCATCGTGTTCCTTTTGGGATACCTTTAAGAAGGATGTCTGAGATAACCTCATTAGCTAATATGTTTAAGCAGTTGCAAAATGAAGCAGTTAAAAGTGAGAACTAAAAGAAAGAAAGAACCGGGGGTTAATTGGCTCAGACTGTAACTGATAGTTGTGACCCTTTTACCATGGTAACTATGTGTGGGCACTGTGTCAAGTGAAGCTAGACAGAGTTTGATAGAGGAAGTTCTTAATCAAATTCTCAATTCATTCTGATACTACTAAAAAGTATAAGAACTCAGGGTAGATTACTGGTGGCCAGGAATGAAAAAGGATGTTGTAAGGTAACTGAAGAGGTGTTTGAAATGTTTAAAGGTGAAGTTAAACGAGAGGACTACTTAACACACTCAAGGATGTATTAAACGTTTGTGTACGTTGTAATTAGGGATAGTTCGAACATCTATTTATCGTTGGCTGAAATTTCATAATGTTAAATTTCACGCCAATAGTGGTAAGCCTCAATATGAGAGGAGGTACAAGAGGAGGTGGTTAATTTTCAATTTGCAGGAAGAAGTGGGTCAGTGAAATAGATAGTATGGGTTAGTTCAAAGTCGCCTGAGAGTATTCAGATGATCAGAGTTACATTGAAAACTACTCAGAGTTGTTAGAAAGTTATGCAGAAAAGTAGATGACAAACTGAAAGTCTGATGAGGATAATATGTGATATCTAAAGTATCAACGTGGATAGAAGTAATATGATTCTGAAGGAAGGGGAAGTTGAGTCCAAGATTTGATGGACTATTCTAGATGATTATACATAGTGGGAAAAGTATAAGGTATAGATGTGAGTTGTACGAGAACCCGGCTAAATAGAAAATACTTTACATGTTTTCAGTTGAGAAGGATTGAGTCCTTAGAGGTGAGGATATTGCTAAAGATTAGAAGAAGAGACGAAAAGCAGTGGTCTGGAGCTATTAAAGGTATAAGCGATTTCGGGGACGAAATCTTGTTAAGTGGGGGAGAGTTGTAACGCCCCATTTTCCAAGTTAATAACTTAACTGGTTATGGTTAACTTTAGTTAACCTTTGGGTCTTTTGTGTAACTTTTAGGTTCGGGGGCTAATTTGTTATTTCTCAAAGTGGATGGTAAGTGGTGTCATGTAAAAGGGGATTGAAAGCCCATTCCTTCCCCATTTGCTTAGAAATCGATTTTTGAGAGAAAGAGGAAGGGTTTGGGCGATTTTGGTGAAATTGGAGAGGAGGATCCATCCTTTTGTGCAAGCAAATAGCAATTGGTTGTTGTTGGTGACTATTCTAAGGTAATTGGTGTTTGTTTATGCGTTACATATGTCGAATTGTAAGTCTATAGCAAGAGTTAGGGTTTTGGTTGATTGTGGATGAAATTGGTGATCTTTGGATCACCAATTGAGTGTTATGATGTTAGATGGTATTAGAATGATTGTGGTAGTCTTGTAGAGCCTGGAAATACGAAACCATGGCTTTTTGAATCGGTCGAATCGGACTCCGGATGTGAAAGTTATGCCAAAATGAAGAAATTGCGTTTTTGGCTTCGTATGCTGATTTTCACGCCTAGCGATCGCTAGGGGAAAAGGCTAGCGACCGCTAGCCTCTCTGGAAGTCCTCTAGCGACCATTAGGTGATCGTGAGCTCGGACAGAAAGTGGGGAAAAGGTAGCTAGCGACCGCTAGCCTGAACCTAGCGATCGCTAGCACCCTGTTTTGTGTTGAAAGCTTGTTTTGGCCATAACTTTTGCGTCGTAGCTCCGATTTTGATTCCGTAAAGACCGTTGGGTTCGTAATTGAATTACCTACCCTTTTAGAGAGTCTAGTTTAGCTCTAGACTAAGTGTGTTAGTTATGAGCCTTAAGTGTTTCAGTTATGAGTCTTAAGATGTCATTGTGAATGTTATTCATATGTGCTATGCCATAATGTGATATATAGGTGATTGATATACAATCGTGTGGTGTGTTGATCTTGATTACTGTGAAGTGAACCAAGGTGAGTACATTAACCCTTATACGTGGCTTTATGTACAAATTGCATGTAATACGTATGTGGTTATGAGACTAGCATGTTGTGTGATGGCGTATCCATTGTAGTGGTGGTGGCCACCGTGGGTATAGTCCTTGTGTTAAACTGATATCAGTATGTGAGTGGTCCTTACCGGCGTGTACCGTAAGACCATTGGTGATAGCATGCCTAGTTCTCATACGCGTGATGGCTTGTATTATATTGTTGTGTGTTTGTGGTTTGTGCTCACTAAGCTTTCAAGCTTACCCGTTTGTGGATTTTTCCTTTAGTTGCAGGTCCTTCCGGTAAGGATAAAGGGAAGGGACCCGCTTGAAGCTTCGATCATGGGACGGCTCAGTTCTGCTAGTTGAAAGGAGAACATTACTTTAAAACATTGGAGTTATTTTGGAATTTAAACTTGTTTATGATATTATTAAGTGGGACCTCAGTTTGAGGATTTTAACTTTAATGTTGGATTTGTTTTGTTTTGAAAAAAATCTCAAAGTCGAGTTCAAAGTTAAATCTTTAAATCTTCCGCTGAAAAGGTTACTGGTGGTTGTTTTCATTAATTATTTCCGTTAAATCTAGTAAAATTTATTTGAGTTGTTACAGGTGGTGGTTTCACGGCCTCAACACCTAGTAACACACACACCGGGAACCAATCTAATATATACATAAACACAGATATACATATATAAAATACAATATAATTTTTTATTTTATAAAATATAAAGGACACGTGTCATCTTTTAATTGGTGTTTTAGAAAGTTTAAATGATTAATTCAATTAGAAAAACAAAAAAAAACAATATCAAAAATATGAAAGGACAATATTTCCCTTGGATTTAACTCACATGTTAGATGGGTGTTAAGGTCAGGGACCAAATCCAAAAGAAATTGCAAACCAAAAGAATCAAATTCATAACTACAAAAGTTTAAGGATTAAATTCATAAAAACCATCAAACCACACAGACCAAATCCATAATTTACTCTGATATTTATATCCGTCAAAAGGAAGAAATAGACTCACACAATGTCATGTGGTATGCTTGTGTGCTCAAGAAGAATCATGGCTTGTATGTTTGATTATTAAATAGGTAATCATAATGATTAAAGGAAAAAATTTAAGGGATTGTAAGTGCATCTTCAACAGCATTGCTAAAATAGAAAAATTAGGATCTTTATTCTGAAAATGCTTCAACAACATCGCTAAAGTGATTGCCAAAATAGAAAAAGTGAGTTTTCTCTAAATTTAGAATTTCTCTAAAATCTTTATATGATAGAGAGAAACTATTTTTTAATTCATTCCACCAATTGTTTAAAAGTTGGTTAATTTTTTTTATTGAAATACTAAAATATATTGAATATTTTCATAATAAAAATAATGATTGATTCTTTAAAATAGCAAAGCTGTTGGAGATGATAGAAAATGTTTTTAGAGATTTTAGCTTGCTTTCTCTATTTTAGAAACAAAATTAGCAATGTTGTTGGAAATGCTCTAACTTGCATAGTTTGGATAGCAGGTAAAGGGCACGGATGGAAACAGGGCATGTAGTGACGGGGAATGCACCCCAACCTTGAAAGTGTTATACATCTCCCATCCGCGACGCCGCCCCTCCTAATCCCCTATGGGTTTGAGAGAAAAGTCTCGGTGGGTACACGGAACTCGTTATTATATAGTCCTAACGTAACGAAACAAATACTATAATCGATGAAAATTGTCCGATAAACTAAAAGCTAATAATTATATAAATAATCATGAACATTTTTTTAAATGAAAATAAAATAAAGATAAAACACAACTTGAAATGATAAATATGATATAAAAATATTGAAAAAAGAAAATAAATAAGTTGAGTGAACAAAGTGGTCATAAGTGTATATGTGTAAGTGTAACCATAAAAAATAAAATAAATAATAATTTCAATTTTTGTTTAATTAAACATATAAAATTATTTTTTATTAAAATATAACGGAACCGGTTCCGACGGGTATCTGGCGTTTAGCGGTTCCAAAAAATTGAGAACCGCAACTGGAACTAATCTGATCGGTTACATATTTTAGGAACCGGAACCGATCACATTAGTTTCGATTTCGGAACCGGTGGTTCCGGTTTTAAAGGTGAGTACCTGGTTCCAATGCTCACCCCTAGCCTATAATACCATCCGCGAACCCTGTTATCCTCATCCTGTTACCTAATTAATCGGAGAATCCATCATCGTATTCGTACTTGACCTGCCAGGTAAAATTTCCATCACTAGCAAAGGGCCAAGGGTCACGAACCCGATCTACATTTTTTAGTGGTTTAGGTGCAACATTTGTATTGGTTGGTCATGCGTGCACATAAATTCAATGGTTCGTAGCCACTTTGTATCAGTTAGGTCACATTTTATCGTGGGTTTTTGTACATTCCTAATTTGCTTGAATTAAAAGCTATAAAAAAAAGCTTGATCAGACCAAGTATTTCTTTTTTCAAGGTCCTTTTAAACTCAACATAAAAAATATCAGTATGAAAAAGCAGGGACGGACCTCCCTTGGAGGCCACGGTGGCACGGGCCACCGTCTAATTTGTGTGCCGAAGGGTAGAATTTTCGAATTTTATAAAGGTGCAACCGTATTATTTTGGAGGGTGCCACCGTATCGTTTTCAAAACTTAAAAGTGTGCACCTAAAAACCAAAAACTTAATTCGAATTAACAAAACAACCAAAAACTTCCCTCGAAATCAACCAAAAAACCCAAAATATCACTCAAAAAACCCAAAAATTTTCTCAAAATCAACCAAAAAACCAAAAAATTCTTTCGTAGTCAATCAAATAACCCGAAAAATTCTTTCGATTCAATAAAAAAATTCAAAAAAAGTCCATTGAAATCAACCAAAAAATCGAAAGGAAAAAATCTCTCGAAATCAACCAAAAACTTCTTATATGGTGCCACCGTTTGAAAACCGTCCTAGGTCCGTCCCTGTGAAAAAGCAAGGTAAAATCAAGTTGGAGCTTTTGAAGTCCCAAACATTTTCACTTACGTAAAAGGGGTTTGGAAGAATAAGGTCCAAAAAAGCTTATCAATGATCGCACATATTAATGGATCACCAATGAACTTAATTGGATGTGGATGCATAAGATAGAAATGACAAATAGCTAATGGATCACCAGATATCAAGTACACATAAATTACAAACTCTCATTAAATCAAGAAATTGTCCATGAAATGACACCCCATGCAAGCATATATACTCATGAGACAAAGTAAAAAATAAATTCCCTTTTTGGGATAAAGGGAATGTTAATATGGATCATTGGCTTTGTGCTATGGCACTATCTATCATATATACAAACTAAGCTTATATAAACATCACCAGAGGACGTACGTACTGAGGTCCGGCCAACCTGGGCACCACCATGCTCACTAGCAGCGGTTAACCTCCTCCTTAATGGTCGTGGGACCAGTGTAGTGGGAACGCTACAGAGGGTTGCATCTACCCCTTTTTTATATATATATCGCTAAGTTTTACATCCAAATAATATTTGGGGGTACTACCTACAGTTCGAAACTATGGCGGTTGAAATGGAAGATTGGAGTGTTGCTTTTCCTCCCAAAGCTCTTTGTTCTACACTCTTTAGCAACACTTGTCTCAAGACCCGTAGGACCACAAACAATCACCCCGATATCTACATTTCCCCAACGCTTAGCCACGGTTCCAAAAATATCTGTATCAACCAAGAAAAACAAGCAAAATCACAAAAGTAGAAATACATTACTTATCAGTATCAGCATAACGTAATTTTGGTATTGGAAATCAAAGAGTTTGTGAAGACTTTTCATATGAATTAAATGTGACATGTGGTTTGGATAATGTGTTTTTAAAGGAAGAAAATATGTCAAAGGAAATGAAATTTAATTAGGTTTGATCATGCGTTTGGGTAGCAGGAAGTGCAATATGTCTGTTTGGTTTGAAGAACATAAGCTCGGAATTAGAATGAAATGATAATAAATGACAAAATTACCCTTTTATGATATTTTCCATGTAATGAAATATAATTCTTTAGGGCAAAGGAATTCATGGATTTTAAAGATCCCAATTCCTTTCAAAAAGTGAACCTAACAACGGAACTTGGTCAACAGAATTGGCCATTCCAATTCCATCACGAAAAAAATGAAGATTTTTTAATTTTTTCAATTTGAGTGCTATTGTATGAAAAGGTTATGCCAAAGACATACCTGCAAAGTCTGGTCTTTGACCATACACAATGGTTTTGGCAAAACTTTCTTCTGATAAATTCTTGTGTGTTGTGGACTCATTACACGGTACGGAATCCGTCTTCTTTTCATCCCGAAGATTTTCCTTTTCCGAAGATTTTGTACCCCAGAAATGCCATAGACCGATCACAAGACCTCCAAATACAACAACACTTGCAACCATGCATATCAGTAACAGAAGCCCTTTATACCATTGGTATGATATATCATAAGGGTTGATGTAGAAGACATTGACCAAAGTCAAAGAAACCAAGAAACCGATCGTGGACACCATCACATAAGTTCCAGACCATATTATGTTCCCAGTTCCAACCAATCTAGACATGCCACATTGGCTGGAAGAAGAAGAAAAGACGGCAGAGCTTGCATACTTCTGTATTTCCCCCTCTTCCTGCATTTGAGAATTCATAACTCAAGAAAGTTAGTTACTAACCAAAACCAAACCAAACCCAGTATATACAGCTCGAAAGCAGGGTCTAGGCATGGGAAGATTTAGTCGCAATGGAAAAAACAAATTAGGCCGTAAAAGGTGCACTCGCTTTAATTTGATATGTGCTCTCATAAGTTGACAAAAAGTGGCTAAGTAGTCTCATTACATGTATCATTTACAAGGTGCAAGATCAAATCTCTTTGGCTCTTTTTAAACTTTTTTGGTAACTGAGTGGCAAAAAAGTAAGAAAAATAAGAATGAAAACACCACTTGGGCGTTGCAAAAAACCATTTGGATGTCATTATTACTAAGTCGTGCTTTTTATTATCAAATTTTGTTTTACTTATTAGTATGTTAGAAAATATTCTATATACCCGCGTCTAGGTCTAGAAAGGTAGAATGCATGGAAACCGGATCTCTATTCTAAAGGGTAAAACGGTTGTTTATATAAAGACCCCCACTTGTGGAAAATTGTGAGCCAAGACTAGCAAATAGTAAGTAGCAGAAAAAAAAAAAAAAAGATAAAGGAACATATAAACAAACACAATCCCTATCTAGAATGGAAAATGCCATAGGAGTCGAGTGCCGCTATACGTACCAGTTGGGGTTCGGATTCCTGAGTGACGTAAGTTTGAATCTCTAAATTTAGTTTAGTGTTGAAGTTTGGACAGAGTGAATCCATGTCAAGTGAGTGGAGAAGTGGAAGCTCTTGCGACCTCTTGACCGCCCAGATTATGACTACATTTCTAGGCATACAAGGTTTACAGTCTCTGATACGGTGGAGAATATCGCTCAAGATAGCCACAAACGGTGAAATTCCAATGCCTCCGGCTACTAAAATAAGATTTTCATACCTAAAACAAAAGAACAACAAACCAGCAATTAAGCAAAGCTATTTCTCTGTGGGATGTCATTTGGTCTGATTTCAAACTGAGTAGAAAACTAAAACAAGTGAAGTGAGTAGAGTACATACATCAAGTGGCATGGTGATTCATGCCCGTAAGGCCCCTCCACATATGCCTTAAGCTTCAAATTTGGCTGAATGAGTCCATCTTGATCGGTGATACTCAATATATGTCCTCTTAGTTTCTGTGTCCAATTCCCAAGGACCTTTATGAGAATAGCAAGATGAGGCTTACCATCTAGCGGGCTGGATGAGACACTGAAAGGGTGCCATTGCAACCACGATAACTCTCGAACTTGAAGGAAAACCCAACTGAGTGCATTGTACTGTAAATCTTCATTAAAAACAAAAAAGTATTACATAGATGTTAAGACAAGACTCTAAAGAAAAAACACATTTTAAGCAAAAACTACAGCCTCCATCCCAAAATAAGTGTCAAAGGTGTCGTTTGTTTTTTAAGAGGTCTGAAGTCTAATTTCACGTCTAAAAAATAGGAGGTGGACGGTGCACCTCTTAAAATTTCAGAGGACGGTAAGAGATTTTCAGACCTATTCTTAATAAGTCTACAAACCTCTTAATTTTTCAGACTTAAGAGGTTTTAAGAGATAATTTTTAAAAAACAAACATCCCCTAAGTTTCTATTTTAGTTTCTCCCAAAACAAATGTCCACTATTAAAAGTAAGTGTCTACTTTCCAATTCTACTCATGATTATGAGATGAAGGGTAAAACTGTCATTTAGTTTATTAAACAATCAAATTTATACACATTTCTAAAAGTGTGTGCATTTTGTCGTTGTGGACATGTATTTTGAGACAGAAGACGTATCAATACCTTTAGGTTTTGAAATAACAAGTTCCACAGTTCCCGAAGGAAGGCATTTGGCTGAGAGTATTTCGACAGTCTTGCGTGACTGAAAGAATCTAAGAAAGCGGTCGAGCATAAAGAGAAATAAGCCAGCAGCTATGACACTGAAAAGTTTATCGCCAACGTGCATAGCCATGAAGACAATAAAGACGATATATAGGTGGTGAGTGTAGTAGAATAGCTCGAAGTTTAGCCTCCTCACTGGAGGAAGTGAAGTCACCCACATCAATAAACCTGCTGATAGGCTGATGACACCAGGAAGATTGGCAATACTGTTATTCTTCCAATTAATTAGCTGCATACACAAGTAGAATAGAATTTCAGCATCTTCCTTTGTTGAATATAATTAGAAATGCTAATACTAATATCATATGTAGGCATGCCAAGAGTGAGATGAAATCTTATTATCAACATAAGAAAAATATATTAGAGCAGCATGTGATGAAAAAAACAAAAAATATGAAACAAACTAAGGAATTCAGGGTATTGATTAACATATATTTGTATCACAATGTGAAACTTATTTTACGTGTTTGTGAAACAAAAATACACATAAAAGAATTTTCCCATTGTGAGCCAATACATATGCAACAAACACACTGTGAAACAAAAATATGTTAACCAACCCTTGAAGGCTTAAAATCCGATACTGGGATGGAAAAAATAAAGTGAAACAATAACTTATGGCAGAAGTTCTCACGGTTCTTACAATATTGAGGGTTCTCATTCTATTATACCCCTAGTCTAGAGGGAGGTTCAAGGGAAAACCTCAAAAAACAGAAAACTAAGGAATACTCACGTAGCCTTTCATCGTGACCGTATGCACTTGTGCATATTGAAGCAAATTAAGTTGTTTTTGGTTTTTATGCATGTGTGCATATTACAAATTACTTCTATGCACAAGTGCATACGGTCCAGATGAAGGTGGTTTAAGAGGGTGTTCCTCAGTTTTCCGTTTTTCGGAGGTTTTCCCTTGAACCTGACCCTATACCCCTATTTACGTACGTATGTACGTATGTATGTATATAGGGGTAACCGTGGATGCCAAGGCACAGGCACCTCAATTAATCCCATTGTCCTGAAGATAGCAGAAAAATCAATGGCCCTAAGGAGACTCGAACTACGACTTGTATATTCTCAACAAGTTCTACAGCATTTCACTAATGCAATTGGTAGATATCTCATATACAGATGTTTGGCATTGTTCATCACATGTAATTAACATTCATTATGGTCTCTTAGATTGCATATAATCACTTCATATATCAATCTGAAACCGCTATAGTGGATATAAGAATTTGGAGTATACTTAATATTTGAAATCATACCAACATATTGAATTTGCAACAAATGTGTGGCTCATTTTAGCATAAATGAAAGATGCGTATTGGGAACTCACTTGGCGTAGGACCCGGTCCTCCAAAATCCATGAGTAGAAATAACAGGAACCATGAAGAGTGAAGAGTGTCATTGTAAGATGTCCCAACCATACATGATATCGAGTTGCATGCTCAAAAGGGATACTTGTAAGTCGTAGAAGAATTGATCCCCTTGTAACCGGAAGAAACAAAAATGCTATGCAAATCAATCCAACAGACCCGAAACGCAGTCCTGTATGCTTCAGCATTGCATTCCTACAAGATTTAATGCCAAAATAGAACGAATAGTCATCATCAGTAGAATTCAGACTCCATTACCAGTGAATGAAAAGAAACTTAATATTTGTTGACACAGATAATATCCCAAAAAACAATCCGAAGTAAGATACAAAATTTGCAGTATGCGCCTTTTGAAGAATACGGGGCTGTTTGTTTTTTTAAAAAATACCTCTTAAAACCTCTTAAGTTTAAAAATTAAGAGGTTTGTAGATTTAAAACTATTTGTTTTATTTTTAAGAAAAGGTCTGAACCTCTTACCGTCCTCTGAAACTTTGAGAGGTGCAACGTCCACCTCTTATTTTTTTAAATGCGAAATCAGCCTTTAGACCTCTTAGAAAACAAACGACACCTAAGCAAGTTATATGATCCATTAAAGAAGGAACCACTAATTTACCTTTTTCCTTGACTCTCATAGTATGGAATGAGGCTATAATTCCTGAAAGCATAAACCGAAAGAGCCCAAATGATGTACATAATAACCAACACAATTCCAATCAACTCTGCCGCTGTAACAACACCAAATGGTCCATCTACGATAACCGGAAATGTCCATAACCGCAAAGCTGCATGTTTTGGTTTCTTCTTCCTACACAAAACCAATCACATTCATGATCATGTTAGTGCCAAAAGAATCAATTGGCATCTATTTGCAAACAGATAACAAGTAACATACTCTTGAAACTCTTCTTCTCCTGATATCCTAAGGTAAATTATTGCAAGAAATGCAATGATGAATATTGGACCACCATAAAGAAATATGCTTCCTGTAGATCATAAACATTTTTTATGTTAGTAAAACACTATAATTTCTCCAAACTTTTGAAGCAAAAGTTAAAACTTTTATATAAAAAAATTACTTCCCTTAATAAAACCATAAACTTAATTATATTTTATAAACACTTTTGATGTTAGATTCTATATTTTAGTATTTCAAACATTAATTATATTTTATTAAAATATTGTATAGATTTAATTTCCCTAATAATACCATAAACGTTGGAAACAATAAAAAAGAATTTAATTTCCAGAGTTTTGAAAGAATATTTTTTCGATTTTCTCTAAGCAGCTACCATAGTTAACAATGGATATCTATTGTTTGGCAAACTAGCTAATAAGTTAGCTGATAAGCTAGTTATGTTTAGCAAAAAATCTGGCTTATGAGTATGCAAAACGACCAAAAAGCGTATCTTGATATATAATAATTAATATTAACAAGGGTATAATCGGAAAAATCTACAAAAAGCTCCTGAGGTACACTTACTAGTGTTTCAATAAGGTAGCTTATAAGCTAGCTTACGATACTTGTTTGGATAGACTAGATTATAATAAGCCAGCTTATTTTTGCCAAACACAATCCTAGAGGATTTATGATTGATAAATGAAGATATAAACTGCAAATCCAAAATATCACAAACCTGAAACCCAAAACACTGATCCAGAAGAAGCATCAACATAATTCTTAGACAGTTCAGCCACAGATTCAGATGGAAGCAAAAACAAGAAACTAACCCAACCAATAAAGATTAAACACATTGCAAACTTGAGAAACCATCTAGTAAATTTGACCAAAAAATCTCCCTTCTTGTTCTTCACATAACTAAAACCATCATCTTGATCTTCTTGTTTACCAGAAGGAAGAAGAAGAGGGTCATGTGTGGAGGAGTATTCAGAACTCATTTTTCTTTGAAGCAAAAAAGCAAACAGGTTGTGTGCAATAATGATGATGATCAGTTGAGAGTTTTTCTTTCTTCTACTTTGAGTTTTTGAAGAAACCCACCTTGAGTATGGTGGTAGATAACAAAGACTCAGCTACAAATTCTCAATCTTGATTTTTATATTGTTAGAAATTTACAATCTTTGAAGTTAGTTATCCCAAAATAAAATTAAATAATTGAAAGCAGAGAGTGGACAATTGGGACCATTTGTTTATTTGTTTGCTTTCTTTTTCCTTCAATTGTTGAAGGAGAAAGATTCCTAATGGTACAAAGATGACCTTGTAGCGGGTTGGTGGAAAAAGTGTCAATTTTGGGTTTTGGGTTTAGAACGGTTATTTTAATTATTTCTCAAAGTCTTAAAAAAATGTGTTTTCTAATTTTAAAAAATGAAGAATGAAAATTTTAACATTTCAAATAAAACACGTTTTTTCCCAAATTTTTAATAGAAAATTGAAAATAAAACTTAATAACATTTTCTAATAAATGAAAATGAAAACATTTTTAACAACCAAACGCACTATAAAGAATTTATATTAAGATATTTATTTGGGAGTTTGAACTCGAAAACTGTCTCATATTTGGACAAAGTCGTCTGATCCTTTTTCTAACCCTACATGTCAAACGCTGCAGTTTTATACGATATACCCTTAACCATGTGTTAAATAAACCTTTTTATTACTCAATCATATATAAGTGTACCTCACATTAGTCATATTTTTTTAACATTTAGTTAATGAATAATCATTATTTGACTAGAAAAAAAAGATGTTCTATGTACTATGATTCTTAAGGTGCTGTTTGGTTGTAGAAAACTGTTTTCAATTTTTACTTTTTAGAAAATTTTAGAAAACGTGTTTGGTTAAAATGGTAGAGTTTTTATTTTACATTTTAGAAAATAAGAAAACGCATTTAAAGAATTTTGAAAAACTGATAAATTTAGTTTTCTAACTTAAATAGAAATTAAAAAAAGAAATATTTTATGTTCTTGAAAAACATTTGAAAACTGAATGAACACCAAACGTGTGTTCTTTTTCCTTTGAAAATTTTCTTAAAAAATTAGAAAATTTTCCGTAACCAAACGTACCCTTAATTATTTGCAAATAATTGTTGAAGGAAAAATGTTTAATTGCATCTTATTTTTTTAAATAAGATATTGTTAAATTTAGATGCTTAGATCTGTAGAAAATATGTTTGTTTGAGGTATATACTTTTTTATAAAAAGTCCATGTTTTAAATGTATGATTAATAGTCAAATATCTTTATTGAACTATATAATAAGCCGTTGCTCTATTATTTAACAATATTTTTGGATGTATAAGCTAAATCTTATAATTAATAATTAGGTTAAAATGAACCTTAAATTTATTATTTTATTTTATTCTATTTTTGAAAAAACAAAGATAAAGAAAATGAAAAGAGATAAAGTTGCACAAATGCATCCAAAAGCAAAAAAACGTGGGATATCAAATCTTATTAAATAACAACATGACACTGAATATACATAATAATATCTAAAAGATTCTAAAAATGGATTTTATCTTGTACTTAAACGTTTTTCAAAAGGGTAACTCTTTTTTTTTTTTTTTTTATCAAAGTATTAGTAGCGATCGACAATATTAATGAGAGGGATAGTAAATGGCATTTTTGTCTATCCAGGTTTAATTTGTGGAATAAGCATATGATGAAACCCTATCTATGTGTCGGCTTTCTGATGTTCATGATCGCCAGGGATTAGTCGGGTACCCATACGGATTCCGGATACAGCGTCAACTTTGTGTCGAAACATGCGTTTGATTTAACTTGTTAAAAAAAAGACCATCTTCATGAAAATGTATCTAAGTTTACTCTTATTCTTATTGTGTGTATCCAACTTCAAAATATGTTATTGTATGTACTATACTTTCAAAATGTGCTATTGTATATAATATTGTACTTATTTACTGTTGAAATAGTACATGCAATAACATGTTTTTTTAAATTATAGTATAAACAATAACACATTTTTTAAAATACAGTACATGCAACAACATTTTTTAAAAGTATAGTACATACAATAATACATTTTAAAATTGGATACATATAATAAAAGTAAGGATAAAATTAGATAATTTTTTCTTACCGAAGATAGTCTTTAAAAAAAGATAGTTTTGTACATAAATTACAGGGAAAAAAGTAATTTGATTTATATTTAGTTGATTTTAGGAAGTTGGGTTTGGCCTTTGGGACCCACCGAAAGCCACATCAGTGGTGACACATGACATACATGCTTTGGCGTCCACATATTAACGGTACCTACCAATTATCCATCTCAAACGCGCGCCTCCCTACGCCTAACACGCACACTTCGTAAGCTTCACACGCACGAGTCTCATCGTCATAATACAAGTCTTAAATTTATACTTACGCAATCTTTACCCGTACCAATTTTACTGTTTTTTACCAGCTGTCACTTTAGCGCCACATCAGCATTCCACTATCTTACTGTTACCTTACCCATACCAATTTCATACTAATCTAATTAATTAATTAAAAAAATAAAAGTATAAGAAAAGAAGAGAGAGAGAGAGAAGAGAGAGAGAGAGAGAGAGGTGGGGTGGGGTGGGTAGAGGAGAGAGCCGGCATGGGGCTGTTGGGTGTGGCGTCTACCGGTCCCGTACCGGTTTACCACGCCGGTGTTACCGCCTTTGCCGGGCCGGTACCGGCCTCGTACAGGCAACGGCCGCGAATGGCCTTAGGCTACGATTATCCAATCCTCTCAACCCTCCCAACCTCACTGCCATATGAGCTGCTTCTGAAACACTCCTATTAACCTTCTGAAACATTCTCTAATTAGTATCCAAACCTCCCAACCCAAATACCCAATACATAATTTTTTTTTAATAAAAAGAGAGAGAGAGAGAGAGAGAGTAAATTGTAGAGAGAGATAGAACTAAAGAATAAGAGAGAGAGAGAGAGAGAGAGAGAGAGAGGGCTCGTCTGCTTTATACATGGCTTCGCCACACCGCCATCCCAATCTGCCGATGACGTACCGGTACCAACTTATTTTCGTCTCGGTTGTACTTATTTAATTGATATCAAGTTAGTCGAATTAAATTTAATTGGTTGATAATATTATATCAATAACTAAATTGGGCTAACAAAACTTGTGTATTTCAGTGGTAGAGGTAACATTATAGGGATTAGTGGATTCCCTTATTACCCGGGTTCGAAATTTCGCAGTAGTATGTGGAGTTACCCAGGTTTCGGGCCAACCTTCGGGGCGGTTTAAGACCAATGCGGATTGGTTGGATGCTCGAGTAGATCTTAAATACCGTAGGAATGTATGTTTGTAACAAAAGGTAAAATATGATTTAACTCTAAACTTTGTATTTAAACTTTGTTTGACCCCTAAACTTTTTAAATGAATGTTTTAATCCTAAACTTGTTATAATGAATGTTTTAATTCTTAAACTTGTTATAATTAACTGTTTTAGCCACTTGGCCTGTTACAACAAGATGAAGCAAAATCGATGTCAATCAAGATGAAGGGCAGCGACCGGAGATGGTGAGGTGGTCGGTCGGCGCCGAACGGTCTTCGATCGATGATTGGACGGTCGTCAGCCGGTGGGCGCCGATGTGAGACGGCGATGGGTAGGGAGCGATAGCGGGGGAGGGGGGGGGGTGGGGGAAGAAGTGAGATCTGAAGCTTCTTTTTTTATGTGATATGATATATTGATATATTTCTTTCCCTAACAAACACAAGGTTTTAATGCTAAAATTAAAATGCTTTTATAAATAAGGGGGTGGTTTAGAATCTTTTTAAACATGTCATCCAAATCATAGGATCGGCTAGCGATCCGACCCTACAACCCGAGCTTACGATCCTACGATCCTACATCAGAAAGAATCTATTTACGAGTCGGCTCGTTTTCGCGGGTTAGGCTCGTAGGATCTTGCGATCCTACGAGCAAACTCGCGATTTTGACAACTTTGAACATAACCTATTCATCCATATCGGTGTATGGATAGAATAGTCCTAAATAAACTCTTATCATTTCTATAAATATTGGTTTACATAGGTTAAATGCATATTTATTTATTTATCTTATATATATGTATATCAATATTAAATTTTTTAACCCTTTTAAGATATGATTTATAGGCCATTCACTAGACACTTAAATGAATTATGGTAAGGTCAAAAATTTTAATAAAAATAACTGACAAGGATGGAGATCTTACCTAGTAAGTGAAGGTGACAATTTTTACGAGGTAAGCACTTGTTGGATAAGTTGTTACATACGATACGGTCTTAATAATCTTACTCAGTAAAACAAGTTAGAGTGTTAATTTTTAATGAAAAGCGTTTATCGCATTTGGTAAACGACCCTTTAGTTTAGTTCTGATATAAATAGAAGTGCAAATAGCAACATCCATAACTAATTTGCTGGGGATTACGATCAAAGTTCTACATGACATTGATAAAAGTTTGCCATGCTCCATTTGTGACAAGCTAACAAGCCAAACTTGTAGTAATGTTTTTTTGACATGATTGAGACCGATACCAAAAAGATGTTATATATCTTAATCTATTCCACATGAAATAGTGTAACATAGGTTTTTTTTTTCTCCCTTTTCCTTCATAAAATATTAATGGTTAAACATACTTTATCTGCTTAAGAGTTTTTTATCAAGTCTTTATCGGTCAATAAAAAAAATTGTCCCAAAATACGGCTTGTAGTTTTGCATTTCGCATTGATAACTTCATGGTGTAGTGTGCATGGGATGTTACCATGTAATTCCATTAGATTTCGAAACAATTAAATCAGGTTTCTTTTTAACCTATATCTATTATGCTTGCATTTTTGTAACACACAAATCACCCACACGGTGTTTGATATGTGGAACAAGACCGGACAAAACTTAACGTTCCATATTTGGTGCAGCATGAGTCCATGGGGCAGAAAAAGAATATACATTTTGTCCCATGTTTTGTGCAACATGGGATCCGCTCAGGGATTGGGACAAGGTGGGATAACATGGAACAAGAAAAGCTTTTTTCCCACCAAAATTGGTGGAACAACATGAGACTGAAATGAGACATAAATTAATATGTTATTGATTAACACTAGCTTGATATATAACTTTAATATGGTATTTGTTTTAGTGTTTACCATCACTACGTGGCCGCCGCCGCCACCGTTAGCGACTATCGGCCACCTCCACCTCCTCTTCCACTACAACAACCTCCTCCACCACCTCTACAAGTGTAATCCGGTTTGAGAGGCCCAGTTTAAATGTGCACCTCTAACTGAAAGAATTGATGATAGTTTGGTGTATTGTTTCTTTTTCCTTTTTTGGAATCGGATCACTAGTTTGACCAAATTTAGTTGAAAAAGTAAACCAACCTAACATCCTTTTTTAACTTGACTCCTCTCTCTCTCTCTCTCTCTCTTCTCTCTCTCTCTCTCTCTCTCTCTCTCTCTCTCTCTCCTCTCTCTCTCTCTCTCTCTCTCTCTCTCTCTCTCTCTCTCTCTCTCTCTCTCCTCTCCTCCTCTCTCTCTCTCTCTCTCTCTCTTCCTCCATTATCAATTGATGAGGTGGCTTTCACAAGATATTTTCATGAAACAATACAAATCTCATGTTAGTTTATGCATTTAATGCAAATACAATGCATTTTAGGTACGATTATTGCATAAAATGAGAAGTCAATTATAATTAATGAGCTAAATGAATGGTTTAGATGGGTGTTGAGCCAGTTATAACTTTTTACTGAGTTGTATAATAACCATGGCCTATATATATCTATTAAATATATAACCATAATGTATACAAAGTAAGTTTGTTCAAAATCTATAAAAATGTAAGGTTTTAAAATAATCACTATGCATATATGTTATTAAAAATATGATTAAATCCAAGAAATATATATTCAATATTAACTCATTTTGTAGGTATTCATAAGAATATTATAATAATATAACTTGTAAAAACGTGTTGTTGGCCTTAAAACGTGGGTATTCAATATTAACTCATCCTGATACTACTTTCATCCAAGTACGATTAACTGCAGCGTTCCAAGAATCTGTCGTGCATTTGGCCTTAAAACATGTTGTCTTGAGAGGCCAAGGTTTACTTATGAACCCAACATGTCTCCTGTCCACACGATGATATGAGATATGTGTAAGGTATTACACATAATTTATTGAGATTGATTGAAGGAGATGTAGGAAAATAGTTTCACCAAAACAGAAAAAACAAGAAATAAAGAGAGATGGGAACAAACCCCAAGTAATGAGTCGAGGCCCGTGTTAAACACGGTTTCCTTAAAACCGATTCGCCCCCTACCGGTGCGTCGATTTCCCAGGATACAACGACTCGAAACAGAATCGAGTTCTGTCGGACTTCACTATCATGCCTGAATTTGAGAATATATGTCTTGGTTTTTCACGTGTGTTTGGCTTTCTATGAAGTTACTTTTCCATATGTGTCTCTCTCATATTTTAGCATATCTCTTCTTCTTCATAGAACTCAAGCTATGAGTCCTATATATATACATAACACATATATAACTCATAGAAGGTTTAAAAGCCAACAATAATGACCCATTATTTCTATGGTTATAACCTCCATTTTTTTAAAGCCAACATAATGGAGCATTATTTCATTGTTTTATAACCTCCATCTTAATTTCCATTCAAAATTCAAACTAATATTAATATTATAAATTAATATTAATATTAATTTTTCCAACAATCCCCCACATGAATGGAAATTATCATAGACATCTCATATATCATGATACTCAAATTCAATGTCGGAATCTTGCAAAGGATAGGTAGGCGTTAACCTTTGAACCTTCCCTTATGAAGCATGTCTAGTCTACTAGCAAATCAGTAGACGCGATGTCCTTGAACTGTTTTGCCATTTGTGTAAACATTAACATACTTCACACAAGATTCTTCCTGACATGATAAAGTCCTCATAGTCGTGTTCGTTATGGTCATGAACACTGCCTGGTTCAGAGAAAGCTTTAGGAATGTATCCCCAATAATTCCCTTCGAAGCGACCCCACTTCTCTTTCTCATAGGTGATTATCAGTAATCATTAAAAGCTTTGTGCTTATCCTCATTTTTCACTGTCTTAGAAGTTTACTAACTCCCCCCATAGTGACTCTCCGCATTCATACAACTAGGTTGTCCTTTTGAACCCAGATCTTGGGATCTCCAGTCTTCTGGGTAAGGTTTCCTTTGCATGAATTATTAATTCAGGGCTTATGTCCCATTCATCTTAAGGACTTATAAACTAAATCTCTACTTAAACTTTTTTTTTTTTTTTGTAAGTGGATCCACAATGTTATCTTTTGACTTTACATAGTCAATCGAGATAACTCCAATAGAGATTAGTTGTCTTATCATATTGCGTCTAATGTAACTTCCCATTATACATTGTACTTTGAGCTCTGCCAATTTTCGATTGGCTATCACAGTGTATACAAATGACCGTTACCGGCTTAGGCCATTTGGGAACATCCTCCACAAATTGACGCAACTACTCTACTTTCTCGCCACGTTTATCTAGGGCGATAAACTCAGATTCCATCGTGGATCTGGCTATAATAGTTTTCTTGGACGATTTCCAAGATATAGTCGCACTTCCAAGTGTAAACACATATCCACTTGTAGATCTGGAATCTTTTATATCAGATATCCAATTTGCATCACTGTATCCTTTGATTACAGTTGGATATCTTCCATAGTGCAGTCCACACTCTCTTGTGTACCTTAATAATCTAGTAATACTCCTCCAATATTCAACACTCGCATTACTAGTGTATCTACTTAGCTTGCTTACTGCGTATGCTAAGTCAAGTCTGGTACAACTCATGAGATACATCAGACTGTCTAGTATTCTTGAGTATTCCACTTTGTGCAACACTATCCTCTCTTATTCTTGGATAGATGTTGACTAGTGTCACTAGGAGTTTTAGTTACACTTGTGTCTCCTTTATAAAATTTCTCAAGAATCTTGTCCACATAATGTGTTTGACTTAACACTAGACTATTTTGAGTTCTTGTGATCTTTATTCCAAGTATCACATGTGATAAACCCATGCCTTTCATGTCAAACTAAGATTTCAACATATCCTTCGTGGACCTTATCATTTTGTCATCACCTCCGATGATAAGCATATGACATAACCGTAAGTGGTGTCATTCATATAAACACACTTATTTTAAAAACACTTTCCAACATGGATTGATCAATCTTTTGATGTCATTGCTTTGGAGCCTGTTTTAAGCCATATAAGGTATTAACAAGTTTACACACCTTGTTCTCTTTACCTTGGGCAACGAATCCCTTAGGCTGCTCCATATAAATTTCTTCTAAATCTTCATTTAGAAGATCAATTTTCACATCCATTTGGTGCATTTGCAGATTTGCAATTCCCAACATAAAACTAACGGATGTTAATAATCTAGACTTTCCTTTTGTCTGTATCCTTTGATGAAGATATCTATACATTATACCATTGTATAATGTTATGTCATCTATTGACTTTTTCATCCCTTTTTCACCATTAAGATATCATAACTTATCAAATGTTTTATGATTTCTAGTTTGTAAGTCTCTCCAAATGTGACCACAAACTATTCGGTTGCTTAGAGTCTTCAAACTCATACATGAATCATTTGCACAAATCTTGATTCAAATGATATGATTATCTACTCAATCTGTTTCGCATAAGTTGATACAACTAATGTATTTAAACATTTTCATTGAGTAATATCTTCTTCTATATCATGAATAGAGTTGCTAGCTATGCAATACGTTTAAGCTATAACAAGAACACACACATATGTTGATGAATTCATAAAAACATTGGCCAGATGTTCTTGTCAATGCATCATACATGAGTGTTATTGTCACCACCAAAGAGCTTAATCGCAACTATCTATAAGTGACAATCTAGGCATCCAAAACTCTAGGATCCTAGTTGTTGTATAAATATAGTCATACTCAATGATCACTCTATCATGACTATATTCTCTTTTTGATATATTTAGCTTAGGTTATACACAAAGTTTTAACCTTTACTTTCATTGCTAATATTTCATCAAACTTATATGATGATTTAGATCCAAACTTATTGGATTCGTCTATCAATTGATATCATGGCATTCTATTACCAATCATGATTAATTCGTTATAAACTCACAATTAAACGAATTAAAATTGTAATTATTAATTCATAATTGACAAACAATTACATGAATTAAAACCGAATGGTTAATTCGTAATTAAACGACTTATAATCGAAATGGTTAATTCATAATTGACAAACAATTATTGAATTAAATCCAAAATATACATAAGTATATAAACACATTCAGGGAAACTATTATTTACTCAACCCCTTTCGGTAGCTCTACTCGAACACAACCAGGAAAGACGGTGAGGGTGGTATGCTCAAAAGCATTTAAAAACACGACCTCATTAGAATAGAAAACAATCCGCCTATATCTTTCCTAGACATTGTATCCAAATAGGTGAGCCTATTTGGAGTTGATTCATAATTTTTCCAACTTAAATGCGTAATTAAACGAATTATTATCGAAACATTTAATTCATTATTGACAAACAATTATATGAATTAAAACTGAAATTTTAACCATGTAATTAATTCGTAACCGACAAACAGTTAAACGAATTAAAAACAAAATTCGAATTTAACGTAATTAATTCGTAACCAACAAACAGTTAAATGAATTAAAATCAAAATTCGTAACTGTCGTAATTAATTCGTAACCGACAAACAATTAAACGAATTAATTATCACATTTTTTTTTTCAAATGTAAGGTACCCCCACATTTCAAGGTACTCAACCTTTCTTATTTCCATAGAATAAAATTCTATAAGATTGTCATTATAATTTGACTTACTAAAGATGCATAGTCAAAATATATTTACTCATCAAAATATCATTGATCGGCTATCATATTATTTGGGATTTAAACCTATATTAAAAACTCACTTTAATATCAAGAAAATATTGACATGAGATCAAAATTTGTCCAAATTTTGGTTACATTAAAATAGATAAACTATTTTATTTTCTTGCAAAACCAAAATCCCATCATATAACAAATGGAGTTTATGTATACCAAGTTTTCACTTTATTTTAAAAACTCCATATCAAGACTTTTGTTCTTGAGAATTAATCCGTACATCTCATCGTGGATGCATCCTTTGTCCAAGACACCAATTGTCCTAACAATTAAAGCCCCTCCCTCAATATGGAGTGCCAAAAATATCCATCTTTAACCAATTTGCTTGTGGATATAAATTGTTAGAAACAACATTCTTTCATTAATCTTGTAGAAATCATTGTTCTACTTTTCCAAATTTCATCATTTTAAGCACCCTTCATTAATGAGTACCACATATCTCATTTGGAACCACTCACATGGCATTTGGTTCCGAAAACCAAACATCATCCCCTTCGCGGGGATATTCTAATTTAAGACCGGTGTTACCCATTTTGCTTCCCACTAAAGAAAACAATGCACCATTTTGTTTCCCACAAAAGAAAACAATGCACCATTTTGTTTCCCACAAAAGAAAACAATGCACACTTATATTTATAAAAGTTTCACTCTTATAAACATCAAGGAGGTTATGAACTAACCTTTGCACTCAAAACAAGATATTGCATTTTATAAATGAACTTCTTCCACTTATAAATTTTGTGCATAAATAAGCAAAGAGTTGCTTAAATATTGTGCACTAACAATTTTAACATATGCAAACATATTGCAAATCCAACAATTGTTTTAGACACCATAGATGTATTTTTTTTTCTCGAAACACATCGTACAACTAACTATTTAGACTTCTATGCATATTTCACAATCTAAAATTTTGCCAAAATCAACATAATTTCGGTGTTTCAAACGATAAAAAAAACAATCGAAACAAACATATCATTCGACTTGTTTGAAAATAATAAAGCAAAGAAGTTGATTTATACAAACTCATCTTCTACAAAAAATAAAAGCAAATAGTTTTATTTTTTCAAAAATAACGCTTGCTTTTGCCCATTTTCACTTAGAAAACAAATGTAACAGAAGATTACCGACCGATTGGTGAAACAAAGAAAGATCGGAATCGGTTTTAAGATTGTAGGAAAATAGTTTCACCAAAACAGAAAAAACAAGAAATAAAGAGAGATGGGAACAAACCCCAAGTAATGAGTCGAGGCCCGTGTTAAACACGGTTTCCTTAAAACCGATTCGCCCCCTACCGGTGCGTCGATTTCCCAGGATACAACGACTCGAAACAGAATCGAGTTCTGTCGGACTTCACTATCATGCCTGAATTTGAGAATATATGTCTTGGTTTTTCACGTGTGTTTGGCTTTCTATGAAGTTACTTTTCCATATGTGTCTCTCTCATATTTTAGCATATCTCTTCTTCTTCATAGAACTCAAGCTATGAGTCCTATATATATACATAACACATATATAACTCATAGAAGGTTTAAAAGCCAACAATAATGACCCATTATTTCTATGGTTATAACCTCCATTTTTTTAAAGCCAACATAATGGAGCATTATTTCATTGTTTTATAACCTCCATCTTAATTTCCATTCAAAATTCAAACTAATATTAATATTATAAATTAATATTAATATTAATTTTTCCAACAGGAGAATTGAATTCAAAGAATCAACAAGTTGCTCTTCATTTGCGATTGATTTGCTTGTACCTTCTTAAAATCAACTGGATTACTGATATCGTTGACTTAAAATGGTGGGCTCGTAATTCCAACTTAAATCTGAAATTAGGTTGTGAAATTGTAATAAAAGGCCTAAGGCTATGGTGGGCAACTGGGCATTTGCAAGATGGTTTTGCAATTGGGCCGTCCAAATGAAGGAAACTTAAAAGAGGTTTTTTAGATACAGCTGTATTGGGCTCTTAATTGTGTTGGTTATTGGTTAAGAGTTAAGACTTAAGAGTTAACACCTGTGTTAGCATCTTAGGGACTAGGGAGATCAATTTTATGCCAACTTAAAAATTTTGTACACTTTTATTTCTTGAATTAACTTTCTACCCATTTTCTCTCCAAATGAACATGTGCAAGGTTCTTTCCATAAGTAACGGTGAGAGTCAAACGATGGAGGGCATTTCATCTTTTTGTAGTAGATACTACTGTAATAAGTTATATCAATCGTATTCTCTCCAGATTTCTTCTTGAAATTTAAAGATTCCATCTTTTTAATATAACTATTTTTGTAGATTATTTATAAATAATTATATTTTATTTTATTTAAAATCCTACAAATCAAAACACTACACATATTTTATTTCTGAATCTCTCCAGTTTTAAAATCATTCACGAAATTCAAATCTTTTGACAAAAGAATAATAAATTTTCAATTTTTAAAATTTTAACAGCTATTAGATAACTAAAATATCTATTGTAATAAGCAATTATAATGACAATTGTCGTATAACATATAATTTACATAAGTATTTAAATGAGAATGACAATTGTCATGTAAATGTCTATTCTTATTAAAAATTAAAATAACATGTTTCAAATGCTCGTATAATATACGGGTCATTAACTAGTAATTAACTAAATAAAACGTAATTCAACTTTTTTTATTAATTTTTATAATTTTTTATAAATAATGGAATTCAAATTGATTTCAAAACCCATAAACCCAAACACATTCAAGGATTTCAAATCTTCTCAAATCCAAATCTCTTCAAAACCAAATCCCTATATGAAATCTAATCTAATCCATCTCATTCCTCTAGCACTAATGTTGCTAAATCTTTTGATAGGTTTTTGGTAGGGGTGAGCATTGGATCCAAATCGGATCGAACCTGAATTGGAACCGGAAACGGAAACGGATATGGCCAATTCTTAGAATCGTAAACCAGACCATACAGGTAAAATCCTATGATTTTCTGACCTGACAACCCAAACACAACACGATTGTGACCTTCGTTTAACTTAACTAAAATAAAGTTACACTTATTTTTTGGAGGTAAAACAGTCGTGTCGTATTTGAATTTGCATCTTTAAAACACTCATTTTTTAAACAATCAATGGAAAGATAACCTTAATTAGGATATGAGTCCAACGATACCGACTAAAGCCATGACGTCTTCATCCTCCATATATCTCCATTAAACGGCAGGTATCACATGGCTTCCCATAAATTATCTGTCGAAAATCTGTCGGAAATCCGTCGAAAATAACAATGGCAGAACAACAACATAAACCCGAAAACCAACCTCATGTTCTACTCTTCCCATGGCCATCACAAGGCCACATAAACCCTTTAATCCAATTCGGCAAACGCCTTCTCTCGAAAGGCGTCAAAACCACACTCGTAACCACCATCTTCGTCTCCAACTCCATCCCGTCCACCCGCTCCCACACCTCCATCCCGATCGAATCGATCTCCGACGGCTTCGATGCCGGTGGCTTCGCAGCCGCCGCCAGTTCCGATGTGTACCTCGAATCGTTCCGCGAAATCGGGTCGAGATCGCTGGCGGATCTCATCGGAAGGCTTCGGAGTGGCGGAACCGCCATCGATGCCGTCGTGTATGATTCGTTCATACCCTGGGCATTCGATGTGGTGAAGGAGTTTGGGATCGATTGCGGTGTTTTTCTTACGCAAGCGTGTGCGGTGAATAACGTATATTATCATGTTTATAAGGGGATCCTGTCGATCCCGCTCGACCCCAAGGACTCGAGGGTTTCGCTGCCTGGATTGCCGGAGCTCGAGTATTCGGAGATGCCGTCTTTTGTTCAGAATCCGGGACCGTATCCTACTTGGTCTCATATCGTTTTTAATCAGTTCTCGAATTTCGATCAAACGCGATGGGTGTTCTCGAATACGTTCTACAAGCTGGAACAAGAGGTTGCTTTTTCTTCTTCTTTTTAAATTTCATTCGTTAACTTGTTATATATCTTGTACATAGAGGGAGGTTCATACAAGAACAACTCCATTTGCAAGAATAAAGGAACCATTTTGAGCCACACATTAATGTGGGCCCATGTGGGTCCCACATATAAAAAAATCATATATGATTTAGTGGTGGGACCCATCTGAATCATATATGATTTTTTAATAAGTGGGACCCACATCATATTTGATGTAGAATTGTTCCTTTGTTCTTGTAAATTGACTTTGTTATTGTTTGAAACTTTCTCCTTGTACATATGACTACATATATATAAGAGTAAAAAAATCATGTTATCTTTGAAATACGAGGATAAGTTAAAAAATATTATTTATTACTATACAAAAATCCTTACTTCGACGACTATTTCTGACGGAAAAAATCCGTTAGGGATTGTGACAAAAAATATCGAATTACAGATGAGATCCAATTTTTAGCGACGAGAAGAATCACCAACGAAAATCCGTCGGTAAGTAAAGAGTTTCCGACGGATATTTGAAAAAATAACTTCTCATTAATATATATAAAAATAGGGGTGGGTTCAAATGTGAACCACTTTTTCATTGTAAACGTGATGACAACCAAGATTGCGCCACGTGGCACACATCTTCGGTTACGGTGGACGTGATCACGGAGGATTGACGCGATCATGGGAGGGTGGAGATCATTAAAGGAGAGGACCCGGTCAAAGCCGCCTTTTTTGACCGGATGAGTGGCTGAGATTCGTTCTCACGTTCACAACCGAAAATGAGTTCACATTTGAACTTCCTATATATATATATATATATATATAACAGAATAATCGGTAACCCTTCGAAAAACAGTCGAAAATTGTCGATTGCTTTTAACAATCGGTAACGATCGTCGATAATACTAGGTTTATTAGTAGTGTGGCATATATAACATAGGATGATTTTTGGACGTCTTAGATATTGTTAATTATAAGGTAGTTTTGAAAAAAAAGTCCTTATTAGCTTGTTAATTTATAGGATTACTTTGATAATGTCTTGTAAAAGTTAAAATACTATTAAAAAAAATATGTTTAGAGATCAATTTTAAAAGTGTCTCATAAGAACTAAAAGCAGACAATTTGTTATTTGTATGTGATACATATACCTTTCTAATTAGATCTGGGGCTTTATGAAATTCACATTATTAGTGTTTGATTTAGGTTATCGAGTGGATGAAAACGTTGTGGCCGTTAAGGGTTGTCGGGCCAACGATTCCATCAATGTACCTTGACCGACAATTAGAAGACGACAATGACTACGGGGTCAATCTTATCAAACCGAACCATAAAGAATGCATGGAGTGGTTGAACGATAAACCAAAAGGATCAGTTGTTTATGTGGCATTTGGGAGCTACGGAGAGCTTGGAGAAGAACAAATGGAAGAAGTTGCTTGGGGTTTGAACGATAGCTCGCTGAATTTCTTATTGGTTGTGCGTGCATCGGAAGAGGAGAAGCTCCCAAAAGGGTTCGTGGATCAGAAAACTGAAAAGGGTTTAGTTGTATCATGGTGTCGACAACTAGAGGTTTTGTCACATGAGTCAATCGGATGTTTTGTTACACATTGTGGATTTAACTCAACTCTTGAAGCGATAAGTTTAGGAGTACCGATCGTTGCAATGCCGCAATGGACAGATCAAATAACAAATGCCAAGTGCATAGAGGATATTTGGGGTGTCGGAATGAGGACTAAGCATGATGAAAAGGGGATCGTGAGGCGAGAAAATCTGGTGTCATGCATAAAGGCGATTATGGAGGGTGAGCAAGGAGTTGTAGCGAGGAGGAATGCGAAAAAATGGAGGGATTTGACCATAGAAGCAGTTGCTAAAGGTGGGAGCTCAGATAGAGATATCGATGCATTTGTGTCCGACTTAAACCATTCACGTTGATTTTACCAACGTTTGCTTTTTCGCAAAAGATGTTAAAAACTTCCTTCCTGTAGCTTCATGGAATAAATCGATCGCTTGTTGTTAGGATTTTGTAGGATGGGCATACCTTGATGAAAAAGTAGTCTCTCTATGACTCTATCCCTTTAAATACTACAGGCTACGTACGAGTTGGTTCATGTGAGACCAACTATTTTCGTGAGACCCGTTGTTAGTACAAGAGCTTTTATGTAATTGTATCAAAGACGAGGGAACTACATTGTAACCCTTGACATTTCATTTAGGGTATAAATACCCTTTGTATTGTAATATTAATTTAAGCCTTTCAACAAGATATGACATTTGACTAGATCTTTGACATTTTATCTCTAAATCTTCTTATGAAAATCATCTTGATTTGATCTAGATTTTCTCACTTGATTGGTGAATTATTAGATTTATGGACCTTACAATTGGTTTCATAGCTTTTCTAGATGTTTTGATCATAATCTCTAGGAAAATTTTTCTAAAAATCTCGGTTTTTAGAGTTTTCTACAAAATCTTGGTTTTTGGTCCAAAAATGATATGATTAGTTTACCAAATTCGTTGGTAAAAGCGTACTCAGAACGTAAAATCGATCAATTCTGCAAAGTTTTACACAATTTGTACATTGTGTGTGCCAAAATGCACAAATTCACCAATTGCACTACAATAAAGTTGACTTAATAGGACGTCTAAATTAAAAAACATTCTAATAGAGTATTTTATAGGATCAAACACAAAAACTTCTTATCTAAAAGCGTTGCAATATTTTTTATAATGTTGTATTAGCTAATTTTATAGGATGTTTTTTAGAAGGGTCCTATAAACTTTATATAACAATTCTCAAAAGCGTCCTATAAAATTAGCTAATACAACGCTTGTTTTTGGAAATGTCCCAAAAAACTTTTTACGATGCCTAAAAGTGTTCTATAAAGTTGTTGCAACGCTTTTAGATATGACGCTCTTTTGTTTAGCCCTATAAATTAGCAACCTATAAAACACTCTATTAGGATGCTTTTTTATTTTAGGCGTCCTATAAAACACTCTATTAGGATGCTTTTTTATTTTACAAATGCACATATGTACATTTCATGTAAAACCGTGTATAATCACATATGCAATTTTATATGCAAAGTGTGTATAATCACGTTTGCACATACAAAGAAAATGTACATTTGCACACTTCTATTATCTCATTCGAATAAATGTAAGATATATTGTAAGATGCATTTATGAACACAATGTTAGTGATTATGTGCAGAAGTTGACAAACCAGTAAGTTACACATCCAATGTTACAAGACACTTGAGGGTCACACCTGTGAGGACCTATAAATCGAATAAGTTAAATAAAAACCCAGAAATGGAGAGATTGGATTTATAATAGTCAGTTATAAATCAGTTGGGTAATTTCAGTCAGAAATCCAAAAGTTTGAGGATTATTAATTAATTAAGTAAATTATATATTTATTAGATAAATAAATATATAATAGGATAATTTAGTTAATTAATAGTAATTATCTAGAATAATCTTTTCTTAAAGGGAAAAGAAAAGAATTAGATAATTAAAGGAAACTGAGTCAGATGGAAACTGTGTTTCTTTTTTATATAAATAAACCTTATAGGTTTGAGATTTATGATTGAGAGATTATCCAATAATCAGTTTCCTGGAAAATTCCCTTTTCTCTCTTCCTCCAATTCGGCGCCCCCCCTGTAACGCCCCGATAACCCAAACAACATAACAAGCATAACAATAATGATTCCCAATGATCTATTACGTAAAACTCAGAATTCTCAACTTCTAAAGTAACAGGGTTTAATAGCGCTTGCGGAACATCCCTCCACAGCTGAGATTCTAATTAGGACAAAATTCCACTTTAGACCGGCAACGCTACTCTAGACATCTACCTTTTTCCTTGACTCTCGCTGCTCGATCTTTCCCTGAAAAGATTTTAGATTTTGAAAACGAGGGTTAGACCGAAAGGTCTAGTGAATTCCCTCAAAACAGTTTAAACAACAGTTCCAGCCCGCTGGCCGATAAAATCATATGTCACAAAAGCACCGGGGAAGACATCATGAGTAATAAAGTCAACATCACAACAAACCAGATGGCCGGACCTCTCAGATCCCCATTTAAGGAGTGACGGACGTAGTCCGTGCCTCACACCATCCCACAATCAACCACACATGGCCGGATCTCTCAGATTCCCATTTAAGGAGTGACGGACGTAGTCCGTGCCTCACACCATCCCACAATCAACCACACATGGCCGGATCTCTCAGATTCCCATTTAAGGAGTGACAGACGTAGTCCGTGCCTCACGCCACTATAATTCTCCGGGATGTACGGCCCCATAATACACATTACTCACGATGCTAACCCCACAACATCAAAATAGCATGCATACAATGATCATCAATATAGCATTTACAGTCATTTATAAATCTCACGATAACATTGGCAAGGCATTGTTTTCCAGTTACGTTCACAAAATCACATTAATATCATCATAAAAACATTTTGCAAACTGAATGGATATATTTCAAAACAGTAAAAGCAATCCATTCATTTTCAGGCAAGGGAACTCACTTGAGTAATTCTTACTGTCCTGCCGTGGACCTCGTCTACCGTGCTTGTAAAAGTTCTAGGGCATTAATAACCGCGCTCAATAAAATCCACTACTATGACATCCCTAGGCAGACTTAGCACGGGGGTTCCGCTACCCGGTTAGCGGACGGGGTCAAGGGGAGCCGCCCTTGCGGGGTCGAGGGGCAGCGCCCCTAGAAACAATTTTGGTTCCTATAGGAATAAATCACTATGGAAAAATCCTCTCCGAAAACTAACCCCTCCAATCAAAACCTCTCAAAACCGACTCAGAAAACATATTTTCCGACCTACAAATCCGATTCGGAAAACCCCTTTTCCGGTTCGGAAAACCCTCCCTTTTCCGATTCGGAAAAACACTCAAACTCCAGATTCCCGATTCGTAAGGAACGAGGTCAACATAACGACTAAGCTAGCCCAATTCGGAAAACTCAAATTCCGATTCGGAAAAACCGAACAAATTCGCAAAAAGCTCCAAAATCTCGATAAAAACCGATCCAAATGCATCCAAAGCAATTCTAGAAGGTCACTAAACTATTCCCGCATCAATCTAGATAAATCCGCAAAATAACATCGAGATCTTACCTCGGCGATGATTTCCCCGACCTTGAAGATGATAAGATGGCTCCAAGCTCTTCTCCAAAACACACACTAAGCACACACTAAACTTTTCTCCAAATGGCAAAAAAACCCTAGGTTTGCTCTCTTAAATATGATGGATCATAAGGCCAAGCCCACTAACCTCTTAAGAGCCTAATAATCCTATAAGTTTCAAGAATTGACACAAATGGTCCCTCCTTCCCAAGAACTTTCACAAACTAGATCACAGTTAAAGTTAACTACTAACCTAACTGGATTCAGGTTATTACATCCCCCTTCCCCATCCAAACCAGTTCGGTTTTCAGCTTATTCGGGTTTTAGTTCTGCTAGAGGAACATTCGTTTGGTCGTTCACCGGTGGACTCATTCTCAAGCAATCCAGGTAAAACATTCTAACTTTTAACTGTAGGTTTAGATAAAATAACAACATAGGTCTGTGGATTTTAGGGTTTTGTATCCAAATCGCTTCCGTGTTAAGATCGAACCAGTGTGGTTTCGGTTACATAAATCTCTGACAGATTAGTCATTAGATTTATAGGATTTCTTGAACCAGTTAAGTTTTTGAGATCCACAATGATCCTTGTGTCAGATTGACCCGAGGGATCCCACACAGAACCCAACACACAATACATACAAAACACAAATATTGTGTGCACCTATGTGTTTTCATATGTTATCAACAAAAGAAGATGGGTTAATCGTTAAATCAAATTCTTCACATTGAGACTCCATTAATTTCGACAAGTAGAATACAGATAAGAAAAAAAGAATAAAAGAATAACCACCATCATTAATTAATGAATTAATTCCACTTTCCAACTTTATGTTTGCCTACAAATAAAGAAACATTATTTCTTATTGGTCCTATTCAGCAAGATTCAGTGGTAGAAAAAGCATTTTAACAAGAATCAAACAACAAAATAATTAAGGTGTTCTTGAATTTATTGGAGATATCTCTCATTACAAGAAAACACACACTTCACATACTACTCTCTAAACGACTCTCATAAGAAAATGGCTGCACTTTTACTTCTCCTCAAACCCTAACACCAAGACCCTTTATATAGGTGTCCAATACATGTCAAGCCCATTAAGCCCAATAATTATAAACTAAGGGGGTGCTTGGTTCGTTTTAGGGAATGAGAATGCAGGAGAATGAGAATGAAAATGAGCATTGTATTGATGCTGCTTGGTTAACCCACTATAACCAATGAAAAATTGTTTCATATTAAAAAATAATTTTCTTAACTTTGAAAATACAAAAGATGTTCCATTTAACATCAAAAGATGGAATGATATGTGGAAAAAATAACCAAGTAGAAATAAAATTTTCATTCCCCCCAATTTGGTCAGGAATGAAAATTAATGGATCTGCAGGAATGATTCTATTATATAATATCAGACCAAGCAACTGTTTTCATTATTATTCCCATTCCTGACCCTGCAATACCTCCAACCAAGTGCCCCCTAAATATCACAATTAAGCACTAAGCTTTTTTTTATAAAACTTTCAGATAATTTGGTCATAACATTTCTTATTACTAAATTATACAAATATTGAGAATGCCCGTTCCGTGTATGTTTTTAAACCATAATAGAAGATGAAATATAATTACTTGATACAAGTTAATACGATTAACATTAATAAGTTGGCATAATTGTTGGCATAATTTATAAACATCTTAACCGTTAGATTAATGATAATAGGTTAATTTGTTTTTACTTTTTTGTTTTTTATAATTGAAATTAATTCGATGGTTGTTACTAGAAAAAACAAAGTGAAATAGACAAAAAAAACGAAAATGACAAAAAATTTGTCATATCATAAGCATTTTTTAAAGTTGCTAGTTCAGTAAATGCTATTTTTAAAACAAAACAAAGATGATATAACGATTTTCAAACTTATAAAAGTTGTTTAAACAAAATAGAGTTTACCACTTTACGCTTTATTCTATTTTTTTAAGGTAAAATACTGGAGCCGTACTTCAATTTGCTTACGATACGATAAATTAATTACTCATTTTAAACGATCGAAGGAAATATTAGTTTAGAATATAAATCCAATGATAGTGACTATAGCCATGACGTCATCGCCCTCAATATACATCCCTCCAAACCATTTTTTTTCAATAAACTCACGCACGCACCCGCAGTATCCGGGCATTCAATTGGGTAGCTCCGACTAATCTGCGGCGACCCAGTCCAATCTACATATACTGGAACCACCAAAGCACGACTAAGTCCGACCTATGGCCGAGCCCGCATGCCCATAGACTGGCATGCCCGTTACCTGGATCCGAACCGACTCGAAGGCCTGCCCAAAGTCTGGGTTAGGGGTGTAAACGAGCCGAATCGAGTCGAGTATCTGGTAGTTCGAGTCGAGTCATTAGTATCTCGAGTCGAGTTTTGACCGAGTCGATCTCGAGTAGCTCGTGAGTTATCTTGGCTTAAGCCGAGTCGAGCCGAGTATCAGGTAGTTCGAGTCGAGTCGTTAGTATCTCGAGTCGGGTTTTATTCGAGTCGAGTTTTGACCGAGTTCATTCGAGTCGATTTTCGACCGAGTCGATATCGAGTTGTCTCGGCTCATTTACACCCGTAGTCTAGGTATCACCGAAGTGCTACTCCCATCATTTGAACCTGAGACCAATTGATTCCATCCACTCCTTTTAGCCACTTGAGCTACACCTTTTTTAATACATCCCTCCTAACCTTATTTCTTCAAGTATCACACACTCACTCTTCTTCTCTCAAAGAAACAACAATGGCAGATGAACAACATAAACCCAAAAACTCACCTCATGTTCTACTCTTCCCTTTCCCATCACAAGGCCACATAAACCCTTTAATCCAATTCGCCAAACGCCTTCTCTCCAAAGGCGTCAAAACCACACTCGTAACCACCATCTTCACCTCCACCTCCATCCTCTCCTCCCACTCCCACTCCCATTCCAATATTCCAATCGAATCGATCTCCGACGGCTTCGATGCCGGTGGATCTGCATCCGCGGGCAGCTCGGAGATCTACCTCGAATCGTTCCGCGAGGTCGGGTCGAGATCGCTCGCGGATCTCATCACAAGGCTACGGAGCGAAGGGACCGCCATCGATGCCATCGTCTATGATTCGTTCATGAGCTGGGCGTTGGACGTGGCGAAGGAGTTCGGGATCGATTGCGGTGTTTTTCTTACGCAAGCGTGTGCGGTGAATAACATATATTATCATGTTTATAAGGGAGTTTTGTCGATCCCGATTGGTATTCGAGGGTCTCGGTTCCTGGATTGCCGGAGCTCGAGCATTGGGAGACGCCGTCTTTCGTTCAGAAACCTGGGCCGTATCCCGCTTGGTCTCGGATTGTTTTTAATCAGTTCTCGAATTTCGATCGAGCGCGATGGGTGTTCTCGAATACGTTCTACAAGCTGGAGCAAGAGGTTGGTTTTTGCTGTTTACTTTTTGATTACTTGCCATCCACTCCTAACCCAATGAACCCAACTTTCACATTAGGACCACATCTGTTTTCCACTATTTTACCCAAACTAACTCAATCCATCTACTACCAACCCAATGAACCCACAAAATCAAATTTTTATTTTTTTAAAAATGAAAACACATCGTTGGAGAGAGGGTAGGATGGGTGGGGCGGGGTGGTTGTCTTCGGCTTGGCGGAACCGATGGCAAGGAACCCGAAGGGTCCACGGCGGTGTTGCCGATGGAACCCGACGGATTCAACCTACCCGATGCTACCCGGGTTAACGGTAGCGGATGGCCTTATCCAATTATGAGTGGACTTTTTTCAGTAATGATACATCATGATTCATGACTACATGGGTACAGGATAAGTTTGGTGTGAAAGGTGGTTTGTTGTTTTCCTTTTTGTTTTTTGGTGAAACAGAATTTTTATTGTAAGAAAACTAATATGGTACATAAAAATCATGGCTTTTATCTTTGAAATTTGGGATGAATTAAAAAAAAAATCGTAAAAGGTTTTATTATTTTATATTTAAGAGATAAAATGATTATTTATAGTTATGCAAAATACATAGAAAATTTAACAGATAGAATTTAACTAGTAACCTAGTGGGTTCACTGCGAGCAAAAATCTGCTGTCCCATTATAGCCTATCCTACCCTGTCCACCAATAATAATCTGCCACATCATCCAACTATTTTATTAATTAAATAGGGACGCTAACCTCCGTTAAACTCTTCCTCAATTATGTTAATTAGAATATATTTTATTCCGGCAATTGCTAAATACATCCGACTTTTTACCAAATGCATCCAAAAAGTGAATGCGTCATACACACACATGTCAACGTCAATGGCTACTTTTTCAATTCCCGATGCTACTTTTTCAATTCCCGATGCACTTTTTGAGTGCATATAGCAACCCCCTTTATTCCTTCTCACTTTTATTCTATTTTTTTTTATATAAATAGATTTTACCTTTTTTTTCTTAAGAACGGTTGTTTATTTCTTTTAAACTTGTTATTTTCATTTATTGTATATAACTTAACTTAACTTTTTCATATTTATCATTATTCTTTAAATAAACTTCGTTCTTTATTAAATTCTTTTATGACATTTCTTATTTTATTGGTTATATTAATCTTAGTTTTGATATTCATAATACAATTATTTTATATTTTATTTCTATTCAAATTAAGTTAACCTTTTATATTTATAACTACCTTTAAATTATTTTCTCCTTTTATCTTACTAGAAAAATAAAAGAAATTAAACATAAATATGACTAATCAAAGAAATTATTTCGATAGTTTTTTTTGTTGAATCAAGAGAAGCGTTTGAGTTTTTTGATTGATTTTAAGGAGAAAAAATCGGGTTTTTAGTTAATTTCGAGAGAACTTTTTGGTTTTTAAATGCACACTTTAGAAGTTTCAAAAACGACACGGTTATAGTTTCACGTAATTTTTTTACTTTTCCGGATAAATAATGTCACCGTGAAGCCCATGTAAAGTCCGTCCATGAATCAAAAAGAGAAATATCAAATTCATATTATAAAATATCAAAGATAAACTTAATTTGTATAATAGTAAAATATAAAATAGATTATAAAAATCATATTATGAATATCAAAACTATGAGTAATATAAAAAATAAAATAAAAATGTCATCAAAGAATTATATAAAGAATGAAATTTATTTAAATAATAGTGATAAATATGAAAAAATTAAGTTAATTTGTTATTTATATATGATAAATGAAAAAGTAGAGTGAACAGGTTTAGGGTTAGGGTAAAAGTGATAAAATAGTTTTTAAAAAATGTTTATAAATGTAAAAGTTAAAATCTATGTATATAAAAAAAAATAGAGTAAAAGTGAGAAGGAATAAAATATATTTTACACACAATAAAGGAAGAGTCTAACGGAGGTTAACGTCCCAAATTTAATTAATAAAATAATTGGATGATGTGGCAGTTTATTATTGGTGGACAGGGGTAGGATAGGCTATAATGGGACAACAGATTTTTGCTCGGTTGACTGGTTGGTAACATTCTTGGAAGGGGCAGTAGATGGCATCCCTACCCGAATTCGATTCATGGGTGAGCATGTAATGATCCATGGTCGACTTTCGGGTCGGTCTATGGTCGCCGAGGATTAGTCAGATATCCGTATGGATTCCGGATACATTGTAAACTTCATATCAAAACGTAAGTTATTGCATGTGATGTGTGAGTTACATGTAATAAAAAAGAGGGGGTTACTATTCCCACCCTACTCACTCACATAAAAATACTAAATCCCGCCTCTGAGTATATACACTCACAAATCACACCACCAACTCCCATCCCTCATAACGGGTGGGGGATAGAATTCAGCAAAAAAAATTGTAATGCTCAAAACAAAGAAAAACATATACCACAGTGTAAATTGCAATTTAATGTTATGGTTATTATATGAGGAAATAAAACAAAACAACTTTTTTTTTTACTATAATTATAAAAACGACTTTTTGATAAAGTTACAAATAAATTATTACAAACACTATGAAATAAATGGAATTTTATGATTTAACATTTAGCTTTTTGTGTTTTACAATAATTTACTTTTTAAACTCTGACCAAGTAAATTGAAGTTTGGACGTATTAAATATGTTTCAAGGCAGTTTTGAAATAAAAGTTTTTATTAGACCATCCGCCACGCGTCAAGGGAGTGGTACCGATCGATACCTCCGAGAACACCACCGAGGATGAATTGATACCAATTGATGGGTATGAAAATTCATATAGTCATGTCGATCGGTTGCCTACTCCACCCCACCCCACCCTACCCCCTACCCTCTCTCTACTTTCTCACTATCTCTCTCTTTTATTTTCTTTTTTTATTAACTATTTAGATTGGTAGGAGAGTCAAGACCACTGTGAATGAATTGATAAGGTGTTAGTAAGATAATGAAAAACTGATATGGCGCTGAGGTGACAGTTGATACCATTGGCAAGGAACAAAACAATTATGAATGGTCTTATCTAGTTTATGTGACAACTTTGAAAATATGTCATGTAAAAGTAAACCTCCTATAAAAATGTGTTTATAAATCAAAATTTGAAAGTGTCCTATAAAAAGAGTAGAAAATATGTTAGTGGCAGTATGTGCTACATATCCTTCTAATTAGATCCGGGGTTTTATGAAATTTTCATGATTTGTTTTTGATTTAGGTTATCGAATGGATGAAAACGTTGTGGCCGTTAAAGGTTGTCGGGCCAACAATTCCTTCAATGTACCTTGACCGACGATTAGAAGATGACAATGACTATGGGGTCAATCTTATCAAGCCGAACCATAACGAATGCATGGAGTGGTTGAACGATAAACCGAAGGGATCAGTTGTTTATGTGGCATTTGGGAGCTACGGAGAGCTCGGACCAGAACAAATGGAAGAAGTTGCTTGGGGTTTGAAAGATAGCGAGTTGAATTTCTTGTGGGTTGTGCGGGCATCAGAAGAGGAAAAGCTCCCGAAAGGGTTTGTAGATCGGAAAACTGAAAAGGGTTTGGTTGTAGCATGGTGTCGACAACTAGAGGTTTTGTCACATGAGTCAATCGGATGTTTTGTTACACATTGTGGATTTAACTCAACTCTTGAAGCGATAAGTTTGGGAGTACCGGTTGTTGCAATGCCGCAATGGACGGATCAAATAACGAATGCCAAGTGTCTAGAGGATATCTGGGGCGTCGGAGTAAGGGTTAAGCATGATGAAAAGGGGATAGTGAGGCGAGGAAATCTGGTGTCGTGTATAAAGACGATTATGGAGGGCGAACAAGGAGTTGTGGCGAGGAGGAATGCGAAGAAATGGAGGGATTTGACTAAAGAAGCGGTTGCCGAAGGCGGGAGCTCAGATAAGGATATCGATGTATTCGTGTCCGACTTAAACTGTTCACGTTGATTTTATGAACGTTTACTTATTTGCAAAGCATATTAAAAACTTCATTCTTGTAGTTTGAAGGAATAAATCAAGATCACTTCTTCTTAGTTTTTTGTATAATGTGTGTAACTTGATTATCAAGTAGTCACTCTATACCTCTATCCCTTAAAATACAACATGCTACCTACATTGGGTTCATGTTAGACAAACTATTTTCATGAGATCCATGAAAACGCAAAATAACACTGAAATTTCATCATAAATAATGTGAATTTTATTCAAAATGTTTTGTTGTATAAATTTAATATTATCTATGTAATTGTATGGATCTCACGAAAATAAACCGTGCGAGTTTTACATAATTCGAAGTCTACTATGTACCATACTTATTATAATACACAATATATACACTTTCAATTTGAAAGTCGTACTATGACGAGCTCCAAGTATGATACTGATAAAAAATATCAAAATAATACTATAATAACTTACTTTTATGATGCCAACAGTGTTGTGGCGGATTGGTTATCGCTCGGGGGGTTCATAGCGCCTTAACCGAGTTCGAGTTTTTCCATGTGCATGTCTGATGACATTTAAATAGGGTCATGTTTAGCCTCTAAAATTACTGGGAATTAGTCGACTTTGGCCCGAACACCCTTCACAAAAAGAAAAGAAAAGAAAAGCTTGCTTTTATGATCGACTCATAATTAAATCAGAATTCATGTAGTCCACAATGATTATTAATGCATATATTTTTGTGCTAAAGTAATCAACTTAGCACATATGCACTTAGAAATGGAAGAATGCTTAAGAGAACATCTAGCTTTTTGCACAATATGAACTTTAATAAGACATTTTGAAACTTTATTCCTTGTAATATTGTCTTTGACAACACATTTACAAACTACTACATTAGATTTCTTTAAGATTGTGTTTGGTACATGGCTAAAACAGAATAGAACAATATATAACTCAATGTCTCATGTTTAGCATGATATATGACAAGGACAAGAACTAGAACAACTTTGGACACAAAGAGATTTTCCTTGTTCCTCCAAGATAGATGGAACAAGATGAGACAAACCTGAAATTACTAACCTACACTCATTTGATTATAACCTTACTACAATATTTGTTTTCATGGACACCGACTCAAGTCGCATCCACCACCACCATGTGACACCTCCACCTCGATCATAACCACCATCACTACTAATGACTACCCCTACTACTTCCCACTACCTCCATCACCGGTTCACCACTATCCGTCGCCGCCAGCACCACCACTATTCACCATCTTCATCTATTTCATAATTATCATTGTCCACCAACCACTAGTGCCTCTACCTCCACAACCATAGTCGACCACCACCACCCTTCTTCGCCACCACTACTACCATCGCCCACCATCATTATAAATTCCGTACTTGAAAAAAGTGTAACTATTTTTATTATTATTGAGAATAATGCAACTATGAAACAGCTTGTGGAGGCATCAAGTGTTATCTGTTGTTGTAATTCGAAGTCTCTTAAACCGAGACGTATAACGTCTAAAGTATGAGATCAAGTGAGAAGTTTCATTTTAGGTGAGACATACTTTTAAACGTTGATCACTTTTAACCAAATACCCTTCAATGAATTGCGGCTTAAAAGGAAAATGATCCGGTACATCTCAACTTAATATTCATTCATTTCTCATCCAACACTCGATAACCATTTCACATCATATTTGACACTTAAACCAACCTGAACCGTCTAAATTATCAATTTTTATCAAAAAGGTGGGAATAAACTTTTATTTTATACACTATTCTTTTTATATGTGAACTGTGAATAAGGACAAAAAAAAAAGGAAAAATCTGTACGGTTTTGTTTCTGGACGTTGAAAATTGTGGTTCTGCTGCTGACTATATTCATGGTTCGTCTATCCCTTTCCTCATTCCCTTCTTTGTTTCTGCTAATTAGCATTTGCCGTTTAACATTCAATCAACTATGGTGAGCTCTTCTCTCTCGCTCTCTTATATATATATATATATATATATATATATATATATATATATAGATACAGGGGTGGGTTCAAATGTGAACCACTTTTTGGTGCCGAGAGTGCGACACGTGGCGGATGACTAGGCACCACGTCAGATCCACGGCGGATGACTAGGCGCGATTCATGGGAGGACATTGAATTAAAGGGGGGACCACACTCAAAGCTGCCACGTGTCACGCTCTCGGTTGTACTCACGTTCACAACCAAAAAGTGGTTCACATTTGAACTTTCCTGTAGAGATACATATATATAGGAAGGTTCATACGAGAAACATATCAATTTAAGAGAATGTGAGTAGCAAGAGTAGAGATTATTAAAGGGGCACTGCTCAAAGCCGCTTTTACTGATCGGATGAGTGGCTGATATTGCTTTTTGACGTTGTCTTAAAAAGTTATGTTTTTCGTTTGAACCTTTCTATATATATATATATATATATATATGTATGTATGTATATTATAGCACAGAAACAGTGTTGATTCATAGTTGGATGGTGTAGGCAACGACTAGTGGTCCGGAGGAGTCGAAGAAGCTACAGCTCTATTCTTATCACACGAGCTCATGCTCCTTCCGTGTTCGAATCGCTCTAAACTTGAAAGGTTTTCTTCAATTTCTTCTTCCAAATCGATCTTCTGTCAGTTTATTAATTTTTAGGGTTTACTTCACGAAAGTGTATTCAACTTGTCACGAAAAGTTATTGTATGTATCATACTATTAAAACCTACCATTTAATGTATTTTGTGACAAGTTGGATACGCTTTCATGACAAGTTCGATACATTAAATGGTAGGTTTTGATAAAGTTGGATACATACAATGACCATTTCTTAAACTTTGATACGCTAAAAGATAATTTTTTAAGTGTAGTACATACAATAACTTTTCGTGACAAGTTGGAATCACTTTTGTGAACTAAACCCTAATTTTTAATGCTACTAATAGAAGAAAATCTTTGTGTAATTCGTAATTGTTTTCTCATGTATTGTTTCTGGATGGGTAACAGGACTTGAGTATGAATACAAAGCGGTTAATCTGCTCAAACGAGAACAACATAGCCCTGGTAACAAATCTAATTCCTTGACTTTAACCTTATAATGGATTTAAATTTGCACCATATTAGTCTGCATTCTTGAAAGAGAAAAATAAAATGACGAAGATTGTAAGAGCATCCACAATGGAGGTTCTTCATGAAGTTTTTCATGGGGGTTTTTAGCATCCACGACTGTGGAACAGAGGTTCTTGCCTGGTCACAGTTCTTAACCCGGGTGTTTGAACAAGAACCCAGGTTCTTGTAATATTCATCTACAATGAATATTCTTACAAAAACCTCACTTCCCCTTTTTATTTATAATATGGTTTTTTATTTATGTAAATTATTATATAAGGAAACTATTACAAGAACCTGGGTTCTTGTTCAAGCATTCCAATAAAAACCTGTGACTGGGCAAGAACTTCTGTCCCACAGTGGAGGTTCTTATAAAAACCCCATGAAGAACCTCAGAGAGAACCTCTATTGTGGATGCTCTAAAAGCTTCAAAGTCTACAAGTTTACTACTTATGAAACCTATGTCCTTAATTTGTGCAAAATTTAGGAAGTAGGCATTAATTTTGGAAAGGGGGGAGAAGAAGTTAATTGTAGTACCATCAAGAAGCTGCTTTCATTCCATTTGGTCAAATGAGTTAGGAATTTTCACTTTCATACTTGATGAGGATAATTTAGAGTTGTAGAGAAGTTAAATGATAAATTTAGAACTATAAGAAGCACTGCAAAGAAAAAAGTGGTGGCGCTAAATTTCTAGCGAAATCGGTACCAATAATTTGAGGGTTGTTTGTTTCAACTCAAGTGAAACTTTATCACCTTTTATGGAGAGAAGGAGCATAAGGTTCGTGTAGGAGATGAGGACCGAACTTCATGGATGAGTGGGCTTGCAATATGATGGTGTTTTGTTATGAAACTGATCTGAAGATAGAGGGATCATAATGCTAGATAGGAGCCTAGTAAAATCTTTTAGAAAGTTATACTTAAACTTTTTATATCATTTAAAAGTTAAAACTGAATAGTCTTAATGGCCAAAATCAGAGAAATTTAATCTAACTGAGTTCGTCTTCGTGACTGTATGCTCAAAACTTCAGGAGTTAACTTTCTGCTCCATGATATAGTTGCCGCTTTTATTTTGATAACGTTTTTGTAAACTGGCTATATCTTTGTGACAATACTTTAGTATAAAATATGTTACTAACATTACTCCCTGTTCTAATTTAGAGTATCTAAAAGTCAACCCGATTGGGTATGTGCCTGCGCTGGTGGATGGTGACATACTAATTTCCGACTCCTTTGCAATCGTAATGGTGAGTTTCTAATGGTTGCTTTACCGAGGTCTGCTTATGAAAATACCTGGAGGTCCCAAGTTCGAATCCTAGGAGCAACAAACTTTCCTATTGTGGCCACTGAGGTTCACCTGCGATGACTCTGGGCTATTGCAAAGCGAGTAGTCATCCTGGGATTGCTTATGAAATGATTCAGATTTTGTTTATTTTTATCAAAATGGTTTCTTTGGGTCGGTGTCTCCTGGTTTGCCATCATGTTTTTTTTTCTTCTTCTGTACAGTACCTTGAAGAGAAGTATCCTCAGCACCCTTTGTTGCCAAGTGACCTTGGAAAAAGGGCAATAAATTACCAGGTAAGATAATTTGGCCTCTTGCTCTCTTAGATTTCTAACATTGATACAATATTTGTGTGACTAACAATCATCTCCTTTTAAATATGTAGGCTGCAAATATTGTTTCTGCAAGCATACAACCTCTTCAAAACCTTGATGTTTTGGTGAGTAAGCATTTTTGTTGTTGATTTACAGAAATCTTCATAGACATCACTTCAACAATCTTGGATTTTATTTACTGTTGCAGAAGTACATCGAGGAAAAGGTTGGTCCCGATGCAAAGATTTCATGGGTACAAAAGAATATCAATAAAGGCTTTGAGGGTATGTTTTCCAACATGATGTTCCTTTTCACATTAACATGAAAACTACATCAAAGAGCGCATACGGAAGAACCTAATATAAAATAAATGCATGGGATTTGATATAAAATGCAACACCAAAGAAACTAAAAATCGAGATATCCACGTATCAAAGTCAATGATGCCAAAGAAACTAAAAATCGAGAAGATCCAAAACATATATTCTCTGCGATATTGCAATGCCTTGTCCAAACGTGACTGGTATCTGCTAGCTTTTAAGGTTTATGTGACTTAACCTTGCAGCGCTCGAGAAGTTACTAAAAGATCATGCTGGAAAATACGCCACAGGAGATGATGTTTACTTGGTATTGTTGCCTCTCTATCCATTTTCTTTTGTATGTGTATCTAGAATCTTGATTATGCATACTCTAAAGGAAATAATATTGAGCACATGGCCACTTTCAGAAGAAAATATCCTAAAACCAAAGAATGTATATTATATCCCACATTGAGGTAGGAAATTCCGAGAATGACTTTTGTTTCTTTGTTGTTATGTAAAGGGTTAATGACTTATTAGGGTAAGAAACTATTCGATCTGTACACATATTACCATTGAACGTTTTTTTGTACTCAATATACCATTGAACTCTTTCTTATTGTACATATAATACCATTATGACCGGGTATAGCCCTTAAACCACCATAAACCACCGGTAACCACCACCACCACCACAGCTGCCGCCGACAGCACCACCACCACCAAAACACTTCAAAACACCACCACCACCTTCAAACCATCACCACCACACCCACCACCACCACCACACCCATCACCAAGCTACCACCACCAAGCTACCACCACCAAACTATCACCACCAAAACATCACCCCTGTAAACGTCGTAACCCCCACCGCTGGCGACCGCCACCTACAACCTCTCCGCATCGCCGGTGACCGCCATCCACAACCATCACCACTAGTACAGAGCTCGATTTCATCAGATCTGGTCTCGGTTTGGTCTTGATTTCACCAAATCTGGTCTCGATTTGGTTTGAATTTCATCAGATCTGGTAATGGTGATGGTGATCGGAGGTGGTGATGGTGATCGGAGATGGTAGGGTGGAAACAATGATGTTGATAGGTAAGGTGGTGGTGGCTATGGTGGCTTTGGTGGTGGTGGTTTGAAGGTGGTGGTGGTGTTTTGGTGGTGGTGGTGGTGGTGGTGGGTGTGGTGGTGATGGTTTGAAAGTGGTTTGGATGTGGTGATGTAGGCATGGGAATTGTCCCCGACCCATCGGGGAACCCGGTCCACCCGCCCCGGTCGGGGACGGGGATTCCCCGGTAAACCAGGTATTGGGGACGGGGACGGGGATCCCCGTTTTCTCAAACCGGGGATGGGGACGGGGACGGGTTTAGCACTCCCCGCCCCGCCTCATACCCGTACCCGTATATATATTAATTAATTATTTAAATTATATATTATTTTCCTATTATATCGGTATATGGTTGTTCCAATTTCGATAAATTATGAATATTAGTTGATGTGGTTTTGACTATTAATTGATACGTTTTGGTACGTGTGTCATTAAAAATTATTTTAGCATTAAGTTTAGCTTACTTTGGTATTAGGTTTAAAAAATTTTATACGATTATGTCTATAAATTATTACACAATACATTCTTAGTTTTTATTGGAAATATGTGAAATTAAACACGTATTGTATCGCAAAACATTTAGTTTAAAATAGATTATATAAACGGACATAAAATCCCCGTTTCCCCGTTGGGGATCCCCGTTCCCCGTTGGGGACGGGGATGGGGATACGATCAAATTCCCCGATGGGGATGGGGAAGGGGACGGGGATGACGATGAGGGCTCGGGGACGGGGATGGAGATTGGGGTCCCCGCCCCAAACCCGCCCCATTCCCATGCCTATGGTGATGGTGGTGGTTTGGATGTGGTGGTGGTGGTGGGTGTGGTGGTGATGGTTTGAAAGTGGTGGTGGCTGTGGTGGTGGTGGTTTACCTTCTATTCCCGGTTGTAATGGTATAATCTGTACAGTCAAAAAAAGTTCAATGGTATATTGAGTACAAAAAAACATTCAATTGTATTTTGTGTACAAAACGAATAGTTTGTTACCCTAATAAGTCATTAACCCTTATGTAAATGTAAGCATGCTCAGTGGAGGAGTATTGTTTAAAATTCTACCACTTTTGCAGGCTGATCTATTTCTAGCACCACAAATACAGAGGTTCAACCTTGACATGGTAGGTTATGCTCAACTTATATTAAAATTACATATTTGGGTACACCTTAGATGTATCTTTGTTTGCAATCTCCAATTTCAAAAATTGTAACTCGTTGCCGGTTGGTGCAGACACCGTTCCCTCTTTTGTCTCGGTTGAATGAAGCATATATGCAGCTACCTGCATTCCAAGATGCTTTGCCTCAAAACCAGCCAGACTTCCCTGCTGCTACTTAAACCAAATAGATCAGGTATTTGAATTGTTCCAAAATAAGTGTCTACTTTTAAAAGTAATTCCGTACTATTCAATTCTACCCTTTAGTATGGGATGGAGAATTCATTATGACTAAGTTATTAAGGGTAAAAATGTCATTTAGTTGGTCAAGACGTGTAACAATTACACATTTTTAAAAGTTATGTGCCTATTTTCATTATGGACATTTATTTTGGGACGGACAAGGTATTTTATTGCTTGAAGAAAGGGTATACGCGGAAAGATTGCAGCAATGTTATAATATTATATATTTTTCATTATTTGATTCGGTTGTCCAAATGTAAATTCAAAACTCTCTCGTTGCTAATTGATAATCTCTTTATGTTTCATTAATCCCGTTTGCTGTTGCATCTCGTGAATTATCTTCAAGATAACTTGACAAGCGTTGATGATGATGCGATTTAATAGTTGAAGGGATAAACCAATAAATAATTGCTCAATGTGCATTCTCATGTAACATCAATAATGACTTGTTTCTTCAACTCTACTATATAAGCAAAGAATGATGTTGGTGTTTGGAGGGAAGTTCACTTCTATTCCATTTCACAAACTAACATCATCACCCTAAAATCTCAAATCTCTTGGACAATAGAGAAAAGACAAAATGTATTAAAATGTAACAATGTTTTGTTTTGTGTCTATATTGCATAACAAAGAACTTTGTTTCACCTCATAAAGAATTATTTTTTACCTTTGTCATGATTTTATAACATTTGATAATATGGATACCTGTTTTTGATACATAAATAAAAAGATAGGTCTATAGCTTTTAATGTAAGACTAAAGATCTAACAAAAGGATATATTAATCAAGGAAATAACAGAAGGAAAAGCCAAAATTGGCCGCCCAAAGAGGCATTGGAAACTTTCCTACCCCAAAAGAACTTGCAAATCTTTATGCAAATTTCTTAAAAAAGCGCTGCAATCTTTATGCATTTCTGTAACACACAAATCACCTAGGCTGTGTTTGGTACATGGGACAATACGAGACAGAACTCACTGTTCCACGTTTAGTGTAGTATGGGACAAAATAGGAATTCAATGCCCCATGTTTGGTGCAACGTGGGACCCGGACAGGGACCGGGATAATATGGGACAACATGGGACAGAAAAGGTTTTTTTTTCCAGCAAAATTGGTGGAACATGGGGCTGAAATGAGACAGAAACTACTATATTATTAATTAACACTCGTTTGATATGTAACTTTAATATGATATTTGTTTTAGTGTTTACCACCATTAGTCGCAGCCGCCGCGGCCACCGGTAGGCACTATTGGCCACCTCCATCTTCTCTTCCACTACAACCTCCTCCACAACCTCTACAACTACCATTTGTTGCCTACCACCACCGTTTACCACCTCTACAACTGTCTATCGCCACCATAACCACCACTGTTGATTACCTCCACCACCACTGTCCACGATCTTCACGTTCTCCACAACCACCGACCACCACCACCATCGTCACTACTAGTATTACTGTTAGCCACCACCCCTACCTCTACCATAACCACCAACATCAGTTATATAAAATATTATATATATATATATATATATGTGTGTGTGTGTGTGTGTGTTTATGTTTATGAAAACTATGTAGTTTTTTTTTTATAAATTATATAGTTTACTTTATGTGTGTTAATTATAAGTATTATGAGATATATAAAATCATCATATAATTTTTTAGGGAACTTGTCAAGTTTTGTTCAGTCCAGTCCAGTCCTAAGCTTAACAACACACAAAACATATACTTGTTCTATACAGTCCCGTCTTGTCCCGTCCTGTCCTACTCTTTTGTCTTGTCCAGTCATGTCCTATTCTTTTGTTCTGTCTAGTTCTGTTCTATCGAGTCCTGTCCATTATGTCGCTCTAATTAGTATTCAACCCTCCTAACCCTCTCATTTAATTAAACACACCCTTCACACACACTGACACATACAACACAAGCTGCTGTGAGTGGTGTGGGGAAGCCGTATTGCCTTCAACCCCCCAAACCCTCTGGCTCCGTAACGGTACCCGCTAAGCCCGGTGGGTTCGAAACCGCTCAACCCCGTATGCCGTTACGCATGGCCTAACATCTAAATTATCATTTTTTTATTAAAAATGTGGATTAATTTCTTATTTTATTGTATACTATTCTTTTTATCTGTGTAGAAGGAAAAAGAAAAAGAAAGGAAAATCTGGACGTTGAAAATTGTGGCTCTACCTTTGCTCTCTCATTCCCTCTGTGTTTTTTCTGCTAATTAACATTCAATCAACTATGGTGTGTTGCCTCTCTCTCTCTCTCTCTCTCTCTCTCTCTCTCTCTCTCTCTCACACACACACACACACACACTCTCTCTCTCTCTCTATATATATATATATATGTATATATGTATGTATATAATAGCATACAAACAGTGTTGATTGATACTTGGATGGTGTTAGGCAACGAGCAGTGGTCAGGAGGAGACGAAGAAGCTTCAGCTCTATTCATATCACAGGAGCTCATGTTCCTTCCGTGTTCGAATTGCTCTAAACTTGAAAGGTTTAATTTCTTCAATTTTGACTTCCAAATCGATCTTATATCAGTTCATTATTGCTACTAAATAATAGAAGAAAATCATTAAGTAATTCATAATTGTTTTCTCATGTGTTTTTGGGCAACAGGACTTAATTATGAATATAAAGCGGTTAATCTGCTCAAAGGAGAACAGCATAGTCCTGGTAACAAATCTAATTCCTTCACTTTAACCCTAATGGATTTAAATTTGCACCCTATTAATTGAATGATTTCTTTACTCTATAGTTGTATTTGACTGGATTCTTGAAAGAGAACATATAAAATGATGAAGATGTAAAAGCTTTAAAGTCCACAAGTTTACTACTTATGAAGCCTATGTTCTTAAATTGTGCAAATTAATGGCTTACTGGTTAACGCTTGTTGGGGAAGTGGCTTGTTAATCCTTCTATTTCAGGTTCGAATCCTGGCGTTTCCAGATTGTGGCCACTGAGGATTAACTCAGGCGGCAATGCGGCATGCTTTAGCTGTCGCTGAACCTTGCCGGGATTAGTCGGGGCAAAGCCTCGGATACCCTTCCAAAAAAAATTGTGCAAATTTTAGGAAGTAGGCACTGATTTTGGAAGGGGGGAGAAGAAGTTAAATGTAGTAGTACCATCAAGAAGCTGCCTTCATTCCATTTTGGTCAAATGAGTCAGGAATTTTCACTTTCATACTTGATGAGGATAATTTAGAGTTGTGGAGAAATTAAATGATAATATTAGAATTATAAGAAGCACTGCAAAGAGAAAAGTGGTGGCTCTAAATTTCTAGCGAAATTGGTACCATTAATTTGAGGGTTGTTTGTTTCGACTCAAGTGAAACTTTATCACCTTCTATGGAGAGAAGGAGAATAAGGTTTGTATAGGAGACGGTTCACATCACGTGTCTCAGATGAGGACCGAAGTTCATGGATGAGTGGACTTTCTATTTGATGGTGGTTTCTTATGAAACAGATCAGAATGCTAGAGCTGTGCCTGGTTGAAGGAGCCTAATAAAATCTTTAAGAAAGTTGTACTTAGTACTTACTTTTTATCATTTAAAAGTTAAAACTGAGTAGTTACCATCCTCATAATGGCCAAAATCAGAGAAATTTAATCTGTGTTCGTCTTCGTGACTGTATGCTCAAAACTTCAGTAGTTAACTTTCTGCTCCATGATATAGTTGCCGGCTGCCGCTTTTATTTTGATAACATTTGTGTAAACTGGCTATATCTTTGTGACAATACTTTAGTATAAAACATGTTACTAACATTACTTCCTGTTCTAATTTAGAGTATTTAAAAGTCAACCCGATTGGGTACGTGCCTGCGCTGGTGGATGGTGACATACTAGTTTCTGACTCTTTTGCAATTGTAATGGTGAGTAACGGTTTCAACAGTTACCTTGATGAAATTCCAATCTATAAAACTTATATACCATGTCCTTATGAGGCAAATTCAAATGAAAACTTATTCTTCATTGCGAACTTGAGGAGAACCGAGAGCGCAACTGTATGTCACATTTAGTCTGAATATTGTGTATTATTCACACTGAATTTGATACATGTCACGCTCTCAGTTGTCCTCATGTACGCTATAGAAAATGAGTTTGCAGTCCAACTTTCGTCATGTCTTTATTATCCATCTGAACAAATAAAATATCTTTTCAGTAAAAAAAAAATGACATAATTATTCAAAAAAATCTACCATAAATTCACAACTTTATGATTAATTAACCCTAAAAATAACTAATAAAAACATAAGCATACAAATAACTCTTTTTTAAAAAACAACAAATAAAAATAAAGACTTGAAAACACAAAAAATTAAAATAGAAAAGAAAAACAAACTAGCTTCCGAGCCCAACACAAAATTTTACTTGTAAAATATTAAGAAAATTGAGGGTTAGCATTTGCTATCCCTTGTGATAGCATAGCGCCGCCCTTGACTCCACCCCACCCCACCCTACCCCCTACCCTCTCTCTACTTTCTCACTATTAACTATTTAGATTGATAGGAGAGTCAAGACCATTGTGGATGAATTGATAAGGTGTTAGTAAGATAATGGAAAACTGATATGGCGCTGAGGTGACAATTGATACCATTGGCAAGGGACATAACAATTGTGAATGGTCTTATCTAGTTTATGTGACAACTTTCAAAATATGTCATGTAAAAGTAAACCTCCTATAAAAATGTGTTTATAAGTCAAAATTTGAAAGTGTCCTATAAAAAGAGTAGAAAATATGTTAGTGGCAGTATGTGCTACATATCCTTCTAATTAGATCCGGGGTTTTATGAAATTTTCATGATTTGTTTTTGATTTAGGTTATCGAATGGATGAAAACGTTGTGGCCGTTGAAGGTTGTCGGGCCAACAATTCCTTCAATGTACCTTGACCGACGATTAGAAAACGACAATGACTATGGGGTCAATCTTATCAAACCGAACCATAACGAATGCATGGAGTGGTTGAACGATAAACCAAAGGGATCAGTTGTTTATGTGGCATTTGGGAGCTACGGAGAGCTTGGACCGGAACAAATGGAAGAAGTTGCTTGGGGTTTACATGATAGCTCGTTGAATTTCTTGTGGGTTGTGCGGGCATCAGAAGAGGAAAAGCTCCCGAAAGGGTTCGTAGATCGGAAAACTGAAAAGGGTTTGGTTGTAGCATGGTGTCGACAACTAGAGGTTTTGTCACATGAGTCAATCGGATGTTTTGTTACACATTGTGGATTTAACTCAACTCTTGAAGCGATAAGTTTGGGAGTACCGGTTGTTGCAATGCCGCAATGGACGGATCAAATAACGAATGCCAAGTGTCTAGAGGATATTTGGGGCGTCGGAGTAAGGGTTAAGCATGATGAAAAGGGGATAGTGAGGCGAGGAAATCTGGTGTCGTGTATAAAGGCGATTATGGAGGGCGAGCAAGGAGTTGTGGCGAGGAGGAATGCGAAGAAATGGAGGGATTTGACTAAAGAAGCGGTTGCCGAAGGCGGGAGCTCAGATAAGGATATCAATGTATTCGTGTCCGACTTAAACCGTTCACGTTGATTTCACGAACGTTTACTTATTTGCAAAGCATATTAAAAACTTCATGCTTGTAGTTTGAAGGAATAAATCAAGATCACTTCTTCTTAGTTTTTTGTATAATGTGTGTACCTTGATTATCAAATAGTCACTCTATGCCTCTATCCCTTAAAATACAACATGCTACCTACATTGGGTTCATGTTAGACTAACTATTTTCATGAGATCCATGAAAACGCAAAATAACACTGAAATTTCATCATAAATAATGCGAATTTTATTCAAAATGTTTTGTTGTATAAATTTAATATTATCTATGTAATTGTATGGATCTCACGAAAATAAACCGTGCGAGTTTTACATAATTCCAAGTCTACTATGTACCATACTTATTATAATACACAATATATACACTTTCAATTTGAAAGTCGTACTATGACGAGCTCCAAGTATGATACTAATAAAAATATCAAAATAATACTATAATAACTTACTTTTATGATGTCAACATTGTTGTGGCGGATTGGTTATCACTCGGGGGTTCATAGCGCCTTAACCGAGTTCGAGTTTTTCTATGCGCATGTCTGATGACATTTAAGTAGGGTCATGTTTAACCGCTAAAATTACCGGGGATTAGTCGACTTTGGCCCGAACGCCCTTCACAAAATGAAAAGAAAAAAAAGCTTACTTTTATGATCGACTCATAATTAAATCAGAATTCATGTAGTCCACAATGATTATTAATGCATATATTTTTGTGCTAAAGTAATCAAGTTAGCACATATGAACTTAGAAATGGAAGAATGCTTAAGAGAATGTGTAACTTTTTGCACAATATGAACTTTAATAAGACATTTTGAAACTTTATTCCATGTAATATTTTCTTTTACAACACATTTACAAACTAGTACATGAGATTTCTTTAAGATTGTGTTTGATACATGGCTAAAACAGAATAGAACGATACATAACTCAATGTCTCATGTTTGGGGTGACATGGTACAAGTAAAAAACTCATTGTTTCATGTTTAGCATGATATATGACAAGGACAAGAACTAGAACAACTTTGGACACAAAGAGATTTTCCTTGTTCCTCCAAGATAGATGGAACAAGATGAGATAAAACCTAAAATTACTAACCTACACTCATTTGATTATAACCTTACTATAATATTTGTTTTCATGGACACCGACGCAAGTCGCATCCACCACCACCATGTGACCAGGCCCGTTCCTGATATTTTTTGGGCCCTGGGCAAGAAGTAAATATTGGGCCCTTCGTATGTACGAAAAAGATCACTAATGTATCGTTTTTCTTATAAGAAATAGCATTGAATTTAATAAATACTAATAATTCATGAAAAACTATTTTTTTTGCAATATTCCTATATGCAAAATCAATCAACAATTATTTCTAAATTAATCATCTACCATATCAATTTTTACATAACATCGTCAAAAAACATCTTATGATATATCTTTACTATATAGATTGACTCCATTTCATCATTTGGGTTACAACGTTGACTATTTAGAATAACACTCTATGTAAATCAATATAAATAAGTTGGTAAATCAAGAACACTCGATATTGTTTTATAGATAAAAGTGTATTTAAGATTCATGCACTCATATTAGGTAAAGAAATCAATAATACATGAAAAAAAATTATAGTTTCTGAATCTTAAATATAAAATATAAGTTAGAGCGTCTCATATATAAGATTGGTAACTTTTTACAGAAAATAGGAGTTCTATTTATTGATAAAATGAAATCTACTATATATAAATACATATATACAATTCATGCGGATGGAATAATTAGAAGAGTCATTAGGGGATGGATGATGGAGAATATAGAAATATTTTCTAGGCAAGTAATTTTAGACTTTGATACTAAATAAAAAACTTTAAGAAATTATAAGTAATACTATAAACTCAACGACAAATTAACCATTATAGATTTTTTATTTTCCAATGTGATTAAATAATAAGTATTTGGGCCCTTAATATAGTACAAATGAACTTAGGTCTTGTTATATGCTAACAAAATTTGTGTACTTTATTTACTAAATCTTTTAGCACTATAATATTCTAAAAAAATTTCGGGCCCCTATTATTTTTGGGCCCTGGGCGTACGCCCGGCCCGCCCTCCCCCAGGGACGCCACTGCATGTGACACCTCCACGTCGATCATAACCACCATCACTACTAATGACTATCCCTACCACTTCCCACTACCTCTATCACCGGTTCACCACTATCCGTCGCCGCCAACACCACCACTATTCACCATCTTCATCTATTTCATAATTATCTTTGTCCACCAACCACTAGTGCCTCTACCTCCACAACCATAGTCGACCACCACCACCCTTCTTCGCCACCACTACTACCATCGCCCACCATCATTATAAGTTCCGTACTTGAAAAAAGTGTAACTATTTTTATTATTATTGAGAATAATGCAACTATGAAACAGCTTGTGGAAGCATCAAGTGTTATCTGTTGTTGTAATTCGAAGTCTTTTAAACCGAGACGTATAACATCTAAAATATGAGATCAAGTGAGAAGTTTCATTTTAGGTGAGACATACTTTTAAACGTTGATCACTTTTAACCAAATACCCTTCAATGAATTGCGGCTTAAAAGGAAAATGATCCGGTACATCTCACCTTAATATTCATTCATTTCTCATCCAACAGTTGATAACCATTTCACATCATATTTGACACTTAAACCAACCTGAACCGTTTAAATTATCAATTTCTATCAAAAAGGTGGGAATAAACTTTTATTTTATACATACCAAAGGAGTGTTAGCCTAGTGGTAAGGTTTGGGCACTACATAGTGGTGAACCCGAGTTCGAGCCCTAGGAGACGCATTCTGGAGGTACGGGGGCTTCGACCCCGGGCGCATGCTTTAGCAGTCGGGCTTCGGCCCTAAATTGCCGAGGATTAGTTTGGGTCTAATGTGGTCTGGGATACCTCTTCCAAAAAAAAAAAAAAACTTTTATTTTATACACTATTCTTTTTATATGTGAACTGTGAATAAGGACAAAAAAAAGGAAAAATCTGTACGGTTTTGTTTCTGGACGTTGAAAATTGTGGTTCTGCTGCTGACTATATTCATGGCTCGTCTATCCCTTTCCTCATTCCCTTCTTTGTTTCTGCTAATTAGCATTTGCCGTTTAACATTCAATCAACTATGGTGAGCTCTCTTTGTCTCTCGCTCTCTTATATATATATAGAGAGAGAGAGATACAGGGGTGGGTTCAAATGTGAACCACTTTTTGGTGCCGAGAGCGTGACACGTGGCGGATGACTAGGCGCCACGTCAGATCCACGGCGGATGACTAGGCGCGATTCATGGGAGGGCATTGAATTAAAGGGGGACCACACTCAAAGCCGCCACGTGTCGCGCTCTCGGTTGTACTCACGTTCACAACCAAAAAGTGGTTCACATTTGAACTTTCCTGTAGAGATACATATATATATAGGAAGGTTCATACGAGAAACATATCAATTTAAGAGAATGTGAGTAGCAAGAGTAGAGATTATTAAAGGGGCACTACTCAAAGCCGCTTTTACTGATCGGATGAGTGGCTGATATTGCTTTTTGACGTTGTCTTAAAAAGTTATGTTTTTCGTTTGAACCTTTCTATATATATATATGTATGTATGTATATTATAGCACAGAAACAGTGTTGATTCATAGTTGGATGGTGTAGGCAACGACTAGTGGTCCGGAGGAGTCGAAGAAGCTACAGCTCTATTCTTATCACACGAGCTCATGCTCCTTCCGTGTTCGAATCGCTCTAAACTTGAAAGGTTTTCTTCAATTTCTTCTTCCAAATCGATCTTCTGTCAGTTTATTAATTTTTAGGGTTTACTTCACGAAAGTGTATTCAACTTGTCACGAAAAGTTATTGTATGTATCATACTATTAAAACCTACCATTTTGTGACAAGTTGGATACACTTTCATGACAAGTTCGATACATTAAATGGTAGGTTTTGATAAAGTTGGACACATTAATTGTATGTGTAGTACATACAATAACTTTTCGTGACAAGTTGGAATCACTTTCGTGAACTAAACCCTAATTTTTAATGCTACTAATAGAAGAAAATCTTTGTGTAATTCGTAATTGTTTTCTCATGTATTGTTTCTGGATGGGTAACAGGACTTGAGTATGAATACAAAGCGGTTAATCTGCTCAAACGAGAACAACATAGCCCTGGTAACAAATCTAATTCCTTCACTTTAACCCTATAATGGATTTAAATTTGCACCATATTAGTCTGCATTCTTGAAAGAGAAAAATAAAATGACGAAGATGTAAGAGCATCCACAATGGAGGTTCTTCATGAAGTTTTTCATGGGGGTTTTTAGCATCCACAACTGTGGGACAGAGGTTCTTACCTGGTCACAGTTCTTAACCCGGGTGTTTGAACAAGAACCCAGGTTCTTGTAATATTCATCTACAATGAATATTCTTACAACAACCTCACTTCCCCTTTTTATTTATAATATGGTTTTTTATTTATGTAAATTATCATATAAGGAAACTATTACAAGAACCTGGGTTCTTGTTCAAGCACCCGGGTTCCAATAAAAACCTGTGACTGGGCAAGAACTTCTGTCCCACAGTGGAGGTTCTTATAAAAACCCCATGAAGAACCTCAGAGAGAACCTCTATTGTGGATGCTCTAAAAGCTTCAAAGTCTACAAGTTTACTACTTATGAAGCCTATGTCCTTAATTTGCACAAAATTTAGGGAAGTAGGCATTAATTTTGGAAAGGGGGGAGAAGAAGTTAATTGTAGTACCATCAAGAAGCTGCTTTCATTCCATTTGGTCAAATGAGTTAGGAATTTTCACTTTCATACTTGATGAGGATAATTTAGAGTTGTAGAGAAGTTAAATGATAAATTTAGAACTATAAGAAGCACTGCAAAGAAAAAAGTGGTGGCGCTAAATTTCTAGCGAAATCGGTACCGATAATTTGAGAGGGTTGTTTGTTTCAACTCAAGTGAAACTTTATCACCTTTTATGGAGAGAAGGAGAATAAGGTTCGTGTAGGAGATGGTTCGCATCACATTTCTCAGATGAGGACCGAAGTTCATGGATGAGAGGACTTGCTATTTGATGGTGGTTTGTTATGAAACAAATCAGAAGATCTCTAGAGATCATGATGCTAGAGTTGTGCCTAGTTGAAGGAGCCTAATAAAGTCTTTAAGAAAGTTATACTCACTTTTTAATCATTTAAAAGTTAAAACTAAATAGTTACCATCCTCTTGATGGCCAAAATCAGAGAAATTTAATCTTACTGTGTTCGTCTTCGTGACTGTATGCTCAAAACTTCAGGAGTTAACTTTCTGCTCCATGATATAGTTGCCGCTTTTATTTTGATAGCGTTTATGTAAACTGGCTATATCTTTGTGACAATACTTTAGTATAAAATATGTTACTAACATTACTCCCTGTTCTAATTTAGAGTATCTAAAAGTCAACCCGATTGGCTATGTGCCTGCGCTGGTGGATGGTGACATACTAATTTCCGACTCTTTTGCAATTGTAATGGTGAGTTTCTAATGGTTGCTTTACCGAGGTCTGCTTATGAAAATACCTGGAGGTCCCAAGTTCGAATCCTAGGAGTAACAAACTTCCCCCTTGTGGCCACAAAGGTTCACCTGCGATGACTCTGGGCTATTGCAAAGCGAGTAGTCGTCCTGGGATTAGTCGGCTCGCAAAGCGGGTCGGACACCCAGGTTAATCAACGCAAAAAGTCTGCTTATGAAATGATTCGGCTTTTGATTATTGTTATCGTAATGGTTTCTTTGGGACTGTGTCTCCTGTTTTGCCATCATGTTTTCCTTCTGTACAGTACCTTGAAGAGAAGTATCCTCAGCACCCTTTGTTGCCAAGTGACCTTGGAAAAAGGGCAATAAATTACCAGGTAAGATAACTTGGCCTCTTGCTCTCTTAGATTTCTAACATTGATGCAATATTTGTGTGACTAACAATCATCTCCTTTTAATAGGCTGCAAATATTGTTTCTGCAAACATACAACCTCTTCAAAACCTTGATGTTTTGGTGAGTAAGCATTTTTGTTGTTGATTTACAGAAATCTTCATAGACATCACTTCAACAATCTTGGATTTTATTTACTGTTGCAGAAGTACATCGAGGAAAAGGTTGGTCCCGATGCAAAGATTTCATGGGTACAAAAGAATATCAATAAAGGCTTTGAGGGTATGCTTTCCAACATGACGTTCCTTTCCACATTAACATGAAAACTACATCTAAGAGCGCATACGGAAGAACCTAATATAAAATAAATGCATGGGATTTGATATAAAATGCAACACCAAAGAAACTAAAAATCGAGATATCCACGTAATATAGTCAATGATGCCAAAGAAACTAAAAATCGAGAAGATCCAAAACATATATTCTCTGCGATATTGCAATGCCTTGTCCAAACGTGACTGGTATCTGCTAGCTTTTAAGGTTTATGTGACTTAACCTTGCAGCGCTCGAGAAGTTACTAAAAGATCATGCTGGAAAATACGCCACAGGAGATGATGTTTACTTGGTATTGTTGCCTCTCTATCCATTTTCTTTTGTATGTGTATCTAGAATCTTGATTATCCATACTCTAAAGGAAATAATATTGAGCACATGGCCACTTTCACAAGAAAATATCCTAAAACCAAAGAATATATATTATATCCCACATTGAGGTAGGAAATTCCGAGAATGACTTTTGTTTCTTTGTTGTTATGTAAAGGGTTAATGACTTATTAGGGTAAGAAACTATTCGATCTGTACACATATTACCATTGAATATTTTTTGTATTCAATATACCATTGAACTCTTTTTTATTGTACATATAATACCATTATGACCGGGTATATCCCTTAAACCACCGTAAACCCACCGGTAACCACCACCGCCACCACCAAAACACTTCAAAACACCACCACCACCAAAACCACCACCTTCAAACCATCACCACCACACCCACCACCACCACCAAACATGGTTGTAAAACTCGGATTACTCGGCCGAGTACTCTGGGGAGTACTCGGCCCTCGGACACCTACCGTGGCGATTTCATCAGACTCGGCCATATTCCTCGGCTAGCCGGCTACTCGGCCCAACTCGGAGATTACTCGGCCAACTCGGCGATTACTCGGCCAACCCGGCCGACTCGGTCCAACTCGGTCAAACACGGTCAAAGGGTAAAAAGGTTAGGTTTTATCAAAAAAAAAAATCGGGTCCTCTTTTATTCCAGCACCCGCATCCAAAACGCACACTCAATTCATGAAATCGAACACCCTCTCTGACTCAAATCGAACATCCAGCAGCCAAAATTGAAATCGCACCCTCAAATCCAACCTCAAATCGCACCCAAATTGAACTTTTTTTTTGTTGGTGTGTTTAAACATGTATTTTGGATAATTAAGACAATAATGTTGGTGTGTTTAAACATATATTTTGGAATTATGTTGGTGTATTTAAACATATATTTTGGAATTATGTTAGTGTTTTTAGACATATATTTTGGATAATTATATATAATTATAAAATATAAAATTTATATATAAAAAATCCAATCCGAGTACTCCCCGAGTACTCCGAGTACTCGCTACAAGGGGGTTGGCCGATATGGGAACGAGTAGCGAGTTTTGCAACCTTGCCACCAAAACAACACCACCACACCCATCACCAAGCTACCACCACCAAACTATCACCACCAAAACATCACCCCTGTAAACGTCGTAACCCCCATCGCCGACAACCTCTCCGCATCGCCGGTGACCGCCATCCACAACCATCACCACTAGTACAGAGCTCGATTTCATCAGATCTAGTCTCGGTTTGGTCTTGATTTCACCAAATCTGGTCTCGATTTGGTTTGAGTTTCATCAGATCTGGTAATGGTGATGGTGATCGGAGATGGTAGGGTGGAAACAATGATGCTGATAGGTAAGGTGGTGGTGGCTATGGTGGCTTTGGTGGTGGTGGTGATGGTTTGAAGGTGGTGGTGGTGTTTTGGTGGTGGTGGTGGTGGTTTGGATGTGGGTGTGGTGGTGGGTGTGGTGGTGATGGTTTGAAAGTTGTTTGGATGTGGTGATGATGGTGGTTTGGATGTGGTGGTGGTGGGTGTGGTGGTGATGGTTTGAAAGTGATGGTGGCTGTGGTGGTGGTGTTTTGGTGGTGGTGGTGTTGGTTTGGAGGTGGTGGTGCCATGGTGGTGGTGGTTTACCTTCTATTCCCGGTTGTAATGGTATAATCTGTACAGTAAAAAAAGTTCAATGGTATATTGAGTACAAAAAAACATTCAATGGTATTTTGTGTACAAAACGAATAGTTTCTTACCCTAATAAGTCATTAACCCTTATGTAAATGTAAGCATGCTGAGTGGAGGAGTATTGTTTAAAATTCTACCACTTTTGCAGGCTGATCTATTTCTGGCACCACAAATACAGAGGTTCAACCTTGACATGGTAGGTGGTTATGCTCAACTTATATTAAAATTACATATTTGGGTACACCTTATATGTATCTTTGTTTGCAATCTCAGTTTCAAAACTTGTAACTCGTTGTCGGTTGGTGCAGACACCGTTCCCTCTTTTGTCTCGGTTGAATGAGGCATATATGCAGCTACCTGCATTCCAAGATGCTTTGCCTCAAAACCAGCCAGACTTCCCTGCTGCTACTTAAACCAAATAGATCAGCTATTTGAATTGTCCCAAAATAAGTGTCTACTTTCAAAAGTAATTCCGTACTATCCAATTCTACCCTTTAGTATGGGATGAAGAATTCATTATGACTAAGTTATTAAGGGTAAAAATGTCATTTAGTTGGTCAAGACGTGTAACAATTACACATTTTTAAAAGTTATGTGCCTATTTTCATTATGGACATTTATTTTGGGACGGACAAGGTATTTTATTGCTTGAAGAAAGGGTATACGCGGAAAGATTGCAGCAATGTTATAATATTATATATTTTTCATTATTTGATTCGGTTGTTCAAATGTAAATTCAAAACTCTCTCGTTGCTAACTGATAATCTCTTTATGTTTCATTAATCACGTTTGAAGTTGCATCTCGTGAATTATCTTCAAGATAACTTGACAAGCGTTGATGATGATGCGATTCAATAGTTGAAGGGATAAACCAATAAATAATTGCTCAATGAGCATTCTCATGTAACATCAATAATGACTTGTTTCTTCAACTCTACTATATAAGCAAAGAATGATGTTGGTGTTTGGAGGGAAGTTCACTTCTATTCCATTTCACAAACTAACATCATCACCCTAAAATCTCAAATCTCTTGGACAATAGATAAAAGACAAAATGTATTAAAATGTAACAATGTTTTGTTTTGTGTCTATATTGCATAACAAAGAACTTTGTTTCACCTGGTAAAAAAAATATTTATTACCTTTGTCACGATTTTGTAACATTTGATAATATGGATACCTGTTTTTGATATATAAATAAAAAGATAGGTGTATAGCTTTTAATGTAAGATTAAAGAACTAACAAAGGATATAAAATCAAGGAAATAACAAAAGGAAAAGCCAAAATTGGCCGACCAAAGAGGGATTGGAAACTTTCCTACCCCAAAAGAACTTGCAAATCTTTATGCAAATATATTAAAAAAGCGCTGCAATCTTTATGCATTTCTGTAAGGGTTAAGTACATGGGAGTGTATCGAATTTGTCACGTTTTATCATTGTATGTATTCAACTTTAAAACTTACCGATTAATGTACTGAACCTGCTAAAATTGTCATTGTATGTATCCAACTTTATCAAAACCTACCATTTAATGTATCCAACTTGTCACGAAAGTGTATCCAACTTGTCATGAAATACATTAAATGGCAATTTTAGCAAGTTCGGTACATTAATCGGTAAGTTTTAAAGTTGGGTACATACAATGATAAAACGTGACAAGTTCGATACACTTCCATGTACTTAACCCTTTCTGTAACACACAAATCACCTAGGCTGTGTTTGGTACATGGGACAAGACGAGACAGAACTCACTGTTCCACGTTTAGTGTAGTATGGGACAGAATAGGAATTCAATGCCCCATGTTTGGTGCAACGTGGGACCCGGACAGGGACTGGGATAATATGGGACAACATGGGACAGAAAAGGATTTGTTTTTCTAGCAAAATTGGTGGAACGTGGGGCTGAAATGAGACAGAAACTAATATATTACTAATTAACACTCGTTTGATATGTAACTTTAATATGGTATTTGTTTTAGTGTTTACCACCATTAGTCGCAGCCGCCGCGGCCACCGGTAGGCACTATCGGCCACCTCCATCTTCTCTTCCACTACAACAACCTCCTCCACAACCTCTACAACTACCATTGGTTGCCTACCACCATCGTTTACCACCTCTACAACCTGTCCATCGCCACCACAACCACCACCGTTAATCACCTCCACCACCACTGTCCACGATCTTCATGTTCTCCACAACCAACGACCACCACCACATCGTCACTACTAGTATTACCGTCAGCCACCACCCCTACCTCTACCATAACCACCAACATCAGTTATATCAAATATTTATATATATATATATGTGTGTGTGTTTTTATGTTTATGAAAACTACGTAGTTCTTTTATAAATTATATAGTTTACTTTATGTGTGTTAATTATAAGTATCATGGGATATATAAAATCATCATACAATTTTTTAGGGAACTTGTCTAGTTCTATTCAGTGCAGTCTAGTTCAGTCCTAGGCGTAACTAACACAAAACAGATACTTGTTCTATACAGTCTCGTCTTATCCTACTCTTTTGTCTTGTCCAGTCAAGTCCTACTCTTTTGATCTGTCTAGTTCTGTTCTATCGAGTCTTGTCCATTATGTCTCTAATTAGTATTCAACCCTCCTAACCCTCTCATTTAATTAAACACACCGCTCTCACACACAACACAAGCTGCTGTGAGCGGTGTGGGAAAGCCATACTGCCTTCAACCTCCCGAATCCGCTGGCTCCGTAACGGTACCCGCTCCGGTGGGTTCGAAGCCGCTCAACCCTAACATCTAAATTATCATTTTTTTATTAAAAATGTGGATTAATTTTTATTTTATTGTATATACTATTCTTTTTTATATGTGAAGAAGGAAAAAGAAAAAGAAAGGAAAATCTGGACGTTGAAAATTGTGGCTCTACCTTTGCTCTTCTCATTCCCTCTGTGTTTTTTCTGCTAATTAGCATTTGCGGTTAACATCCAAATCAACTATGGTGTGTTCCCTCTCTCTCTCTCTCTCTCACACACACACACACACACACACACACACTCTCTCTCTCTCTCTATATATATATATACATATATGTATATTATAGCACACAAACAGTGTTGATTCATATTTCAATGGTGTTAGGCAACGAGCAGTGGTCAGGAGGAGTCGAAGAAGCTTCAGCTCTATTCATATCACAGGAGCTCATGTTCCTTCCGTGTTCGAATTGCTCTAAACTTGAAAGGTTTAATTTCTTCATTTTCGACTTCCAAATCGATCTTATATCACTTTATTATTGCTACTGAATAATAGAAGGAAATCATTAAGTAACTCATAGTTGTTTTCTCATGTGTTGTGGGCAACAGGACTTGATTATGAATATAAAGCGGTTAATCTGCTCAAAGGAGAACAACATAGCCCTGGTAACAAGTCTTATTCCTTCAATTTAACCCTAATGGATTTAAATTTGCACCCTATTAATTGAATGATTTCTTTACTCTATAGTTGTATTTGATTGGATTCTTGAAAGAGAATATATAAAATGATGAAGATGTAAAAGCTTCAAAGTCCACAAGTTTACTACTTATGAAGCCCATGTTCTTAAATTGTGCAAATTAATGGCGTACTGGTTAACGCTTGTGGGGGAAGTGGCTTGTTAATCCTTCTATTTCAGGTTCGAATCCTGGCGTTTCCAGATTGTGGCCACTGAGGATTAACTCAGGCGGCAATGCGGCATGCTTTAGCTGTCGCTGAACCTTGCCGGGATTAGTCGGGGCAAAGCCTCGGATACCCTTCCAAAAAAAATTGTGCAAATTTTAGGAAGTAGGCACTGATTTTGGAAGGGGGGAGAAGAAGTTAAATGTAGTAGTACCATCAAGAAGCTGCCTTCATTCCATTTTGGTCAAATGAGTCAGGAATTTTCACTTTCATACTTGATGAGGATAATTTAGAGTTGTGGAGAAATTAAATGATAATATTAGAATTATAAGAAGCATTGCAAAGAGAAAAGTGGTGGCTCTAAATTTCTAGCGAAATTGGTACCGTTAATTTGAGGGTTGTTTGTTTCGACTCAAGTGAAACTTTATCACCTTCTATGGAGAGAAGGAGAATAAGGTTTGTGTAGGAGACGGTTCACATCACGTGTCTCAGATGAGGACCGAAGTTCATGGATGAGTGGACTTTCTATTTGATGGTGGTTTCTTATGAAACAGATCAGAATGCTAGAGCTGTGCCTGGTTGAAGGAGCCTAATAAAATCTTTATGAAAGTTGTACTTAGTACTTACTTTTTTATCATTTAAAAGTTAAAACTGAGTAGTTACCATCCTCATAATGGCCAAAATCAGAGAAATTTAATCTGTGTTCGTCTTCGTGACTGTATGCTCAAAACTTCAGTAGTTAACTTTCTGCTCCAGGATATAGTTGCCGGCTGCCGCTTTTATTTTGATAACATTTGTGTAAACTGGCTATATCTTTGTGACAATACTTTAGTATAAAACATGTTACTAACATTACTCCCTGTTCTAATTTAGAGTATTTAAAAGTCAACCCGATTGGGTACGTGCCTGCGCTGGTGGATGGTGACATACTAGTTTCTGACTCTTTTGCAATCGTAATGGTGAGTAACGGTTGCTTTACCAAAGTCTGCCTATGAAATGATTCAGATTTTGTTTATTGTTATCGTAATGGTTTCTTTGGGTTGGTGTCTCCTGTTTTACCATCATGTTTTCCTTCTGTACAGTACCTTGAAGAGAAGTATCCTCAGCACCCTTTGTTGCCACGTGACCTTGGAAAAAGGGCACTTAATTACCAGGTAAGATAATTTGGCTTCTTGCTCTCTTAAATTTCTACATTGGTGCAATATTTGATGTTAACAATATGGAAGACCAGCCAAAGATCAAATTATCTATATTGGTGTCTGGCCCATACCCGTGCGATATTTGTGGGATACTTGAGCTTCTTGCTCTCTTATCACCAAATGGGCATTGGGGTCTGGTCCAATTGTTGAATGGACTTGCAACTAGATGGAAGTTTGATGCCTTATAGGTGTTAATTTTTTTTATCTATAGAATTGCCATATACCATCCATCCCGCCCATCCACACTTTCTACGTTCCTGCACCATATCCTGTTATCCTAGTCGTGTGCCACCAAGATCTTTTATTGGAGGTGATGCCCTCGGTGATGCCTTAGGCCGCCATGTCCATCCTTAGTTTCTTACCACGTCTTCCTTGGCTTATCCCTCCTCCTCCCTCCCTCTACCATCATGCTATGCATCTGAAAATGTATGAGATGTGGAGGGTGATTGCTCAATATGTTTTCCTTTTCTTAATTTGTATCTTTTGTGGTTATTTGTGATACAGTAACTTTTGGCAAACAACATTGTCATTTTTTGTTGCTTTATCTCTACGTGGTTTATGTTAGGGTTCCTTCATCATTTTTGTGTGACTAACAATCATCTCCTTTTAAATGCAGGCGGCAAATATTGTTTCCGCAAGCATACAACCTCTTCAAAACCTTGATGTTTTGGTGAGTAAGCATTTTTGTTGTTGATCTACAGAAAAATTCATAGACATCACTTCCACAATCTTAGATTTTATTTACTGTTGCAGAAATACATCGAGGAAAAGGTTGGTCCTGATGCAAAGATTCCATGGGTACAAAAGCATATCAATAAAGGCTTTGAGGGTACGTTTGCCAACATGACGTTTCTTTCCACATTAACCTGAAAACTACATCTAAGGTCGCATAAGAAAGAACCCAATATAAAATAAATGCATGGGATTTGATATAAAATGCAACACCTAAAAAACTAAAAATAGAGATATCCACGTATCATAATGATGCCAAAGAAACTAAAAATAGAGAGGATCCAAAATATATATTCTCTTCTATATTGCTATGCCTTCTTTTGTTCTTGCAACCTCCATTCCTAGGAAAAACTTCATTGGTCTAAGATCCTTTACTTCAAATTCTTGAGCTAGTACACCTTTAAAAGCGTTTCTTGCTAATCATCACGTGTTACCAACTTGTCATCAACATAGACGATGAGGATGATAATAAATGCCTTTCTTGTTTGTATCCATGCCTGCCTTTTTATAAGGTGTGATCTGACTGACCTTGTTTGTAGCCATGCTTTTTTATCATCTGATTGAGCTTTTTGAACCATGCTTTTGGAGATTGTTTTAGACCAATGAAGGATTTTTTTTCAAGTGAAACATTCTCCTTTCCCTATCTTCTTTCAAACCCGGGGGGAATGTTCATGAAAACTATTTCTTGCATATGCCTGTTAAGAAAAAGATTTTTATGTCTAGTTGTAACGGCAAGTCGAGATTGGCTACAGTGGATAAAATAACTCTTACCGTGTTTAACTTGGCTAGAAGCGCCAATGTCTCATTGTAGTCGACACCAAATGTCAGAGTGAACCATTTGCGACCAGTATTGCTTTATAGCGATCTAACGTTCCATCAACTTTATGTTTAACTATAACATCTATTTACAGTGCTTTCTTCCGTTTTTTTCTGTGAAATAGCTTCAATAATATTGTTGGAAACTGCTATTTTTTCCTTCAGCTAGGAAAGATTTTTACCATGGATTTCGTTTGCCATAGCAAACATATTTAGACATAAGATGTTGAGTGCCACTTTGAACTCCCTTTCTTTTGGGTTGTGGCAAAAGGTAACTCCTGCTCGGGTTCAATCATACTAGACGGCTCAACATTAGAAATATCTTTGGATAAAGTAGGATCAACCGATCAAAGAGAGGGATTACTTACATTAGGAATAGTCTGTTGGTTAGACTCATGAGATGTTAGAACAACAATCGGTTTTATTACTTGTTGGTCTTTTGTCACTGAGAGAATACAAAGAAAATCTTAGTTTTGGGTGGCTGAGATTGTTGTTGCTTGGAGGGCCTTGTGTTAAGTTGCAGAGATTCAGAATTAATTTAGGAAGGAAGTATTGCAACTTGGAAGATCACTCATATTCCTTCCCAGAGGAGAAATGTTGGTATAAAAAGGTCTGTTCTTTATTAAATGTAACGTTGAAAGAGACGTACATGTGACCAATAGAAGGATTTTAGCATTTGTACCCATTTTTTAGAAGAGTGGCGCAAAAAACACACTTAAGAACTTGAGGTCCCTACGAACTGCTACAAAAGCTTCAAGGATGGTGGGAAGTACCTTTTTTTTCCAAGAGGTGACCTTAACCTCATCAAGATATCAGTTAAGGCAATGAAGAAAATCCAAAAGTTGCCCTCAATCAAGCATTTTTATTATATATATAGAAGTATCTTCAGAACATTTCCATTTTGGAACAGACTAAAGGTTAATCTCTTGGCAAACATTATAAAGAACACCTTAACACTGAGTTCCATAACAGAGTTTTGTTTTTGTCTTTGATCAAGACTTGAGCCGAGATCTCCAAATTAGAGAAGCCTTTAGGATAGTTCCCACTTCTCTTGAGTAATAGAAAAAGAATGAGTAAATCTTACCAATATAGTTGATAAGCCAGGGCATCATGAGAGAGTTTTCTGACTCTCATGTGGCATATGAGCGATCAACAATGTCAGGAACAGTAATAGTGCCAGCTACCTACATACTCCAAGCGTCCTTGAAGACGGAGATACATCTTCATGGATTGGGACCATTGCAGAAAATTTTGGCCGTTCAGTTTATGGATTGTGATAGTGAGAGTTTTGGTGGTCAAAAGGAGTGGGAGAGACAATAGTATGGTTTTGATTCATGGTGAAGTTGGGAGAGGTGTCATCATTGAAGGAGTTGGAATTGGCCATGAGGAAGGCTGGAAAAAATAGAACTTTTGGAGTTTCTTAAGTTAGTGGTACATCCTCTGATACCATGTACAAAATACAGGTATTGAATGAAAATATTATTCAAGGAGAAAAATGCCTTTAAGTAGGTTTAGTACAAATAAGAAAAGATTTGGTAATAAAAACCAGATATGCTAGACTAGGTACAGAGATCATAACAAATGAAAATATCTGGTTTCTAATCTAGAGAGATACTAATTCAATTGATTATATTTTCTACATAATTAAATTGTTTCTGAAGACTAATTTAATTAATTAAAAACTTTTTTGGAAAGGAAATTAATTAATTAAAAACTTGCTGGTTCACAAACGATTCTTTTATTCATATTATGTGAAATGGTTATTCAAATTTATTAATTAATGTGCAAATTTTTCTAAATTTTGGATTTTCAACTGATTGATGATTTTCAAAAGTTTGTTACGTGTTCTAACATGTGAGGATCATGCCATGAGATGTGAGAAATTCATAAGAATATTGCATACATGGTATGGAATGGAAAGAATGTTCACTAAACCTAAATCATTGGAAAACTTTTTTTAGTTTCATTTTTGTTGCTACTTATCTTAATATGTTGAAAAGTATTAGTTATTTGTTTTAATTATATTAATGTTAGAAATTTTCCCTAATTTTTTAATATGTCCCTTTAGGTTATTTTATATTTGCCATACAGCTTATCAACTAGTTTTTACCAAATGTGACCGGTATTTGCTAGCTTTTAAGGTTTCGGTGACTTAACTTTGCAGCACTGGAGAAGTTACTAAAAGATCATGCTGGAAAATACGCCACCGGAGACGATGTTTACTTGGTATTGTTGCCTCTCTATCCATTTTCTTGTAATTGTATGTGTATCTAGAATCTTGATTATGCATACTCTAAGAAGATAGTCTGTCTACTCTATGTTGTGATCTTTCCTAATCTAAACCCAGTTATTCATCGTTGATGTTTTAACTAGGTTTGATCTGAATCCAGTTGATTCACATCCCTTACAATCACTTTCGGGTAGAATCCTTATAGGGGTGACAACTGTTAGATTTGAGAAAGGATAAATGATTGATGAAAATTGACAGTGAACTCGAGACCATGGTTCGGAGAAAGATTTTTCTTTTGTATGACAATATCATTGTTAAATGTTACGGAAAGTATAGAAACAATATGATAAGCCGGTAATTGAAGTGAGATGCTAGAATGTGAAGGGGGAAGGACACTTTGGGTAATATATAATAATTGGTTAGACTATTGTTGTGTGTTGCATAAATGAGAAAGGTTCAAATGAGAAGTGCTAAAAAAATACGAAGTAGAGAGTGATCTCAACCGTTGATTATGGTTGAGATCATAGTTGACTAGTCAAAGATTGCAGCTTTGACCAGTCAAAAGCCGCAATCTTTGGGCGCGATTCACGGAGGGCAGAGGTCAAAGCCGCCTTTATTGACCTGATGAGTGATGGGGATCACTTCTCTACTTCGTATTCCTTTAGCACTTCTCTACTTCGTATTCCTTTAGCACTTCTCATTTGAACCTAATACTTGCATAAATTATGCTTTTCTGTTATAGAGGTATATAAATATGGGGTAAGGGCTGGATGTCAAGTATGAATCTCTGCATGCATATGGGGAATCACCCATGCTTAGTAATGAATGCAGAAGACTGAGAAAAAAGAAGTAAGAACATGCTTCAATACCAATTGTATTCCCCCTTGCTACCTTCACCAAACTTGTCTGTTTGTGGTTTTACTGGTCTTAGAAATGGCAAGTGAAAAGTACCATATATATGAGGATTTAACAATCCCCAGTAAGAAAATAAAATAAAGGATAATTTTATTGAGCACCTGGCCACTTTCACAAGAAAATGTATTGAAGTTGGAATGGGTTACATGGTTTGAACAATGCAATGTGATTTAATAGAAAAATGAATTGCTAACTATCAGGTCCACTTTTATGTAGATGTATTGTTTAAAATTCTTCCACTTTTGCAGGCTGATATATTTTTGGCACCACAAATTCATGGTTCAATACAGAGGTTCAATCTTGACATGGTAGGTTCTGCTGAACTTATATTAAAATTACATAATTGGGTACACCTTATAGTTGTTCACTTTCTGAACTATATACTGAAAGAGGGTGGGAGCAAGTTCCTCAAGATTTTTTCTATTATCTAAAATTTCTATTATACCATCGATGACTATTTCGCTTTGAAACCATTGGTCGTAGTAGATGTTTTTTAATGCATGTCTGAAGCAACCAATGAGGAGGTGGCATTGTGTATGCTTATGGTCTGTGTGTGTATCTGTATCTGCAAATATGTTGTATGCATATATATATATATATATATTATTGGTGGTTTTATAATTTGCTAAATAGTAATATGGTTGGTGGTATAATTGTCGATTCTCTTATTTTGGTGACTTAATTATGCTCTTTGATGCAATATCAATATTTATCTTTGTTTGCAATCTCCAATTTCAAAACTTGTAACTCGTTGTCGGTTGGTGCAGACACCGTTCCCTCTTTTGTCTCGGTTGAATGAGGCATATATGCAGCTTCCTGCATTCCAAGATGCTTTGCCTCAAAACCAGCCAGACTTCCCTGCTGCTACTTAAACCAAATAGATCAGGTATTTGAATTGTTATAAAATATACTCCCTTCGTGCCAAAATAAGTGTCTACTTTGGAAAGTAATTGTGTACTATCCAATTCTACCCTTTTACCACTGGTTATTAAGGGTAACAATGTCATTTAGTTGGTTAAGACATTTTAACAATTACACATTTTTTATAGTTGTGTGCTTATTTCCATTATGGACATTTATTTTGGGATGGACAAGGTATTTCATTGCTTGAAGAAAGAATATATGCACACACACACGCATATATATAGGGGTAGGTTCAAATGTGAACCACTTTTTCACTGTGAACGTGAGGATAGGCAAGAGCGCGCCACGTGGCAATCTGACTTTCGCGCTTAGCTTTATTCAGTCTGCATAAAGCCCGCGGTTAGCTTCATTCAAGCTTTATTCATACTGCATAAAGCTATTATGCAAACTGAATAAAGCTTGAATAAAGCTAACCCGCGCGCTAAGTTGCCCGCGTCAGAGTGTGACTAATGATAGCTTTATTCAATCTGAATGATAGCTTTATGCAATATGCATAAAGCTTAGTCGCGTGTTTTTTAGATTGTCAGGTGGCGTGCTCTCGGCTGTCCTCACGTTCACAAGGAAAAAAGTGGTTCACATTTGAACTTTCCTCTCTCTCTCTCTATATATATATATAAGAGAGAGAGAGATAGGGGTGGGTTCAAATGTAAACCACTCTTTGGTTGTGAACGTGAGGACAACCGAGAGCGCGACACGTGGTGGATGACTAGCGCCACGTCAAGTCCACGGTGGATGATTAGGCGCCACGTCAAGTCCACGGCGGATGACTAGGCGCGATTCATGGAGGGCATTGAATTAAAGAGGGGGCCACATTCAAAGCCGCCACGTGTCACGCTCTCGGTTGTCCTCACGTTCACAACCAAAAAGTGGTTCACATTTGAACTTTCCTCTATAGAGATATATATATATATATATATATAGAGAGAGAGAGAGAGAGAGGAAAGTTCAAATGTGAACTCATTTTTCATCGTGAACGTGAGGACCAACAAAATAACGCCACGTGGCAATCTAAATCGGCGCCTAAGCTTTATTCAGACTGAATACAAGCTTTATTTAGTCTAAATAAAACATAAATATTCAGACTGAATATTGCCACGTGGCGCGATACTAGTGGTCCTCACGTTCACAATGAAAAATGAGTTCACATTTAACCTTCCCTATATATATATATATATATAGAGAGAGAGAGAGAGAGAGAGAGAGAGAGAGAGAGAGAGAGAGAGAGAGAGAGGAAAGTTCAAATGTGAACCATTTTTTGATTGTGAACGTGAGGACAACGAGAGAACGCACACGTAGCGATTTGATTGGCGCCTCTTTATTCAGCCCTCGCAATGAAGGCCTTATTATCTGAGTGAACATGACGTTCAGACCAAATATGCCGCACGTGCGCGCTACTGTTGGTCCTCACGTTCACAATAAAAAGTGGTTCACATTTGAACCACCCCTATATATATATATATATATTTCATTATTTGCTTCAGTTGTTCAAATGTAAATTCAAAACTCTCTCATTGCTGCAGTTCAGTAATTGGTAATCTCTTCATATTTCTTAATCCTGTTTGCAGTTGCATCTCGTGAATGATCTTCAAGAAAAGTTGACAAGCATTGCTAAAATGTAACACTGATGATGCAGTTCAATACTTGAAGGGATAAACCGATAAATAATTGCTCAATGTGTGCAACGCGCATTCTCATGTAACATCAATAATGACTTGTTTTCTTCAACTCTACTTATTATAAGCAAAGAATGATGTTGATGTTTGGAGGGAAGTTCACTTCCATTCCATTTCATAAACTGGTTTTATGATCTCAAACTCTATTCTTGAGTGAGATATTATGATCTCTGATATTACTTTTGAGTAAGATATATTTGGTAATTTGATGAATTTGTTCCAAAACTCCAAGGCTTTACCATATGTCTATAATGTATTCACGTAATGAGCATGAGAACATAGTAACAGGAATAGTCCATTTTGACCTCAAGGCCTAAATCTCGATCAAGGTCGATTTGGAACATAACCAACTTAAAGAAGGATAAGTTATGACAAGTCAGTCCTTGTTAGAGGTTTTGTTTAATGACTAGTTTAGGGTCCTCCGTTTGAATGATCTTAATTATCTAATTTTCTTTTAAATCATGATCTTTTGGAAGTTTTAGAGGCTGTTTGGGAGTGCTTTTTAGAATTGAAAAGCACTTGTAATGCTTATCACTATGTGTAGAGAAGCAATTATTGAAAAGTGTTTGAATTAGCTTTTTTTGCTTGTCAAACCCCGAAATCAGGAACCCTAGAATCACGAATTCAAAATAACACTTAAATCATTGAAAATCTTACAAATCAAGCCAGATCGGAAAAGACGATGTTGTTTCGGCTGAACCGAGCCATTGAGTATAGATAGTTTCGAGCCAAATATCTTAATATGTTCATAAACCACACAATCAAAAACAAAAAATAAAAATATAAACTCAAGGGAAAAATGAATTAAAAGATCTCAAGACAAGCTTGAAAATATTTTTGTTTAGGTAAGTATATAACCTCAATTTGTTAACGAGCATCGAGCTCGACTAACCTGGCTCTACTCTATATATGTTCAGATTTGTTAAACGGGCATCGAGCTCGAGTAACCTGGCTACTCTACCCCATTAACCCCGTCAACAAACTAGTTCAAAGATGTTCCTAAAATAATAAAAGCATAAAAAATCTGTGTTTAATATGAAAAATTAAAACTTAAAAAGTGTGTCAAATTGAAAGTGAAAGAAACTGAAGGACCAATTTGCAAGATACAATAATAATATGTGGCCTTCTGCAACATTTGACGTTTCCTCAACCCGACGATAATGGAACCACCGAACGCAATGCGACAATTCCGGCGAAAATTCCGGCAACCGGAGCGTGGTGTATGAACTGCCGTTACGTGAAGCTGCCTCCACCTTCAACCTAGAAAAAGCAGTATGCAGCCAGGTTTTTCATGACCGCCCCAAACCACTGGGATCCTCTCTCAAAAACCCTAAGACGGCCGTTACGCCTCTCCGATTCCGGCGTTACTTCCGTCAACGTTCAAATTTCTCAACCGGCTAATTCTTCAGATCTGCTTGTTCGTGTATACGATACCGATTCTCTCTCTCCTGCACATCACCAATCGTTGATGGTTTGTAATTGTTGCTTTATTTTAATTTTTAATGCATTTTCTTAAAGTTGCTAGTTAGTTAGGGTGCGTTTGGTACGCTAGAACGGGACGAGGACGAGGGACGACGGGATGGACTGGACAGGACAGACAGTTGTTCACTGTTTGGTAAGCCATAAAAAGAAGGTTCTATATTAGGTTTTTTCAATATTTGTTATTTTGGTCAAGTAAACTTGTCCCATGTCTTGTGCTGGTGTGTTCTATTAGTCCAAGGTTGGGGCACGCCAACACAAAAGGACCACCCTGTCCAGTGCACCAAACGCACCCTTAGTGTAATTAGATTGAGATTTTGAAGTGGAAATCAATGTCGTTAAGGCTGTGTTTGGTAGTCGCAGATAACAGCTGTTGGCTAATAAGCTAGCTAGTAGCGGATAAGCTAGGTGATGAATAAATTATGTTTGGCATAAACTAGCGATGAATATGTAAAATAATGACAAAAAAGGTATCTTAGGTGTAATAGTTAATATTAACAAGGTTATAATGGGAAAAAGCTGCAAAAAGCTCTTGAAACGCTACTCCAACCAGCGATTCAATAAGCTAGCTTATAAATTAGCTTATGGTCCATCCAAACATGTACCGACTTATAAGCTAGCTTATTTTTGCCAAATGCAGCCTAAGTATTGTGGTGGTTGTTTAAGTATTGGATTTTGGATTGATTGATTGATGCAGGAGCAAGTGAGGAGAATGCTGCGTTTGTCGGAGGAAGAGGAGAAAAGTGTAAGGGAATTTCAAGAGATATATGGGAAGCAAAAGCATCAGGTTTTGGGAGAATCTTCAGGTCTCCACCTCTTTGAAGACATGGTTAAGTGCATTCTTGTCTGCAATTGCCAGTTACTTTCTCCCCCTCCCTTTTCCTCTTCTATCCAACTATTCAAATGCTTATTCTTAAATCTGTGTAGTTGAAGCAATGGATAAATTTTAATTTTGGCAATATTAATGTGATGATTCTTGTGCCACCGAAAGCCACTTAGGAAGATGAGTATAGTGCAAATGCACCTTCCTCTTTGATGTTAAACTAATGCAATATAGTTTTACCACAAAAGAAGAAAACAGCATTCAAAAAGTGAATCATGAGAACCTGTAACTGATAAAGAATAGTTATAAGATTATGTATGGTACTACTAATGCCAACCACTTTTACCTTCAACAACTAAAATTGGATCGATCGAATTGTTTAAGTTCAAAATTTGATATTTGAACTTTGGGAGAATTCTTTTGTCCTTCCGAATCTAGTCCCACTCTGACATTTCTTCCCTCACCTGCCAACCGCATAATCTATCAACATTCACGATCAACACCTTTATTTCCACCACCATCTGTGATGTTTACAACTCTAATGCCAGAAATTAATCACTCGATTTTGTATCCAACAAAAAAATAAAGATACCATACAGTGTCATCAACCAAAAGGACATAGAAGAAGCAGCTCTAGGAGTAGGCGACGGGTGCCATTGACAATGTTATATAGGTTTATCAAGCATTCAATGTCATTGATTATTTGCCCTTCTAATCCGCCAAGCCAATCCAAACTGTTTTGTGTACTCTAAATAGTGACAAAGTAAATGGCAATATTCAACTGTAAGGGGGCATTTGGTTCGCAAAATCGAATCTGAGGGAATTGAAATCCATCAAAGGAAGTTTGATATTTGACCACGCGTTTGGTTGGTAGGAATTCAATTTGGTCACTTAATCCAAGGAATGATGAATTCCTTAAATTTATGGAATTCAAAAGATTTCATCAAGTTCATTCCACGAACCAAACAACCTCTAAATGTTAATAGCTTCTGGAAGGCCTTATGAGTTGTTACATACTATTCCAATTTTCAAAATAAAAGGTTCTTAGAGAAACTTGGTTTGGGGCTTTGGGCCCTTTTTTTTCGTTTGATGGCATTAGTTTTCACCCTATGAGCGGGGTCTTTACCTGGAAAAAGGAGATATCACCCTAGAACGCTCTCAAGTCGATGTTCCGTGAACTTTAAGTTATTTTGAAAGCAATGGTGGCTAGAATGGTTTTCCTCTCTAGCTTTTGCAAGCAAGGTGTTGAGCCCTAATCGGATAAACCCACTTTGCTAGCCACCCCAAGTAGCTGGTTTCTTTTGCTAGATGATATCAAATGATCTGAGTCTGACTAGAGTTTAATCCCTCATTAAGTCATAGTACGACTACGGATGTGCTAGAAAACAGGTCTGCTCTGATGAAAACGCTACTGAAAAAGAAGAAAAATAGGATAATACCACGTCTTTGGCACTGTGGTGAGCACTGTCTCTATTAACGTGTTGTTCGATTTTTATGAGGTCTCAAAGTCTGATTGATAAGAGGTGGTGTTGGAGTCAAAAAGTATAATCATTGAAAGTGTTTGTATAAAATGATAAATGTCTAAACGTGTGTAATTGTCTATTTTGTCCATCACCTGCTTAGGGAATGTACATCCAAATTTTGAAAACTAGCAATTCACTTTAACCAAATTATACCATCGCCAATTTTTAGCACAAACACAATAGAAAATATAACAAACTAAAATTGATTTTCATGCTTCAAGTTGATCAACTCAGTTATAACTTGTCTTTCTTCAAAGTTCCAACTGCTTTAATAAGACATCTATGATTGACTTTATTTCTAACCAATTAGAGGAAGCCTACAAAAGATCTTTGATGATAATCTTTCTGAACTTATTTGTCAATGACCTATTTGTTCTTTTTTCAGGTGGTCCAGAACTTTGAGCATGGCTAGGGCTCTTTGTGAGCTTCAGCTGGAGCTGCAGCACCCTATGGCCACAGAGTTTTCTCCAAAAACTCCTGCAGGAAAAGAGGCAAGCAAACGTAAGATCAAATCACATGAAAAATCAAGAAAAATAGCAAAAAGGTGTGCAGAGATTAAATCAGCAATGGAAGCAGATGCAACCTTAAGGATAGAGACCGATGAGGATTTGAATCAGAAACCCGATTCTTGTGTTGAGATACAGGAAGCAGTCTTTCCTGATTTCGTCAAGGAGAAGCCAGAAACAGCCGACCGCAGAGGCATTGGAAACTTTCCTAGCCCAAAAGAACTTGCAAATCTTGATGCAAATTTCTTAAAAACGCGCTGCAATCTTGGTTATAGGGCTACTCGTATATTGGGTCTTGCTCAAAGTGTTGTTGAAGGTAGAATTCAGCTTGGGGAACTTGAACGAGATTTGTCTTTATCCAATTACATCAAGCTGAGTGAGCAGCTGGGAAAGATTAACGGTTTTGGTCCTTTTACATGTGCCAATGTACTCATGTGCATGGGATTTTACCATGTAATCCCATCAGATTCTGAAACAATAAGGCATTTAAATCAGGTTTCTTTTTTAACCTATATCATTCTGCTTTCATTTCTGTAACCCAAATCACCTAGAGATGCACAAAAAAGCCCCAAGGCCGGGTCTAATGAGTCTGGTTCTGGCCAGGTGTTTAAGCCCGACCTGGCTGAAATTTTCTGTGCAGGCCTAGGCCTGGCCCGGAAAATCCCGGCCTTAAAAAAGAAAGATTAGGCTCTTTTTTAACCCCAAAGCGTACAGGCCTAAAAGGACCTGGGTCATTTTTTGCTCACTGAAAACGGGCTTGGAAGGGCCTGCCGTTGTGCATCTCTAAAAAATCCCATGTCTACAAACATCTTGTCCCACCAATCAATCTTTGACACTGATCATTACTTTATTTAATTCTTGTTATTCTCCCTTTAAAAAAAAAAATTAGAGTAAACTTTACTTTTGGTGTCTAATGTTTGTCAATTTCAACGAATATCCTCCCTAAAATTTGGAAACTCGGATTTAGTCTCATGTTTGTAATTTCACAATGGTTTTGGTTCCCTTCTAATGGCTGTTAACTTCTTCTGTTAAGTTCAATTAATTGAGATGTATTTCATACATTTTTCTCTTAAATCCATCAACACCCAGGTAAATGACTAGTATTTTGGTCATCAGAAAATGTTTAGAATGACTAAAATACCCCTTATTTAATTGGACTAAAGGAAAAAATCAACAATCGTTAGAATAAGGGACCAAAACCGTTATGAATGACAAACATTAGAGACTAAATCCCAGTTTTTTAAGTTTAGGGACCAAAAAGTGAAGTTTACTCTAGAAATAATCATGGAGTTTGGAGACATTGTGAATTGTATTCATTTGTGAGCTCAGTAGAATGAATTACCAGTACTAAAATCTGGGAGCTTTTGCATATATTTTGTTTCAGGTCCATGGAAAGAAGTCGACAATTAAAAGCATCCAACATGATATCGAAATGATTTATAGCAAGTATGCGCCATTCCAGTTCTTGGTGTACTGGTACGCTTCTCGTATTCTTGTATCTTTTGTTTCAAATTATGTTGTGTTTCTTTAATGATTGTTTTTTGTATTTAGGTCAGAAATATGGTCTTTTTATGAAGAAAGATTTGGGAAGCTAAGTGAAGTGCCTAACTCTCATTATAAACTCATTACAGCTGCAAATATGAAAGGCAAGGCTGGTATACGCTGAAGAGGTAAAATAGTGAAAATTATTTTTATAAACCATTTCATAAATACAACTTAACCTCCTAACCGCAATCTATCTAATTATCTCAACATAACCATGAAACTCGCCCAAAATAAACTCTCCCCGGACGAGTTTAAGATTAGGGTTAGGTTTTTAGGTCTTGTGTGTGTAGGTGCCTGACACGTGGCAAAGAAACTCGCCCAGGGCGAGTTTGGTTGGGCGAGTTAAGCTAAGGTGCCAATTGTGTACATCCTATGAAAGATGCAACAGAAGGACTCAATGTGTAAAAACATGTAACTCGCCTGAGTTTCATTAAAAGTGGCCAGCGGTGGTTGTTTTTGGCCGGAAATTCTTAAACTCGCCCAGGGAGACTTTATTTTGGGCGAGTTTCATGGTTATTTTGAGATAATTAGAGAGATTATGGTTAGGACTTAGGAGGTTAATTTGTATTTATGAAATGGTTATAAAAATAATTTTCTTGGTAAAATATATATTATTATGATGAAATTACTAACTCATTTTAGTAGGACTCACTAAACATGTATGATAGTAATGGACAAAGTGTAATATTAAAATACTATGGAATCTGCATTATATTTAATGCCTCCTTTGCTGTAAGTGTAACCCTTAATTTTGTTAAAGAAGAAGCAAGGATGGGAAGATGCCAAGTTTGTCCTTTTTGCCCTAACCATTTTGTAAAAGGGTATACATGTATATTATCAAGTGTATAACAAGATTAGCAGGGTCTCGCCACAATGCACTTGTATATAAAAATGTCGTTGTTTCTTTGATTTAAGTTTATCTAGGGGTGTTTAAAAAAACCGGAAAACCGAGCTGAACCCTTTGATCCGACACCGAAAAAACCGAAAACCAAAACAACCGGGTATTCACGGGTCGGTTTCGGTTTTAAATTATAGATTTCTACAGGTAACCGATCCGAACCGATTAGTTCATTTAATAATATTATATTTAATGTTAACTATTTATAGAAAAAAAAATGTTAACTGAAAACCATGGGTAACCGACTAATTTCGGTTCGGTTCGGTTCGGCGCGGTTTATCCCGTGGTTTGGTTCCGGTTTGGGTAACCGGGTATCCGCCTCATGCGGTTTGGTTCTCATTCTTCCTACTAACCAGCTGTGAACATCCCTAAGTTTATCGGACCAACTAATTATGCTACAAATATAAAACATTATAATAAGTTTTTAAGACGCTTTTGGACATCTTTTAAGTTGTTTTATAGGACACCTTTGTAATTTAGGATACTTTTACTGTTGCAATAACTAACTGTGTTTTAGAGGATGTTTGTTTAAGTGTTTATTTTTGAACAACAATTTAATTAGTTGTTAGTATACACCTTAGTTAGATTAAAAACGTCTCTGTCAGGTTCGAACCTGAGACTTCTACTTCAAGAGGTGACCGTTTTACCAACTAGGCTAGCCTAGTTGGCTGTTTACGTGTTTTTACTGTGTATTTTTTTTAGAAAATGTCATACATAAAAACTAATAGAAGGATTTATTTAAATGTTGTAAAAACTTAATAAAACACCGAAATGTATTCTATAATAGAATACATATTTGTTTGCTTTTATTACAAAGGAAGGATTTTCGAAGTACTATAATGTCTTAAAATTTTCCACAAATTCTAAAGTTGGCAATTAAAAATGAAATCAGAGTTGGTTGCAATTTTTTTACGATTATTGTGTTATTTTTATGCCAAATGTATTGGTATCTATGAATCTTTCTTGTTGTATTCTTATCATATCTTTTTGGTATATGTTGGAATCTTCTTTTATATTCAATGGTTTTTTAGGAGCGAAATATGGGTTTCACATGTTTCCATACAAACTTTATTATAAATCACAAATTGGTCTCAAAGCTTATGAAAAGTATTTAGTTGATCAAGAATATGTTGTTTTACCGATGTATATAATGTATATTTGGATGTAGCTATTTATGCACGTATGAATCATGCTTGTACATGGTATATGTTTGGATGTATGTATGTATGTATGTAGTATACATATAATGTATACATGCTATTTGGCTTGATCAGTTTGTTCTTTGATTATCATCAAGGAGGCTGCTGTAGAAGAGGAAGAAGAAGTGGCAAAGGTTGAAGACATCACTCATATGACTCTGACTCTGAGTCTCTGAGTGATCAAGAGAGAGTTTTCTACGTATTCTGGATTGGTCTACCCGTGGACCTAGCATATATCGTAAGTCATAGGATGAGTTTGAAAAGATCATTTATTGCAAGCGTTAGACCACCCAAGAAAATGATGGTCTAAAACTTACACACTCTATGTGCAACATATTGTTCATATCATGAGACACTTTATGCGTTCATTTGTATTAATAGAATTTATACAAAGGATTAACTCAACTGATAAATAGATATAAGGTTTTTGTAACTTCATAAGGGCATACCAACTATGGTGCAAATCGGCCACTACTTCGTTTCTTTATCGTAGTGTAAAATTTTCTTACGTGACATGTTCCTTTATTCGTAGAGTTTTGGTTTGCACAATATTTTTACTTTTTCCACAGGTTTAAATCTCATTTGTATAATTTTTATAGTTTTTAACTTTTAATTGTGTCATTTTTACATTTTTAACTTCTGATTTCTGTTTATTTTGTTTCTGTAAAAAATAAAATAAAATTTACAAACACGTAACCATACATAACAAAGAAGGAACTAACTAATGAACCACTAATATCAATTTTTTAGTTTGTTGGAAATAATATATTTAATTCCTCTAATTACTTCCAAAATTATATCAACTTTCTATGTTATTAAATGATTTTCAATATTCAATTATTAATCAAACCGTGGGCAAGTGTATATATATTTACTATGTATTTTATTGCAAAATAAATATTCAAAGTCTACATGAGTTAGGTGGGTAGTTTACGATAATTTTACAATCCAACCAATGTTTTCAATTTTCATGACTTCGAGTTTTAATCCAGTCGAATGTAAACATGACTTGGAGTTTTAATCCAGCCGAATGCAATCCTTCGAGCAGCTCCAACCATACTTCAAATCTTAAAATATTTTGCAGTGACATGTTTTTTGAAAAACAAAAATCATCAAATTTGGTGTGTTACTATTCATCCCACCAAATCCACCATTTTAATATATTAATTTCTTTTGACGATAATATTACTATTAATTATATTTTCAATTTTAATAAACATTACTTGATATGTTTTATTTTTTAAAGTGTTTAAAAATAATGAAATATGGTTGAAAATGAGTTTCTTTTTGGCGTATTTGCTGTTTTTTTTGAAGTATGGTTGGAGTTGAATTGTTTTTTAGTGTTAAGGGTCCCACCATTTTTTGGTGTTCTGGTATTATTTTTGGTCTTATGGGTTGTTGTAGATTGATTGATTTAGCAGTATATATAAAATTAATAAAAGAAATACAATAAATAATATTAAAAAGTATATAAAAAGTTTTGAATTATTATAATCATCTAAATATATAAATAAATTCTTATTTAAGTCTTAAAATCAAATACATTAAACATCAATCAAGTAAACTAATAGGATTGTGGGATAAATGGATAATGGTTGAGGTCCTATGAAATGTGATAGATTATCATTATTCTATTTGCCAAGAATTTAATTCCAAGGATATATAACAATTGTGACTACTGAGTTTATCAAGGGCATGACTTCTTTTAATCATAATTTTATTGAGATTAGTTTAGACATAACTTGAAACGCCATTAAAAAAACATCAAGTATTTCACAAGTTGGAATAATAGATGTGTTAAATTGCCTAAATCATGCAAATAGTCTATTTCATTGTTCAATTTAAGGAAACTATTTAATATATTGAAATTGTTTAATATAATTTTTTTTGAAATTGTTTCATATATTTCTTATTTTGATGAAATTTGCTTTGTAAGACAAGTTTAATAAAGATAATGTCTCGAATAGCTTCTCCGCAATAAAAATAATTAATAATTAATCAACCCTCGTAAACTATAAAAAAAAGAAAAGAAAAAAATATGTGATTATGAGATTTGAACGGTTTGTACAAAATAACTTTATTTGTATTTGATCCCTCCCCTATATATATGAATAAATTTTATAAATGTTATATATTAACGCCGAATTTGGTTCACAATATGAAGCAACATCTAGAAAATCATCTAATGCACACAAGCGAATTGATTTTGGAGATTGGCTTCACGAGCATTTTTGTTGTCATGGAAAATAGTTTCCAAGCGAGCCCATACTTTGGCAGCGAATAAGTCTTTTTCCTAAATCCTTAGAAAGAGTTCTTTTGAGATCATGCAATAGATCCATTGGAGAGCGATGGCGTCCAAACGAGCCCATGCTTTGGCATCGGATAAGTCTTTTTCCTGAATCATTAGAAAGAGTTCTTTTGAAATCGTGCCATAGATCCATTGGCGAACGATGGTGTCCAAACGAGCCCATGCTTTGGTAGCGGATAAGTCATTTTCCTAAATCATTAGAAAGATTTCTTTTGAAATCTTGCCTTAGATCCATTGGAGCACGATGGTGTCCAAATGAGCCCATAGTTCTTGGTCGACAGTTTGTTCGTTCTCTTTCCTGGTGGAGGAAGGCGGGAGAATGTGATGAAATATGCCTCACAATGGATCTTGAAAAGTTCCCCCCACAAAGCATAGTGACCAGTTTTTGCATCTAACTGAATTGAAATAGAGTTGCGGATGTTGGTGACGGTAAGTGTTGGAATCAGCCATGGAATAGGGGGTGAGAAGAGAAGGGAGGAGCGATGATTTAGACTTATAGCATGTAGGATATGAATTCCTTGCTTTTCTCATTCCAAAAGGATGCAATATATAGAATATGTACAATGCAAATTTAGGCTAGGTTCAGAAGGGGATCAAGCCTATATAAAAAGATATTTACATGCCTATACTATAAAGAGATATACATAATATTGTAACAATATATATGATATGCTAACAAGTTGAGCAAAGCCTAACTCAATTTCAACCCACTTAACTTAATAGATGGTTTAAAAGTTCAATGATTTTACAAATTAACGTGTTTGATTTAATTGAATTATTAGCGGTTGGATTAGACAAATATTTTATACACCTCTAATCAATATAATAAACGTATTGACCAATGAACCTAAATCACACAATTCTTTTATCTATCTGAAATAAATTTTAACTAATCTATTTAAAGTCTTCTATTATTATTCCATAAATTTTATCAACTTTTAACCTTATTAAATAGTTCTTTTCTTTTATAAATTCAATTATTAGTCAAACCGTGGACTATTATGTATTTTTTTTGGAAGACATAGCGGCTTCGAACCAACGAATGACTACCACGAACACCCACGCACGCATGCCTTACTGGCGGTGTCGGACATCCACGGGCAGCCCACTAATTCGACGTTGTCTCGGCCTAGTTTACGCTGAACCTATAGCCCAACCACAGTCTTTGACCAAGATAGAGGGCAACCTATTCTATGACTGGACCAGCCCAAGGACGAGGTACTCCTCATGCCCTCAAATTAACTTCTCTTGGATTCCAACCGAGGTACACTTGGACTATTATGTAGGGGAATGTTCAAATGAGAAGCATATCAATTTAAGAAAAAGTGAAGGGAATGTTCAAATGAGAAGCATATCAATTTAAGAAAAAGTGAAGGGGAATGTTCAAATGAGAAGCATATCAATTTAAGAAAAAGTGAAGGGGAATGTTCAAATGAGAAGCATATCAATTTAAGAAAAAGTGAGAGCAATCTCAGTCACTCATCTCGCGGTTACGGTGGATGTGATCACGGAGGATTAACGCGATTCATGGGAGGGTAGAGATTATTATGGGGGGACCGGTCATAATCGACCGAGATGAGTAGTTGAAATTGCTCATCGCGTTTTCTTAAAAAGTCATATTTTTCGTATGAACCTCCCTCCTATCATGTATTTTGTTGCAAAATAAATACTATTTACATGCATTCCATTCTTTCCTTCATAAAAATGTAATCTTGAACTCGTGGAAGGAGATTGAGGAAGTTTTTCTGAATCGACCTGCAAAACTACAAAAATCGTCGATGGGATAAATCCAATCCAATCCAAACACATTTCAAACCCTACTATACGGGATAAAGATTTGACACTTGTCTACAAACCATTGGGGCTTCAATCATACTCTCTGCCTGCAACTTGAATAAACAACCAAACAACCAACCCAGTTGACCATGTCTTTCCATAATATAATTATAGTACTACAATTATGAAATATAAATCAATCAATTTATCAAAAGTCTTGTATACTACTAGGTCAATGGCAGCAACTAGCTGTCATTCTCTAACCTCCTTCCTACATTTTTATTTGGTTTATAATATGTTTCTTATGGGTTTCTTCTTGTCACTTGGAATATTTCTTTCTTTCTTTCTGCACTGCATTTGCTTTCAGAGATGGGTGCAAGAATTGGGCAGTTAATTGTAATCATATTCATGCAAATTTGGATAACAACAGCTCAGAATAGAGATCGTAAGTTCAGTTTTTTATTTTACTGGTGTTTGTTTTTGTAGTTTTCTTTGCAATTATATGGTGATGAATTGTGCACACCAGGTGTTTGATTATATTCCTAGGTATGAAAAATTGAAAATCATGCTGAAATTGGTTAAATTATGATTGTTTCTGATGTTGGTTTTGTCACAAGTTTTATAATTTGTAGTTTTTTTTGTGTGCTTATGAGGTTTTGTATAGTTCACACTGTTGTTATACAAATGAGAGAGAGAGAGAGAGAGAAACAGGGACGGAGTTAGAACATTTTTCAAACGGTGACACCATATAATTAAGTTTTTGGTTGATTTTATGAGTTTTTTTTGGTTGATTTCCAGAGATTTTTTAAGTTTTCTTTTTGTTGATTTTAGTGGATTGTTTTGATTATTGTTGTTGAATCGAGAGAATTTTTTAGGTTTTTGATTGATTTCGAGAAATATTTTTGGTTTCTTAGTTGATTTCAAGAGAAATTTTCAGTTTTTTTGGTTGATTTTAGAGAATTTTTAGGTTTTTTGGTTCATTTGAGAGAACTTTTAGGTTTTTACGTCCACCCTTTGGAAGGTTCGAGAACAATACGGTTGCACCGTCACGAACTATTATTTTCTACCCTTCGCCAGGGAAGTAATACGGTGGCACGTGCCACTGTGACCACCATAAGCGCTCCGTCCCTGGCGAGAAAACAAGTTTTTTTGATGTATGATTTTTTTTTGCTGCTTTATCTTTCAATTTTTGCATATTTTACGCATAAGTTAACGAAGAAATTGTTGGGATTAAGTTATGTATGGTAAAGCACTAAGAGAAGTGAAATATAATTGGGATGTTAAACTTAGGTGTTTCTCTGCTGGCTCTAAAGGATGCTTGGCAGAACACACCACCCAACTGGGACGATGCCTCTGATCCGTGTGGTGGCGGTTGGGATGGCATCACCTGCACCAATGGTCGAGTGACTTCGATGTAAGTGCTCCATTTTCACCTTCAAGTGATTTTACTAACAGAATATCTCATTAGTTTCGGTTTTCTTTATTCAACTTCTCAGAACTTTGGCAAGCATGAAATTGAGCGGTGGGCTCCCTGGAGACATTGGGGAGTTGACTGAATTGCAGATCCTGTAAGTTCTTCCATATGTTCAGCAATTGTAGTTATGATAGTTTACTTGTGTGTTTGTTCTATAGTGCCAGAAAATATTTACTCATGTTTATCTATGTAGAGATCTATCCTACAATAAAGATTTGACCGGATCACTGACTCGAGAAATTGGGAACTTGAGGAAACTAACAAACTTGTAAGCAACTTTACCGTGAAGTTGATGAAATCTACTTGGTTTTTGTCTATTAGAACTAAATGGTTTGATCTTGTTTTCTAGAATCGTAGTTGGTTGCAGTTTCAATGGTCCAATCCCAGACACCATTGGAAATCTCGAAAGACTTACAATTTTGTAAGAATTTTTCCATATATGTTACCAATTACTATCTGCCCCTCTGTGTTTGACTCAACAACTTGTAACGTGTAGGTCTTTGAATTCAAACCGCTTCACGGGTTCCATTCCGGCTTCCATTGGTAACCTTAAGAATCTTTACTGGTTGGATCTCACCAAAAACCAGCTCACGGGGACCATACCTGTTTCTAATGGGAGAACGCCTGGTCTTGATATGTTGACTCGTGCTAAACACTTGTATGTCTAATTGTCTATGCCCTTTTTAAATTAAATTGTTCGTAAAAACAAACCCAGTTTATGTTTTATCGTTGTTTCAGTCACTTAGGAGACAACCAGCTTTCGGGTGTTATCCCACCTCGGCTCTTCAGCTCAAACATGATTCTGATTCATCTGTATGTTTCAACCTAATGAATGAGGATCCGAACATAAACTATCATAAGTGAAATCAACTTGACCTTCTTTATGTTTACTTGACCAGGTTGTTTGAGAACAATAAGCTTACAGGAAGTATTCCTTCCACATTAGGACTTGTCAAGTCTCTGGAGGTCGTGTGAGTATCCAACTTTTACTCCATGTTTGACAACCATCAAGTAGCTTATTTTCTTGAACATATGAAAAAGCAGCATTTGTGAAGCCATAAGCTAGCTTTTTGAAAAGAACTACTTCAAATAACGTTTCAATAACCTCTAGGGGCTTTTTTTCACTTTATTCCAATCTTGCCCCTCATATTTTACACACCTATTTTTTTAACATGCCATTTTAGATCTTTTTACATTGTCATGTAGCTTGCTGGTTTACTTTTACCAAATGTGACTAGTTTTTATCGCTAACAGCTAGTTTATCAGCTACTTCGCTAACCATAGCCTTTACTTAAGGATCTTCTATTTTATTTGCATCTTAACTGGGAATGCTTTGTTTTGGAGATCAGACGACTTGATAGGAACTCTTTGAGTGGCGATGTCCCGTTAAACATCAACAACCTTACCAATGTGAATGAGATGTAATTACGACAACTTTAAACACTTGGTTTACGATTTCTAATCTAACATAGAGATGATATATATTTGATGTTTGATAAACTTGATTCTCAGGTACCTGTCAAACAATCAACTGACCGGCCCTGTACCCAATCTCATCGGCATGCAATTCCTCAACTATCTGTAAGTACCAAGACGTCACACGAACTTTTCTGTGTTACATGTACCTAGAAAATCCATCTTCTTGGGTGACACGTGACTTTTCTTTGTTTCTGCCCATTTGACTTTGACTTGGTCTAAGCATTTAAACAAGATTGTATGTTAACAAGATTAGATACTCCCTCCGTCCCAAAATTATTGTCCAGTTTTGACTTTCTAAAGTCTTTCTTTTTCGACTTTGACCTTAATATTTTTTGTTTGTGTTATACAAGACTTGATGAAAATTATATCAATGAAAATAGATTAAAAACACAACCCATTCATATATTTTGCATCAAGTATTATATAACACATACAAAAATATTTAAAGTCAAAGTCAAAAAAGGAAAACTTTAAAAAGTCAAAAGTGGACAATAATGTTGGGACGGAGGGAGTATGTTAATTTGTAAGAGTCTTCAAAAACTAACATTCTTACCAAATGGCCTTAGGCCCATGGTACTAGTGGCTCTTTAAATCTATTTACACCCTATTAGTTTGTTAACTGTGTTACCGGTCTTAATGAGGTCAATTTCATCGATATTATGGCACATTTGCAGGGATCTAAGCAATAATACTTTTGATCAGTCGACCGTTCCTTCATGGTTTTCAACTCTGCAGTCTTTGACAACTCTGTAAGCAAACTGTTCTGAATTATTTAGCTTTTTAATTCAGGCTATTAACTTATTATTGGCTGTTGTTATGGCAGTAAGATGCATGGTACAAACATTGGAGGAGAACTGCCTGCTGCCTTGTTCACCATTCCTCAGTTGCAGAATGTGTGAGTTGATAAATATTATTTTATCATCAATTTGTTTTTTTTTTTTGTTTTTCTGCTGAAGCCTGATAACTTGCACGTGTTTTTTGACAGTGATTTAAGCAACAACAGACTAAATGGCACCTTGGATATTAGCTCGAACCCCAGCAACCAACTTCAACTTGTTAATCTGCAGGGTAACCAAATTGCGGACTTCACCCAACGACGCCGATACACTATTGGTTTAATGTAAGTTTTGTAAACATCATACACTTTTAGCCATTCTTACATTTATTTGACTAAAAATCGTATGAAATCTCGACTGCAGACTGGTTGATAATCCAATATGTATGGAATCGGGAGTGACCGATAAATATTGCTCTCTTCCCACGAACACAAACACAAGTGCATCATCGTATTCAACTCCACCAAACAACTGTGCACCACCTTCATGTGATTCAGGCCAAGTTTCGAGTCCCAACTGTAAATGTGCATATCCGTACATGGGTTCCTTTTTCTTCAAGGCACCTTCCTTTTCGGACCTTGGAAATGTGACCGTCTATAACTCCCTCCGCGATCTGTTGATGAGTTTCTTTCGCCAAGTCCAACTCCCTGTAGACTCGGTGTCGTTAAAGAATCCTAGCAGGAATTTGGATGATTACCTTGTGCTTAATCTTGAAGTTTTTCCGTTGGGAGAAGCAAGTTTTAATAGGACCGGGATTCTTGGGGTTGGGTTTGTGCTTAGCAATCAAACTTTCAAGACTAAGAAAGATTTTAACACCTATGTGTTCATTGCTGAAAACTACGATTTCTTGCCAGGTAATTGCTTTTCATTGCTCATTTCGTGCTAGTTTTTAATTCATTTACATTTTGTTTAACTTAACAACCTTCAAATGATCTTCCTTTGGTGTTGTTATACAGCATGCCGTGTAATTATTTTTGAAAAACACTAGAATATTAGTAGAAACTGGTGAAATGCTTTTGAACTCCTGATCATCCGAGTGCATTTGTATGTCATCTTACAGGAGTATCAAGCCCGAAAGACAAGTCATCTAACACTGGAGTTCTCGTAGGATCAATAGCTGGTGGTTGTGTGGCTTGTGATCTTATTGGTAATTGCAGGAGTCTATGCCTTTCGCCAAAAAGGACGAGCGGAAAGAGCCACCCAACAGACCACTCCTTTCGGTATATTAAATATAGTCATCATTATCTCATTAAGTCAAAACGTAATTTGGCATTTCATCATTTTAATCGGTATTATACTTGCAGCACTCTGGGATCCAACCAGTGGAAGTGGTGGTGTTCCTCAGTTAAAAGGAGCAAGATCCTTCACCTTTGAAGAACTTAAGAAGTATACCAACAATTTCTCAGAGACCAACAACATAGGAGCTGGTGGATATGGGATGGTTAGTGTGTTTCTCTTTTCCTTTAAATTCAATTATCTGGTTTTTAATTTAATTTAATTATCAACAAATATCGTGTAGGTATACAGAGGAAGCCTTCCTAACGGACAGCTAATTGCCATCAAAAGGGCTCAACAGGGTTCGACACAGGGTGGGCTCGAATTCAAAACCGAGATCGAGCTTCTTTCAAGAGTTCATCACAAGAATGTTGTGGGCCTCATCGGGTTCTGTTTTGATCAGGGTGAACAGATGCTGGTTTATGAGTATATCGTCAACGGTACTCTCAAGGATAGTCTTTCAGGTAATTTGTGGCCTTTCTTATAGCTCCTAATCGACTTCTTCCATTTAACTGAATAACCAATTTCATCTGATGATATGTGCAGGGAGATCTGGTATCCGGTTGGATTGGATGCGAAGGCTCAAAATAGCACTCGGAGCAGCACGAGGGTTGCAATATTTGCATGATCTTGCTGATCCTCCGATCATACATAGAGATATAAAAACGAATAATATCTTACTAGACGCACGATTAGTTGCAAAAGTTGCCGATTTCGGCCTATCCAAGCCATTGAGTGATGCCAATAGGACTCATGTTACCACTCAAGTCAAAGGGACAATGGTTAGTTTTCCTTCTATTGTAATTGTTTTTGGTTGGTAACTTGTTCCAATACTTTTAGATTTTATACACACAAAAATAAATGTGTCCGTTTATCGTCAGCTTTTAAAATCTTATAATGTTGTATCCACATGTTATGCATCCGCATCTCTATACATATATCCTTACAAGTTGTTTTCGTGATGCCATATTTTTTTCACACTTAAATTTAACAGCAAAACACTATAAAGGTAACCTCCATAGTGTTTTTGCTATGAAGATTCGTATTTTTTTTACATTTACAATGTTTTGATGTGAAGTTCAAGTGTAAAAATGTGGTCTCACAAAAACAAGCTGGTCTCACATGAACCCAACCCTACAGATTATTGATGGTGACTTGTGATCATATTGATGGATGCAGGGATACATGGATCCCGAGTACTACATGACTCAACAATTGACAGAAAAAAGCGACGTTTATAGCTATGGAGTTGTGATGCTTGAGCTAATAACCGCAAGAAACCCGATCGAGAAAGGCAAGTACATCGTGAGGGAAGTGAAACAAGCGATGAACAAGACTAAAGAACTGTACGACCTACACGAGGTCCTTGACCCCACCATTGGTCTGAGCAGCCAACTTAAAGGTTTGGAGAGGTTCGTGGATCTCTCGCTGAGGTGTGTAGAAGAAACCGGAAATCAAAGACCAGCAATGAGTGAAGTTGTGAAAGAGCTCGAGAGCATTATGGAATTAGCGGGGCTTAACCCAGGCACCGAATCATCATCGTCAACTTCCGCAAGTTATGAACGCACAGGGACTGACTACACTCATCCTTACAGTAACGATAGCCTTTTCGCTTATAGCGGAGGTTTTTTGCCCGAAAAGTTGCATCCAAAGTAAGATTTGTTCGATTTTGCATAGGTATATATGTGTGTGTCTATATATATTTGCTTGTTGTATAAGAGTATAGAGTTCTAGCTACATGGACATATATATTTGAACTCATTGTATTTGCTGTTTACATCTTTTTGTTATTATTGTGCATAAGATATTTGTTATTTTTGGTTGTTCTAAATAGAACGGTTATAAAATACTATTGATAACATATTGGATGGTGGATCGGCTCAAAATATTAGAGTTTTTGCCGAGCGGCTGTACCTTTAAGGTATCAAGCAAAGTCATCTGAATGTGTTTTTAGTCGAATTTCATAGCTTTAATGGATTTTTCAAAGTTTTAAGTTGTTGTTGAGGATTTTTTTTTTTAGTTTTTTGGCTAATTTTCAATGATTTTTTTGGTTGATTTAGAGAGACTTTTTCGGTTTCTTGATTGAGTTCGAGAGAGTGTTTGGGGTACTTTGGTAAGCACTCCAAGTTTAATGGATGCACCTTTCATAGCCCTATTTTACTTTCAAAAATTGGTTGAACGAGTGCGGGGACCTCTTAGCCCCTGGCCCTACACACACATATATAGGAACAGTTTCGTTTACGTACAAACCTGTACAAACAATACAACCCATTTTATCTCCTTTTTCTTCTAACAGCAAAAAGAAAATCATTAAAAAGATCCACGAAGGGCATATCCGAAGCAAATACAAATATACATAATACATATAGAGATACATACATACATAGAGGAAGGTTCATGCGAGAAACATATCAATTTAAGAAAACGTGAGGAGCAATCTCAGCCACTCATCTTCGGTTATGTGGTGGACGTGATCACGGAGGATTGACGCTAGGAGGAGTGGTCAAAGCAGCCTTTATTGACTGGATGAATGGCTGAGATTGCTTCTCATGTTTTCTTAAAAAGTTATGTTTTTCATTTGAACCTTTCTCCACACACACACACACACACACACACACACACACACACACATACGTTTAATGTTTACGTCGTTGTAGAAACGAAAAATCTTACTTAGGCTGCAACTTTGGTGGTAAATAACCTCCGCTAGAAGAAAAAAGGTTGTCGTTACTATAAGGATGGTTGTAGTCATAGCCTCTGCGTTCATAACTTGTGGAAGTTGATGACGATGATTCAATATCCGGGTTAAGTCCCGCTAATTCCATAATGCTCTCGAGCTCTTTCACAACTTCACTCATTGTTGGTCTTTGAATTCCAGTCTCTTCTACACACCTTAATGACAGATCCACGAATCTCTCCAAACCCATAAGTTGGTTGCTCGAGCCAATGGTTGGATCAAGGATGTCGTATAGGCCATACAGTTCCTTGCTCTTGTTCATTCTTTCTTTCACTTCCCTCACGACGTACTTGCCTTTCTCTATTGGGTTTCTTGCGGTTATCAACTCCAACATCACAATTCCAAAGCTATAAACGTCACTCTTTTCTGTCAATTGTTGAGTCATGTAATACTCAGGATCCATGTATCCCTGCATCCATCAAATCATAGATGCACTGGATCAATTTCCTTCTAAAGGTCAATTCATGGGAAGACATGAGATTAATGTGTCGTTTGTTTTTAAAGAGTTATGAAGTCTGATTTCACATCTAAAAAATAAGAGGTGGATGGTGCACCTCTTAAAATTTTAGAGGACAATAAAAATAAAGAAACAGTTAAGTCTGAAAATAGACATAGCAGGTTTTAAGAGGTATTTTTTTTAAAAACAAATAACCCCTACGGTTCGAATACACTTTTCACATGATCCTTTACCTATAGAGATAGACAAACATATAGATAGATTAATCAATTAAACGCTTTTGATTCTCTCTCCTATGCATATACAAGTTTGATAGCCGCGGGTATACACTTGTAACACACGATCTAATAAACGAAGTTACTATTAGAAGATAAACTAACCATTGTCCCTTTGACTTGAGTGGTAACATAAGTGCCATCGCTCAATGGTTTGGATAGGCCGAAATCCGCAACTTTTGCAACTAATCGTGCGTCTAGTAAGATATTATTCGTTTTTATGTCTCTATGTATGATTGGAGGATTAGCTAGATCATGTAAATATTGCAATCCTTGCCCAGCTCCAAATGCTATTTTCAGCCTTCGCATCCAATCCAACCTGATACCTGATCTCCCTGCATTATATCCCACCATTGAATCATATATGATTTTATATTATATGGGACCCACATAATAAGGGTGTTACTTTAAATATGAAAAATTCTCATATGATCCTACTTCTATATATATATATATATACATGTATCATCTGCTAAAGAAAGGTTCAAACAAGAACAAAGTCAATTTGCAAGAACAAAAGAACAATTCTAGATCACATATGTGGGCCCATGTGGGTCCCACATATTAAAAAAATCATATATGATTTAGTGGTGGGACCCATCTGAATCATATATGATTTTTTAATAAGTGGGATCCACATGGGCCCACATCAATGTGTGGCTCAAAATGGTTCATTTATTCTTGCAAATGGAGTTGTTCTTGTATGAACCTCCCTCTCATCTGCTATATATATATATACATATATCATAAGTTGAAATTGGTTATTCAGTTAACGGTAAGAAGGCCGCCATAGCTATAAGAAAGAGAGCATAAAATTACCTAAAAGACTATTCTTTAGACTACCGTTGACAATATATTCATAAACCAGCATCTGTTCACCATGATCAAAACAGAAGCCGATGAGGCTTACGACGTTCTTCTGATGTACTCTCGAAAGAAGCTCGATCTCAGTTTTAAACTCGAGCCCACCTTGCGACGATCCTTGTTGAGATCTTTTGATGGCAACTAGCTCTCCATTCGGAAGACTTCCTCTGTACACCTACACCAAAGTCCTTGATCCATCATTAAAATATAAAACTATGTACATCATATATCGATTTAATGAAAAAGTTATACACAAACCATCCCGTATCCACCCGCTCCTATGCTGTTATTTTCTGAAAAATTGTTTGTGTATTTCTTAAGTTCTTCAAGGGTGAAGGATCTTGTTCCTTTTAACTCAGGAACACCACCACTGCCACTGCTTGGATCCCAGAGTGCTGCAAGTATTAAACCAATAATATATATATATATATATATATATTAAAGTGATGAGAGGCTATATATGTATATATAAGAAAGTTCAAACGTGAACTCATCTTTCATTGTGAACGTCAGGACCACTAAAATCATGTCACATGTCAATATTCATCTGCGCCTAAGCTTTATTCAGTCTTAATATCATGCACTCTGAAGCGCATCACTCAAAATCACGGCCTAAGCTTTAATCAGACTTAATAAAGAATATTCATACTGAATATTGCCACTTGACTGTGATTTTAGTGGTCCACACGATTCACAATAAAAGATCAGTTCTCATTTGAACCTGACCCTATATATATATATATTTGATTTTATGGGATTGTGATCATATTTAATTTACCAAAAGGGGAGTCTTGTCGGGTGGTTGATCCTTTTCGACGAATAGCGTAAATTACTGCAAGGACCAATAATATCACAAGAACACAACCTCCAACTGTTGATCCAATGATTACTCCAATGTTAGATGACTTGTGGCCTGTAAGATGAGACACAAATATACTCAGGATGGATGATCAAGCCTTGACCATGAATACGTAGGCTACCTTATAAACGAACCAAACGTCCGATCAAAGTGTTCATGAACTATTCAGCTGAAAATTCGTGTATTTAAGTAATGAATGAAGATAAACAAAAAAAATTATTCATTTAACTACAAACACCTTCATGTTTATTCATCAAAGTGATGATGTGACCTATATGAATCATATATGATTTATTTAAAATGTGGGACCTACATCACATGTGGTTCGAAAGAGTTCATTTGTTCCTACAAATAGTCAAATACCAAAGTTTCTTATTTAAACCAACTTCTATATATATATATAGGAAAGTTCAAATGTGAACCACTTTTTCATTGTCAATGTGAGGACAACCGATAGCACGCCACGTGGCAATCTCGCGATTAAGCTTTATGCATACTGCATAAAGCTATCATTCAGACTGAATAAAGTTTTATGCAGTATGCATGCTTAGTCGCACTCTGACGCGGGCGACTTAGCGCGCGGGTTAGCTTTATTTAAGCATTATTCAGTTTGCATAATAGCTTCCGCCAGTAGACATCTCTCGATTTCGAAATGTATTGAAGCTTTGGGTAGTAAAACAAATTGGGATCTTGTATTTCCAGGGTTAGATTTCATATCCCAATAAATGGTCTTTGGTGCCACTTTTCGGATATAGGCCTAGACCTCCGCCATCCACGGTAATGTCATGGTTGTAGCCCTCATGCGTGTGTCAGGCTATGGGTCATCCCCTTTGATTCCATACTGATAATTTACTATAATTATTCGGCTTATATGTTGCCCAAATGTATGGTTATCTTATTTTGTTCAACTCACTAGCCTTTTTGGTCTAACACTTTTTGACGGCCATGTCTCTAAGAAGGCATAAGTGTTTAGAGTGAGCTCCGGGAAGAGACTCTTGGGTTACCAACACTAAGGACCTATAGTGAACACTAGGACGAGAACCCTTTTGTAATCTTGTTTCTAGTCAAGAAATTAGACGTTTTCTCTCCTTTTTATTAGGAATGCGTAATTAAGAGGTATTTGATATTTTCCCTGTTTCGGGAAGAGCTCACGCTTTGGCATTATATACCACTATTCATTTTAAGAAGGTTTTTGTTCGTCCTAAGTTTTAGGGTGTTACAATAAGAAAGTAGATACCCGAGTATTTTAGATCGTGGATGATTTGAAAAGCAGTTTTCACATGTGCTTTTATAGTAACGGAAAAAATGGATGCAACCGAGTTTTAACAAGGATGAATTCATCTTTTTGTCCATGTTCTTTTATGTTTAGGGAAAGAAATTACCTGGCAAAATATTGTAATTTTCAGCATCGAAGACGTAGGTATTCATACGTTTGAGCTTGAAAGCTTGACTGCTAAATGCATACCCGATAGCACTAATCCCCGTCCAATTAAAATATGGCGCACCATGTGGGAAAACTTCAAGATTAATCACAAGGTAATCGTGTGAATTTCTTCTCGGGTTCTCTAATGACACCGAGTCTACAGCCATTCCGGCTTTCTGAAAGAAGTTCATCATGGAATCGTGAAGGGAGTTATAGGCTATCGGATTTTCAAGGTCCAAGAAGGAAGATGCTTTGAAGAAAAATGAACCCTCGTATGGATTTGCACATATACAGTTGGGACTCGAAACTAGGCCTGAACCACATGAAGGGGCCACACAATTGTTTGTCGGCGTCGAATATGTTTTGTTAGTATTCACGGGAAGAAAACAATATTTGTCCGTCATCGCTGCTCCTTTGCATATTGGATTATCAGCCAATCTACAATTTGAACAATAAAACATATTATAACTTGTCATTTGTTTTATGTGTTATTTCAATCTAAAAAATATATAACAATGGCTAATAGAGATGGTATACACCTTTAGTTTTATTGGTTATAGTACTATATATGCTATGCTTGCTAATGATATGTTGATACATCCAGACTCCAGAGACAAATGATATATATATATATATATATTTTTTTCTTACTGGTGTAAGAATTTATTTGTTCCAAACAAATGTTCATAGATTTAATTGTTTAAAATATGAAACTTCATTGCATTCTTTCAGTTTCCATATAACTTTATTTGTGCAAAAAATTGCATAAGACTTACTTTCCTAAAATTCGAAAGTTCGTTTTTTTTTTGAACTTTTACCAAAATAAAAAAATATCTATAAAGAACTTACGTTAAACCAATACTATATTGGTTTCGTTGGGTGAAGTCGGTAATTTCATTATTCCGTAGATCAAGAAGTTGAAGTTGGTTGCTAGGATTCATGCTAATATCGAGGGTGTCATTTAGTCTGTTGTGGCTTAAATCACTGTAAAAAAAATTACCATATGTTAGGGTTCAACAAATAGAAAATAAGAATTACTCCAAAGGGGGAATGAAGTCTTGGTCCTTACAGGTAGTTTAGTAACTTCATGCCGGTGATATTGGGTACACGACCTGTTAGTTGATTGTTCGACATGTACCTATGAATCAAATATATTTATCAAGAATCTGATATATATATATATATCGTGTGTATAGGTGGGTTCCAATAAGAACTCATATTATTGTGAGAACCATAAAATGCCCTTTGTTACTTGAGGCTCACATAAGTTAACATCCTCATAGCGTATGTTAGCATTTCATATAAAGGTATGTTAACTATGCTAACATTTTTCATTATGAAGTTACATTAACATTTATAACTTAGCATAAGATAATGTATATGAGCCTTCGGTAACAAAGTGGTCTAAAGTTCCCATAAAATAAGTGTCTTTTGCAGGATCCCAATCCTCATGTATAGGGGAAGAAAGCTTCAAATGAGAAGTGCTAAAAAAATACCAAGTAGAGAAGTGATCTCCACCACTCATCCGGTCAATAAAGGTGCCTTTGACCGGTTACGGTGGACGCGATCACGGGGGATTGACGCAATTCATGGGAGGGTAGAGATTATTAAAGGAGGGGACCCGGTCAAAGTCGCTTTTATTGACCGGATGAGTGGTGGAGATCACTTCTCTACTTCTCATTTTTTTAATACTTCTCATTTGAACCTCATACTGTATATATATATATATATAGGTGAAAGTTCAAATACAAACCACTTTTTCATTGTGAACGTGAGGACAACCCAGAGCGCGACACGTGACAACAAATTTTATGAGACGCGCGACTTTTCCCGCGACCTAGTGTTATTCAGTCTGAATAATAGTGTTATTTAGACTGAATAACACTAAGTCGCGGGCTTTTTGGTTACAAGTCGCGCGTGTCACTCTGAATTTCGGCGACTTAGTGTTATTCTGAATAACGCTATATTCAGTCTGAATATAGCGTTATTCCGTATGAATAACATTAAGTCGCCGAAATTCAGAGTGACACATGGCGCGCTCTCGTTTTTCCTCACGTTCACAATGAAAAAGTGGTTTGCAATTGAACCCACCCCTATATATATATATATATATATATAGAGAGAGAGAGAGAGAGAGGAAAGTTCAAATGTGAACCACTTTTTGGTTGTGAACGTGAGGACAGCCCAGAGCGCGCCACGTGGCAATCTAAAAAATTTTCGACTTAGTGTTATTCATTCTGAATAACGCTATCATTCAGACTGAATAAAGCGTTATTCAGTATGAATAACACCAACTCGCACTCTGATGCACTCGGCAGCCGCGGGTCATCCGCGGGTCAAGGCTTATTCAGTCTGAATAACGCTTTATTCAGTATGAATAACACTAACCCGCGAATTTATTCAGACTGAATAAGCCTTAACCCGCGGATGTCAAATTGGCACGTGTCACGCTCTGGGTTGTCTTCACGTTCATAACCAAAAAGTGGTTCACATTTGAACCTACCCCTATATATATATATATATATATATATATAGGGGCGGGTTCAATTGCAAACCACTTTTTCGTTGTGAACGTGAGGACAGCCCAGAGCGCGACACGTGGCAATTGAAATCGGCGGGTCAAGATTTATTCGGTCTGAATAAAGCGTTATTCAGACTGAATAAGCCTTGACCCGCGGATGACCCGCGGCTGACCCGCTCGCGTCCAATTGCATCAGAGTGCATGTAGAGTTATTCAGTCTGAATAACTAAGTCGAAATTTTTCAAATTGCCACGTGTCGCGCTCTCGTTTGTCCTCACGTTCACAATGAAAAGGTGGTTTGCAATTGAACTTTCACCTATATATATATATATATAGGGGCGGGTTCAATTGCAAACCACTTTTTCGTTGTGAACGTGAGGACAGCCCAGAGCGCGACACGTGGCAATTGAAATCGGCGGGTCAAGGCTTATTCAGTCTGAATAAAGCGTTATTCAGACTGAATAAGCCTTGACCCGCGGATGACCCGCGGCTGACCCGCCCGCGTCCAATTGCATCAGAGTGCATGTTAGTGTTATTCAGTCTGAATAACTAGTCGAAATTTTTTCAAATTGCCACGTGTCGCGCTCTCGTTTGTCCTCACGTTCACAATGAAAAGGTGGTTTGCAATTGAACTTTCACCTATATATATATATATATATATATATATATATATATATATGAACGAAAAATGCTAAACCAAGTTATCGTATTTACATCACGTTCACTTGGATAAGGTTGTTGATGGTTGATGGGATATTGCCTTTCAAAAGGTTCCTATCAAGTCGGCTGATCTCCAAAATAAGACAAACATTCACACTTAAAATGCAAATAATATTGAACAATTATTATCCCAATATTAACAAGGGGACTTTTCGTCACAAGTTTTAGAATGTCAATTTTATATACGAGAATGTCCCTAGACTTTTCTGGGGTTAATAAAAGCCATTGAAGACTCACATGACCTCCAAGGACTGCACAAGTCCGAGCGTTGGTGGAATATTGCCTGTAAACTAATTGTCTTCAAATAACCTGCTCGGATAAAAGTTAATTGGTCTTTCGATAATTTATGTTTGTATGATCATTCATAAGGTTGAAACATACAGATGAGTCAATCGCATGTTTGAGCTGAAGAGTTGAGGCGGGATATCACCCGAAAGCTTGTTGTCTCCTAAGTCGCTGAAAATGGTCAATAGATCATGAGTTGGTTTCTTTTATAAGTGAATTAAAGAAAAAGAAAGGATATATACTACAACAAAGTCAGGTTTATAGGTTGTACAAAATGTTCGGCATAATATATAGTCTGTATAATAAGATTTAAGTTCATATAACCAAACAATTATACGTCATATGTAAAAGTGTTACACTAAGTTTTTAGAAATCCTCTAAACATGCTAATAAGTTTTATACGTTATTTTTTAAAGCAAAAATTACTTGGCTTTTTTATGATACATTTAAGTTCCTATATGAACAAATTTTAATATAACAACTGTTTGTAAAAGGATTAATACAACTCTTTCTTTCAAAGTTGTCATAAGAGAATTGTTAAACGGCAAAAAGATTTTTTAATATGCATAACTGTTTGGTGCTATAAATTTAAAGCTCAATTAACATTCTATGAAGGCAAATATACTTTTTGACTTTATATAAACCCAATTTTATTGTAATGAAACGTACAGATGGATCGCTGAAGTCAACATATCTAAACCAGACTTGATCCCATTGGAAACTGGTATACTTCCGATGAGGTTGTTTTGGGAGAGATCCAACCAAGAAAGTTTCTCAAGCTTGCCAATAGACGCTGGAATGTGTCCCGTGAAGCCATTTAAATTCAGAGACCTACATGCACAATCCAAATTTTTATGTCACTCATGGCAAATCATTGGTGGATCAACTTATATGGTATGGAAAAGAAGTTTCATAAAAAGTGTTTGGATTAACTTATTGTTGGACCAAAACGTGATAAGCAAAAGTTGTTTTTTTAGTGTTAGACAATTTTTGTTTATTTGTGTAAAATGACCAAAAAGGAGTAACATTTAAATTTGGAACAATAAGGAGAAAAAGGAGAAAGGGGTAAAGTTGTAATCCAAAATAATAAGGAGAAAAAGGAGAAAGGGGGTAAAGTTGTAATTTGGAATAATAAGGAGATTAGGAGAAGCAAGTAAGTCAAAATGGTTTAACTTTTATAAAACTCTTTTTTTATTTTGCTTTTCTAACAGGTTAGCTATCCACAATGGTGCGAATGGTACCAATTGGTACCAGCTGCCACCTTAGCGCCATATCAGCTTATCAATATCTTATCAATTCCCTACCAATTCATCCTCTATGGTACCAATTCCATACCAATCTAAATAATCTTCAAATTTTTCACCAACATATATAGAAAAATTCTTACAAATACTCAAGCATTTGAAGATTTCCGACTTCGTTCGGAATTGGACCACTGAACCCGCAATCAACTAGGATTCTGGCTGACGAGATTGAAGAATTAGATCGATAAGACAAAAACAACTTAATTTTCATCAAAATGATCATAGTAACACTTACAAATCTTTTAAGTTCTCCAAATTTCCAATGGCTGGGGTGAGTGATCCATTCAAACCTTTATTGTAAGATAGATTTCTACATATACAAACGAGTGTAAATACATATGTTTTGATCAAAATTAGAATTACTCTAGATATGGAAGAACTTCTTATAGAGTCTCCAATTCTGTAAGGTGCTCGATGTCATCGGGGAGCCCACCAGTCAATTGCATGCTTGCCAAGGATCTGAGAATTTAAAGAAAGAAAACCGAAGCACAAAATAATGACACTATAACAAAATTTGGTTTATGGAGAGGACGTAGAAAATGTTCAAGTGTCCTAATTGACTGGTTTATACGACTTGTGGGTTTTTCTATGTGTAAAAGTGTTGCAATAAATTTGTAGAACATTTTAGGAGCATTAACACGCTTTTAAGACATTTTTGAAATATAGCTTCATATTAGTTGGTTTATACAACACTTAAAAAACGTGATGCAAAAAAGATAATACATTACTTTATTTTACGAGCGTCGTGAAAAACTTGTTAAGATGCCCAAAACGTTCTATAAACTTAATTCAAGGCTTTTACATATGTGACGCACAATTGTTTGGTCCTATAAACTTTATTAAGTCCTATAAACTAGTCTAATAGGATTCTTAATAATATATAGCTTTAACGTCCTATAAACTTTTTGTAGTGATACTTTATGTTAATTAGACTATTAGTAAATCACTTGAACATGGAAAAGAAAGGCGCACATCGAAGTTACTCGGTCATCAGTGCACGTGATGCCAACCCAAGTGCCATCACATGGCTCGGAGCCATCAACCCAATTAAGTCGTGTGTTCTGCCAAGCATCCTTGAGAGCCTCTAAAGCAAGATCTACATCATACAAGTTTAACTATCAATCCTCTTTCCGAGAGAAGTGGTGACAATATGTGAAACCCTATTAAGTGAAGCTAGACGGACACCGATAAGTGTCTATTGCTGCAAGCTGGATACAACTTACACCAAAGTGGCAATCCTTGAGCTTCAATTTTTCATACCATGTGAGAATATATTACATAAAACCTTCCTAGATTAATCTCCAAAACAACCATCTAAAAGAAGGTTCCAACATATGTGAAAGACAATGATTCAAGCCTATATATAGGAAAGTTTAAATGTGAACTCAATTTTGGTTGTGAACATGAGGACTAATCTAGCTTGACTGGGTACCGTCGTCCGGTCAATAAAGGCGGCTTTGACCGGGTACCTCTTTTAATAATCTCCATCCTCTCATAAATCGCGTCAATCCTCCGTGATCGCGTCCACCATAACCGAAGATGTGTGGCTGAGACCCGTCCTCACGTTCACAACCAAAATTGAGTTCACATTTGAACTAAGTCATGAGATCATGTGAAAAGTATGAGCAATATTTTTAAGTCGTTAATTGCTTTTAATCAAATATCATCTTGTGAATTGCGGCTTAAAAGTGATTGATCTGATGCATCTCACGAGGATCCAACTAATATATATCTCTATATATATGACTTAGGATCAGGTGAGACCAAGCTGTTACCGTGAGACCGCGTGAGACCAATACCTAACGTATGAAACTTCACAAAAAAACACCGTGAATGTACATAAAACTCTAATACGCAGACCTAAAAATCACTTTCGATGCAAAAGAATATCGAAAACAAGCTAAAAAACGTAACCTTCACAGCTCAAGTTCTGTGAAGGTTACATATATATATAATGCGAACCTTCACAAAAAAAACTGCTGTGAAGGTTTCATTTTTTAACTTTTTTTTTGGAATTTTTTTTTCGATAGTGTTTTTTAGTATGTTTTAACGATGAATATTCAATTTTTTTTACCTTCACAAATGTTTTGATGTGAAGTTTCAAGTAAAATATGTTGGTCTCACCGGTCTCACCAAAAAGGCTTGGTCTCACCGGAACTTAACTCTCTCTCTCTCTCTCTCTCTCCTCTCTCTCTCTCTATATATATATATATATATATCCCTCCATATAGAGGGAAGTTTATTTGTAAACCACAAAAAACGTGTAAACCGTGTAAACTCATGGTTTCATACGTAAATCAATGGAAAATCTTTTGTAGAGTTGTTTAATATGATGAAAAAGTTTCATATACTAAATTTTTTGATGAAATTGTTTCATATGAAGGTGTTTATTTACCTAAAAATGAAAAAGTTTCACAGAAACGAGAAAAAAGTTTCACAGAAATAAAAACACCAAAATATGAAACATTTTCATCAAAATTTGATGTTTATGAAACATTTTCATCATATTAAACAACTCCGTGAATCAATTTCATTGATTTAATCTATGCAACCATGAGTTTACACGGTTTACACGTTTTTTGTGGTTTACAAATTAACTTCCCTCCATATATATATATATATATATATATAATATATATATATATAGTTGGATCCTCGTGAGATGCATTAGATCAATTCACTTTTAAGCCGCAATTCACAAGATGATATTTGATTAAAAGCAATTAACGGCTTAAAAATATTGCTCATACTTTTCACATGATCTCATGACTTAGTTCCATTGATAAGACGCATGAGAAGTGGTTATGATATGCGCGGGATCGATCCTCATATCAAGCGAGATTCATATATAGGTGGGCTTAAGATTAAAAGTGATCAGAGGTTAAATCCATTTCGGAGGTTAACTCAACTTCTTACAAGATCATTTGCTTAAATATATATATATATATAGAGAGAGAGAGAGAGAGAGAGAGAGAAGTTCATTTGTAAACCCAAAAAGGGGTGTAAATTAACCGTGTAAACTCATTGTTGCATACGTAAATCAATGAAAAAACGTTTATGGAGTTGTTTAATATGATGAAAGTTTTTCATATACTAATTCGTCCTTATGAGTGGCCGAGTGGCTGATATTCGTCCTCATGTTCACAACCGAAATTGAGTTCACATTTAAACTTTCCTATATATATATATATATATATACACACACTAGAAACAATAAAAACATTTTCATAGCTAGAAATGCTCAAATACATAACATTCTACATACAATTAAAATTCTTGAAAAGAAAATTACTAGAATAAAATAAGTCAACTTACGATCACTATTATGAGCTCTTGTTATCCAAATTCGTATGAATATGATTATAGCTAATTGCACAATTCTTGAACCCATCATCCCCTAAAGTAAATTGAAGTTTCAGAGTGGCAAGAAAGCATTGAAACCAGAAACCAGTTAGTTAATATTGGTTAGATACATGAAGTAGCCAAGTGGGTATGGATGGAAAAAGGGAATATGTGGTTGAGAAGGTTTTAGTTAGTAGCAAATTGGTATTATTAAATTGTATCATAATCATGTTCCCCATAGATGGTTTGGAATTCAGTGGAATCAATATTGGCTCCAAGAAAAATGGACTTTTTCAGACTAAAATAGGGATTTTGTTTTGAGAAAATTATTAAAATACCCATCTAATAAATCCCAATTAATCTTCTAGACACTCTCTCCCTCCGATGACTGAAATACCCATTTGTCCGCTCCAAACCCACCCTCTAATAGCGGCCACTATTTCATTTATAATTTGGGTATATATACACACACATATGGATATATATCTCAAGGGTAGCGGCTCATTTTGGCTTTGGGCCGCTATTAGCGGCCGGGCCGGTAGCGGACCGAACCAAAAACGGCCGGAAAGGGAGGTTTTCGCCGGAGAGCGGGCCATTTTGGCCGGATAGCGGCCGGCGGTAGCGGGAGGTTGGGTATAATTGTCACCGGAAGAAGAGAGTGTCTAGGAGATTAATTGGGATTTATTAGATGGGTATTTTAATAATTTTCTCTTTTGTTTTTTATTAGCTAGGTAGATGTTTTGGTATATATGGAGTTGGACTCCAAAGTATGTTATTATCATCAATTATAAATCAATCAATTTATCAAAAGTCTTATATACCAAGTCAATGGCAGCAACAAGCTGTCATTCTCTAACCTCCTTCCTACAATTTTTATTTGGTTTATAATATGTTTATTCTGCTTTTCTTCTCTTGTCACTTGGAATATTTCATTCTTTCTGCACTGCATTGACTTTCATAGATGGGTAATTGGGCAATTAACAAAATTAAGTTTATATGATGTTTTAAATAAAAAAATCCTTCTAATAAAGTGTTTTATAAAACCCAAATATGTTGGACCAAACAAAAAATGACCCATCTAAAAGTGTTATAATAAGTTTCTTTATAACAAAATTGAGTTTTTAGGACGCTAAAAATAAAAAAAGCATCCTAATAAGGTGTTTCACAAGACTAAACCAAAAGCATTGTTAGGGCTATTTTAGTTGAATAGAAAGTTCAGGGTCTTTTTTTTTTTCTTTAGTCGATAGATAATCCTATGTATTTAACGGTTGTAAACCTTACATTATGTTTTTTAATCACCGCTTTCTATCATTCATGTACTGCTACATAGTCTCATTGTTAAACCTTTGATTTCTATTAATCATTCGACACCGTTGATAGTTATTCTTTGTTTGTGTTTACATTATTCAATCATTGTTTCACTGTTTAGGACTCTCAATTGGTATCAAAGTAGGAAGATTAAGGCAGATTCAAGGTTCTGATTTCTTAGGATTGAAGCCACTAGGTAAACTTTCTCATTACTTAAAGTTATCAGTTTTTCCGCAAATTGGTTGTAAAAATCACTTGGGTTTTTGGTTTAAAATTGTTTTAGTACGAGTTTTTACAACCTTTGGGTATATTGATTTATGGGTTTCAAAGTGTTCCTTCGATACAAAAACATCGAACAAACATGCAAACTCATCGGGTTTGCGTTTAATCCGATACTCATCAATATCGGACCAGATACCATCGGATTTGATCCTTGTCGGATCTAAACATCAGATTTAAGCTTCAAATCCGACACCTTGAATACTGGGTTTGATACCGCTCGCATTGGATATCCGATATCTTATAAAAATCTCAAAAATCCGATATTTTTTGAAATCTGATATCGCCATCGAATCCAATACTCGACCATTGTTTGAACAGTCTGTGTATTAACACATTGTGCGGGGACCTCTTAGCCCCTCGCCCTACACACACACATATAGGAATGGTTTCATTTACAAACCTCCCTTAGAGTACAAACAATGCAACCCATTTTATCTCCTTTTTTAACAGCAAAAAGAAAATCATTAAAAAGACCCATGAAGAGCATATCCTAAGCAAATGCAAATATACATAATGCATACAGAGATACATACATATAAGAATGTTTAATGTTTTGTCGTTGCAGAAACGAAAAATCTTACTTAGGTTGCAACTTTGGTGGTAAATAACCTCCGCTAGAAGAAAAAAGGCTGTCGTTACTATAAGAATGGTTGTTGTCATAGCCTCTGCGTTCATAACTTGTGGAAGTTGATGACGATGATTCAATATCCGGGTTAAGCCTCGCTAGTTCCATAATGCTCTCGAGCTCTTTCACAACTTCACTCATTGTTGGTCTTTGAATTCCAGTCTCTTCTACACACCTTAATGAAAGATCCACGAATCTCTCCAAACCCATAAGTTGGTTGCTCGAGCCAATGGTTGGATCAAGGATCTCGTATAGGCCATACAGTTCCTTGCTCTTGTTCATTGTTTCTTTCACTTCTCTCACAATGTACTTGCCTTTGTCTATTGGGTTTCTTGCGGTTATCAACTCCAACATCACAATTCCAAAGCTATAAACGTCACTCTTTTCTGTCAATTGTTGAGTCATGTAATACTCGGGATCCATGTATCCCTGCATCCATCAAATCATAATGTATGATTCTAATATATACTACATATGTTGTAAGTGGTTATCATCCAACAATATAATGAGACGCACCAAGATAAGATGCACTATATCAATTTCCTTCTAAAGGTCAATTCATGGGAAGGCATGAGATTAATGTGTCGTTTGTTTTTAAAGAGTTACGAAGTCTGATTTAACATCTAAAAAATAAGAGGTAGATGGTGCAGCTCTTAAAATTTTAGAGGACAATAAAAGGTTTTCAGGCCTTTTCTTAAAATAAAGAAACAGATTTAAGTCTGAAAATCTCTTAATTTCAGACATAGGAGATTTTAAGAGGTATTTAAAAAAAAAAAAAACAAACAACCCCTACGGTTTAAATGCACTTTTCACATGATCCTTTACCTATAGAGATAGACAAACATATAGATAGATTAATCAATTAAAAGCTTTTGATTCTCTCTAAAGTAACCCTCTCAGAGATTCCTATGCATATACAAGTTTGATAGCCGGTATACACTTGTAACACACGATCTAATAAACGAAGTTACTATTAGAAGATAAACTAACCATTGTCCCTTTGACTTGAGTGGTAACATGAGTGCCGTCGCTCAATGGTTTGGATAGGCCGAAATCCGCAACTTTTGCAACTAATCGTGCGTCTAGTAAGATATTATTCGTTTTTATGTCTCTATGTATGATTGGAGGATTAGCTAGATCATGCAAATATTGCAATCCTTGCCCAGCTCCAAATGCTATTTTCAGCCTTCGCATCCAATCCAACCTGATACCTGATCTCCCTGCATATATATCCCACCATTGAATCATATATGATTTTATATTATGTGGGACCCACATAATAAGGGTGTTACTTTAAATATGAAAAATTCTCATATGATCCTACTTCTATATATATATATATATATACATACATCATAAGTTGAAATTGGTTATTCAGTTAAAGTGAAGAAGGCCGCCATAGCGATAAGAAAGAGAGCATAAAATTACCTAAAAGACTATCCTTTAGATTACCGTTGACAATATATTCATAAACCAACATGTGTTCACCATGATCAAAACAGAAGCCGATGAGGCCCACGACATTCTTGTGATGTACTCTTGAAAGAAGCTCGATCTCAGTTTTAAACTCGAGCCCACCTTGCGACGATCCATGTTGAGCTCTTTTGATGGCAACTAGCTCTCCATTCGGAAGACTTCCTCTATACACCTACACCAAAGTCCTTGATCCATCATTAAATTTAAAACAATGTACATCGTATATCGATTTAATGAAAAAGTTATACACAAACCATCCCGTATCCACCCGCTCCTATGCTGTTATTTTCTGAAAAGTTGTTTGTGTATTTCTTAAGTTCTTCAAGGGTGAAGGATCTTGTTCCTTTTAACTCAGGAACACCACCACTCCCACTGGTTGGATCCCAGAGTGCTGCAAGTATTAAACCAATTATATATAATGAGAGGCTATATATGTATATATGAAAAGTTCAAATGTGAACTCATCTTTCATTGTGAACCTGAGGACCGCTAAAATCACGTCACGTGGCAATATTCACCTGTGCCTAAACTTTATTCGGTGTGAATATCATGCACTCTGAAAGCGCAAGTAAGCTTCATTCAGAGTGAATAAAGCTTAGGTGCAATCACTCTAAATCGCGCACCTAAGCTTTATTCAGACTAAATAAAGTTTTATTCAGACCGAATAATATATGAATATTCATACTGAATATCACCACTAGATGTGATTTTAGTGGTCCACACGATTCACAATAAAAGATCAGTTCATATTTGAACCTGACTCTATATATGATTTTATGGGATTGTGATCATATTTAATTTACCAAAAGGGGAGTTTTGTTGGGTGGTTGATCCTTTCCGACGAGTAGCGTAAATTATTACAAGGACCAATAATATCACAAGAACACAACCACCAACCGCTGATCCAATGATTACTCCAATGTTAGATGACTTGTGGCCTGTAAGATGAGACACAAATATACTAGGATGATCAAGCCTTGACCATGAATATAGGCTACCTTATAAACGAACCAAACGTTCGAGCAAAACTATTCAGCTCAAAATTCGTTTATTTAATTAACGAGTGAAGATGAACAAAAAAAAATTGTTCGTTAACGGGTTCAAATGTGAACTCAATTTTGGTTTTTGAAAAAAAAAGGGTATTTAATATTTTCCCTTGTTTCAGGAAGAGCTCATGCTTTGTCGTTATATACCACTATTCCTTTTTAGAAGATTTTTGTTTGTCCTAATTTTTTGGGTGTTACAACGCGGTTTTCACATGTACTTTATAGTGATGGAAAAAATGGAGGCAGCCGACTTTTAACAAAGATGAATGCATCTTTTTGTTCATGTTCTTTTATGTCTAGAGGAAGTAAATTACGTACCTGGCAAAATATTGTAATTTTCGGCATCGAAGACGTAGGTGTTCATACGTTTGAGCTTGAAAGTTTGACTGCTAAATGCATACCCGATAGCACTAATCCCCGTCCAATTAAAATACGGTGCACCATGTGGGAATACTTCAAGATTAATCACAAGGTAATCGTGTGAATTTCTTCTCGGGTTCTCTAATGACACCGAGTCTACAGCAACTCCGGCTTTCTGAAAGAAGTTCATCATGGAATCGTGAAGGGAGTTATAGGCTATCGGATTTTCAAGGTCCAAGAAGGAAGATGCTTTGAGGAAAAATGAACCCTCGTATGGAAGTGCACATATACAGTTGGGACTCGAAACTAGGCCTGAACCACATGAAGGGGCCACACAGTTGTTTGTCGGAGTCGAATATGTTTTGTTAGTATTCGCGGGAAGAAAACAATATTTGTCCGTCACCCCCGGTCCCTTGCATATTGGATTATCAGCCAATCTACAATTTGAACAATAAAAATTGAAGTTAACTTATAGGTGTTCATCATGATATTATAACTTGTCATTTGTTTTATGATTGTTATTTCAATCTAAAAATTATATTACAATGGCTAATAGAGATGGTATACACCTTTAGTTTTATTGGTTATAGTACTATATATGCTATGCTTGCTAATGATATGTTGGTACATCCCTCTACAAATGATATATATTTGTTTTTCTTACTAGTGTAAGAATTTATTTGTTCCAAACAAATGTTCATAGATTTAATTGTTTAAAATATGAAACTTCATTGCATTCTTTCAGTTTCCATATAACTTTATTTGTGCAAAAAATTGCATAAGACTTACTCTCCTAAAATTCGAAAGTTCGTTTTTTTTTTTTTTGAACTTTTACCAAAATAAAAAAATATCTATAAAGAACTTACATTAAACCAATACTATATTGGTGTCGTTGGGTGAACTCGGTAATTTCATTATTCCGTAGATCAAGAAGTTGAAGTTGGTTGCTAGGATTCATGCTAATATCGAGGGTGCCATTTAGTCTGTTGTGGCTTAAATCACTGAAAAAAAATTACGATATGTTAGGCTTCAACAAGTAGAAAACGAGTGGAAAATTACCGCAAAGGGGGAATGAAGTCTTGGTCCTTACAGGTAGTTTAGTAACTTCATGCCGGTGATATTGGGTACACGACCTGTTAGCTGATTGTTCGACATGTACCTATGAATCAAATATATTTATCAAGAATCCGATATATCATCTGTATGGGTGGGTTCCGATAAGAACTCATATTATCGTGAGAACCATAGAAAGGGTTGTTACTTGAGGCTCACATAAGTTAACATCCTCATAGCGTATGTTAGCATTTCATATAAAGGTATGTTAACTTATGTTAACATTTTTCATTATGAAGTTACATTAACATTTATATCTTAGCATATGATAATGTATATGAGCCTTCGGTAACAAAGTGGTCTAAAGTTCCCATAAAATAGTCTTTGCACGATCCCAATCCTCATATATATATATATATATATATATATTAGAAATGTTCAAATGAGAAATGCTAAAAAATACCAAGTAGAGAAGTGATCTCCACCACTCTTCCCGTCAATAAAGTTGGCTTTGACCGGTTACGGTGGACGCGATCACGGGGGATTGACGCAATTCATTGGAGGGTAGAGATTATTAAAGGAGGGGACCCGGTCAAAGTCGCCTTAATTGACCGGATGAGTGGTGGAGATCACTTCTCTACTTCTCATTTTTTTAGCATTTCTCATTTGAACTTAATACTATATATATATATATATATATAGAGAGAGAGAGAGAGAGAGAGTGGAAAGTTCAAATGTGAACCACTTTTTGGTTGTGAACGTGAGAACAGCCGAGAGCGCGAACACGTGGCGGAGACTAGTCAATAAAGGCGGCTTTGAGTGTGGTCACCCCCTTTAATTCAATGCCCTCCCATGAATCGCGACTAGTCATCCGCCGTGCGTGGACCTGACGTGGCGCCTAGTCATCCGCCACGTGTCGCGCTCTCGGCTGTCCTCACGTTCACAACCAAAAAGTGGTTCACATTTGAACCCAATATGAACGAAAAATGCTAAACCAAGTTATCGTATTTACATCACATTCACTTGGATAAGGTTGTTGATGCTTGATGGGATATTGCCTTTCAAAAGGTTCCTATCAAGTCGTCTGACCTCCAAAATAAGACAAACATTCACACTTAAAATGCAAATAATATTGAACAATATCCCAATATAAAGAAGGGGACTTTTCGTCACAAGTTTAGAAAATAATCTGATTACGTTATACTCACATGACCTCCAAGGACTGCACAAGTCCGAGCGTTGGTGGAATACTGCCTGTAAACTGATTGTCTTCAAATAACCTGCTCGAATAAAAGTTCATTTGTCTTTCGATAATTTGTGTTTGTATGATCATTCATAAGGTTGAAACATACAGATGAGTCAATCGCATGCTTGAACTGAAGAGTTGAGGCGGGATATCACCCGAAAGCTTGTTGTCTCCTAAGTCGCTGAAAATGGTCAATAGATCATGAGTTGGTTTCTTTTATAAGCGAATTAAAGATAAAGAAAAGATATATACTACAACAAAGTCAGGTTTATAGGTTGCACAAAATGTTCGGCATAATATATAGTCTGTATAATAAGATTTAAGTTCATATAACCAAACAATTATACGTCATATGTAAAAGTGTTACAATAAGTTTTTAGAAAACCTCTAAACATGCTAATAAGTTTTATACATTATTTTTTAAAGCAAAAATTACTTAGCTTTTTTATGATACATTTTTTTCTTCTAAAGTTCCTATATGAACAAATTTTAATATAACAACGGTTTGTAAAAGGATTAATACAACTCTTTCTTTCAAAGTTGTCATAAGAGAATTGTTAAACCGCAAAAGATTTGTTAATATGCATAGCTGTTTGGTGCTATAAACTTAAAGCTCAATTAACATTCTATGAAGGCAAATATACTTTTTTGACTTTATATAAACCCAATTTTATTGTAATGAAACGTACAGATGGATCGCTGAAGTCAACATATCTAAACCAGACTTGATCCCATTGGAAACTGGTATACTTCCGTTGAGGTTGTTTTGGGAGAGATCCAACCAAGAAAGTTTCTCAAGCTTGCCAATAGACGCTGGAATGTGTCCCGTGAAGCCATTTAAATTTAGAGACCTACATGCACAATCCATATTTTTATGTCACTCATGGCAAATCATTGGTGGATCAATCAACTTATTTGGTATGGAAAATAAAAAGTATTTGGATTAACTTATTGTTGGACCAAAACGTGATAAGCAAAAGTTGTTTTTTTAGTGTTTGAAATTTTTTGTTTATTTGTATAACATGGCCAAAAATGAGTAACATTTAAATTTGGAGCAATAAGGAGAAAAAGGAGAGAGGGGGTAAATTTGTATTCTGGAATAAGAGTTAAATGCAAACTTGGTCCTTGTGGTTTACAAAAAATAATGACTAAGGTCTCTCTAATGAACTTTTAACTAACAAGGTCCTTGTATTTTTGTTTTTTATAACACATATGGTCCTTCTTATAAATAATATTAATAAAAATTAGAATTAAGAAAGGGTAATTTTGTCCATTCACTTTTTTATTCCTTTAATCTTAATCTATAACATATTTGGTCCCTTTTTATATTAATATAATAATAATTCAATTTAATTTGGTTTGGTTTGGTTTCTTTTTTATATATTATACTATATTACTATTTTTATGTTAAAACATATGTATATATTCTTTTATATTGAATATATAAATTTTAATACCTCCTAACCTAAGTATATCAATTACTTTACAAACTATACAAATACATTTTATATTTTCATGTTAGTTTTATCATAAGTTTGAAACAAATTGCAATTTATGATTGATTTCGAGTTATATTATTGAAAAAGATCCATCAAGTAAAAATGAAAAGTGTTTTATTTTTTTATTATCATCTTGAATGTGAGAATTATGAAACTCTTACCTCTTATATAAATATATATGCACTGCAAAAATTAATTTGAACAATCCAAATTATATAAGGAACTTCCTTTTTTAAGATTATTAAATGTGTTATATATATGGATATGTGTCAACCAGATAAGTCTAATTGAAATGATAAGTAAATATTGTTTTTTTAAGATTAATAAATTAGTGAGATTTATTTAATAAAAGGACACATGTCAATAAAAAAAGCTTAAATGAACTAATAACGTATATGCGTCCAGATACATATTTAGGCAAGGAAAAAACTCAAACGAGCTCACCAGATAAGGACACATGTCATCTAGTTACTTATTTATTATATATAGATTACTAGATTTGATCCCGTGTAATACACGAGATAATTTTTAAAAAAAAATAATTCCTATCAGAAAAACTAATATTATAAATATGATTTGTTTAATTTAAATTATTTACTATAATTTAATTTATATTTAAGAGTATTATATCTAGTAATTTGTTTATTTTAGAAGTATTGACAATAGACTTATATTATATAATCTATTATTTGCATTTTAATTAATCCTTAGAACATCCATCAATATGTATATATGTATGTATAATAAATTAATTTTTACGAAAATTAACATATTTAATATTGTAAAATATATAAGTAAATTGAACTATAAACATGAATAGAATCATCATAATCATATCATCATGTGTAGAAAAAATAAAAATTAAAGAGCGTATGTAATACAAAATAACACAAAAAGTGTAATCAATGACCATAAATACAAAGTCACATACGAGAAATCAACAACTCCAACTTGGACTATAAACATTAATAGAATCATCATAATCATATCATTATGTGTAGGAAAAAATAAAAATTAAAGAGTGTTTGATTAGTTACCTTTGTGTGTGTATGTTTAATTGGTAGTGGCTTAATTAAGAGAGTTGCAGCAATTGTTGAGATTGAGAGATTGAAAGGGGTATTTATAGATTGAGATTGAAAGATTGAGATTGAGAGGGATTTTTGAAAGTTGTATTTATCTTTTACATTATTTTATTTATTGTTTTCATATTTATCTATAGTTTGGATTAAAAAATGAAAATTTTTAAAGAGTTTGAGTATATTTTTTTGTTCCAACAAGTTATATGGAATTTTCATAACAATTAAGAAAATAAGAAAAGTAAGATTTTTCAACTTTGGAAAACTCTTAGAAAATTGTACTTTGAAAATAGAGAGAATACTTTTAATTCTTTATATCACCAATGAAAAATAATAATACGTGTATTGATTATATTAAATATTACACAAATATATGCAGAGGATTTTTTAAACCGTTTCATTTAATTATGTATTTTTGAAAGTGGTATTTATCTTTTACATTTTTTTATTGTTTTCATATTTATCTATAGTTTGGATTAAAATATTTGATTTAATTATAACTTTTACATTATTTTATTTATTGTTTTGATATCACCAGAACGCGACACGTGGCAATTTGGCTCACCAGAGCACGACACGTGGCAAATCAGTTACTCTTTTATTATATATAGATTAGAGGATGAAATAATTTGAAAATACACAAAGCTTAATACATGATTTATGAGGAAAACATATTAATTTTATTACGTGGGTGATTTATATTTATATTTTTATCTGATGGATCTCTTTTTAATAATATAACTCGAAATTAACCATAAATTACAATTTGCTTCAAATGGATGATAAAACTAACATGAAAATATAAAATATATTTGTATAACTTGTAAAGTAAATTGATATAATCAGAGGTGGTATTAAAATTTATTTATTCAATATCAAAGAATATATTCATGTTTTAACATAAAAAATTATTAATATAGTATAATATATTAAAAAGAGACTAAATAATTTTAAATTATTATATTAATCAAATAGGGACCAAATATGTTATAAACTAAGGTTAAAAAAATAGGAAAAGTGAATTGACAAAATTACCCTTTCATAATTTTAATTTTTTTAAATATTGTTTATAAGAAGGACCAAATGTGTTATAAAAAATAAAAATATAAGGACCTTGTTAGTTAAAATTTTTTTAGAGGGACCTTAGTCAATAATTTTTATAAACCACAAGGACATAGTTTGCATTTAACTCTTGGAATAATATGGAGATAAGGAGAAGCAAGTAAGTCAAAATGGTTTAATTTTTATAAAACTCTTTTTTTTTTCTTTCTAATAGGTTACAAGCATCTTTTCTTTTCAATCCAAATACTCTTTTTAAAGAGTAAACTCTAATTTTAGTATGCGAAGGAGAAATGGAGAGTGGTGGTTGGAGGAAGGAGGTGGTGGCGGTGGCGGTGGCGGTGGTGGTGGTGGTGGTGATGGTGATTGTGTCTTGAAGAAGAATAAGAGAATGCCTAGTCATTGCCACCTTTTTTGTAAATATATCAAAGGTTAATGGTATAATGTGTACAAAAAATAATAGTTCAATGGTATAATGTGTACTAAAAAAATAGTTCAATGGTATAATGTGTACAGATCCATATGAAAACCGGCTATTCCCGGTCATAATGGTATTATGTGTACAAAAAAAAAAGAGTTCAATGGTCTATTGAGTACAAAAAATAGTTTAATGGTAACATTTTTACAAATCAAATAGTTAGTTACCCTTACAAGTCATAAACCCTTTTAAAAATTGTTCATATGATTACTTTGTTTTGAAAATGGTCCTTCATCATTAATCTTATTAATTTTTCGGTTAGTAGGAAGGGTATTTTTTGTCCATTAAAAATTATTAATGGTTAATCGTGAAAAAAATCTGTATCGAAGTGCTGGTCCCACACAAAATTAAGAAAAAGCCAAAAAGGAATCCACAATTTTAATTTTTTTGGGTTTAAAGTTGGGGTGTAAACGAGCCGAGCCGAGCTCGAGCTCAATTAGGCTCGAGCTCGGCTCGTTTAAGTGTATAAAGCTCGAGCTCGGCTCGTTTCGAGCCTTATGTGTCAAGCTCGAGCTCGTCAAGAATTTAGCAAGCTCGGGCTCGGCTCGTTTACCTATAAATCAATATTTAATATGTATTTTTTATTTTTTAATATTTTTATTATTTAGTATTTAAATATTTAATAGTTATTGTTTAATATATATTTATATAATATATATATATTAGTTGAGGCTCGTTTTGGCTCGCGAGCTTAATTGTTAAAGCTCGAGCTCGAGCTCGTTTATTAAACGAGCTCGAAATAAGGCTCGAGCTCGGCTCGGGCTCGTTTAACTCGAGCTCGAGTCGAGCTTTTAACGAGTCGATCCCGAGTAGCTCACGAACAGCTCGGCTCACTTACACCCCTAGTTTAAAGCATCCACGGTTTGATTTTTGATGATCAAACTTGGATGGGCTTTGGTTTGTGGCTTTGAATATAAACTACACAACCACTATTCACCAACATTTATGAAAATTTTCTTACAAATACTCAAGCATTTGAAGATTTCCGACTTCGTTCGGAATTGGACCACTGAACCCGCAATCAACTAGGATTCTGGCTGACGAGGTTGAAGAATTAGATCGATAAGACAAAAACTGCTTAATTTTCATCAAAATGATCATAGTAACACTTACAAATCTTTTAAGTTCTCCAAATTCCCAATCGCTGGGGTGAGTGATCCATTCAAACCTTTATTGTAAGATAGATTTCTGCATATACAAACGGGTGTAAATATATATGTTTTGATCAAAATTAGAATTACTCTAGATATGGAAGAACTTCTTACAGAGTCTCCAATTCTGTAAGGTGCTCGATGTCATCAGGGAGCCCACCAGTCAATTGCATGCTTGCCAAGGATCTGAGAATTTAAAGAAAGAAAACCGAAGCACAAAATAATGACACTATAACAAAATCAGGTTTACGGAGAGGACGTAGAAAATGTTCAAGTGTCCTAATTGACTGCTTTATATGACTTGTGGGTTTTTATATCTGTAAAAGTGTTGCAATAAATTTGTAGAACTTTTTAGGGGCATTAACACGCTTTTAAGACATTTTTGAAATATAGCTTCATATTAGCTGGTTTATACAACACTTAAAAAACGTGATGCAAAAAAGATAATACATTACTTTATTTTACGAACGTCGTTAAAACTTGTTAAGATGCCCAAAACGTTCTATAAACTTAATTCAAGGCTTTTACATATGTGACGCACAATTGTTTGGTCCTATAAACCTTATTAAGTCCTATAAACTAGTCTAATAGGATTCTTAATAATATATAGCTTTAACGTCCTATAAACTTTTTGTACTCATACTTTATGTTAATTAGACTATTAGTAAATCACTTGAACATGGAAAAGAAGGGCGCACATCGAAGTTACTCGGTCGTCGGTGCACGTGATGCCAATCCAAGTGCCATCACATGGCTCGGAGCCATCAACCCAGTTAAGTCGTGTGTTCTGCCAAGCATCCTTGAGAGCCTCTAAAGCAAGATCTACATCATACAAGTTTAACTATCAATCGTCTTTCCGAGAGAAGTGGTGAGAATATGTGAAACCCTTTTAAGTGAAGCTAGATGGACATCGATAAGTGTCTATTGCTGCAAGCTGGATACAAATTACACCAAAGTGGCAATCCTTGAGCTTCAATTTTTCATACCATGTGAGAATATATTACATAAAACCTTCCTAGGTTAATCTCCAAAACGACCATCTAAAAGAAGGTTCCAACATATGTGAAAGAAAATGATTCAAGCCTATGTATATATATATATAGAGTCACCTTCTTTTGTGAACCAGTTAATTTGTGTTAACTGTGTTAACCAATGTCAACCATAGATTGAAATGATCAAGGGCCTAGATTAAGTCCATTTTTTTAGCAATTAAAATTATTTCCTTAATTAAAATTACCCCACAACATAACTGCACAAGGGTAAAATGGGCATAAAACATTGAAATTTGAATGAAGTGCACCCACATGCACTCCTAATCTTTCGGCCACCCAAATCAATCACCAAAACAATATTGCGATTTGGGGGGAAACTGCCGCCATTATCAAACACCCACATATTTGGGTGCACATGTAATTCAAGATACATATGTGTAGATCGATTTAGAACATTCATATAGTGCATGTAATTCAAGATGCATATGTGCACAAAACCAACCGTGGTGGCATCGGTGCACTCCGGGCGTAACACCAGTGCACGCCGACGCAACACCGGTGTACGCCGACGCAACGCGTGCACCGGTGCATGCAGATGCACGCCGACGCAACACCGGCGATACACATGTGTTCTCGACATTTAAACACATGTGTTCGGCTGAGGGAAGTGGCTACGTCGGCATAGACGGAGAAGGAAGCCGACGATACACATGTGATCGCACACCGTAAACACATGTGTTCAGACGACAGAGTAAGGCGGAAACCGTCGTGGAGATGGAGGATTAAGGCTGTGGAACACATGTGCACGGGCGACGGCGGTTTTTGGACGACGGATGACGGCGGCTGTTGGACGACGGGAGACGACGTCTGTTGGAGCGACGGGCGACGACGGGGGTTGGACAACGGGCAACGTTGATGGTTGGACAACGGGCAACGACGGTTGAAGATGATGGCGGCATCAACAATCAGAAATCGGAGGATAGCAGTTGAAGTGATGGCGGCAGCAAGGTTGAAGATGATGGCGGTTCACATGAAGAAACCGATCGGCTGGAGCAATTTGATCGGAGATTGGGATTCAAATTTGAAAAGGAAATTGAATAAATTATGAATTAAATTCCTACAAATTAGGAAACTGATTTTTGATTGGCTTCAAAGACAAATGACAAAACTACCCCTACACGGTTTAAAAAAATCAATTACAATGCTTGAATCTGATTGGCTAGAAGAAGGTTAACACAGTTAACACAAAAAACATGGTTAACAAAAGAAGGAATCTCTCTCTCTCTCTCTCTCTATATATATATATATATATATATATAGGAAAGTTAAAATGTGAACTCAATTTTGGTTGTGAACTGAGGACGAATCTTAGCCACTCATCCGGTCAATAAAGTCGGCTTTGACTGGGTACCCTCTTTTAATAATCTCCACCCTCCCATGAATCGGGTCAATCATTCGTGATCGCTTCCACCGTAACCGAAGATGTGTGGCTAAGATTCGTCCTTACGTTCGCAAAAAAATTGAGTCACATTTGAACCTAACCCTATGTGTGTATGTGTGTGTATATATAAAGAGGAATTTTCATTTGTGAACCATTATTTTGGTGTGAACTTGTGAACCATATCTCAACCTTACAAATTCAAAATCGACGGTCAAGATTAATCATCATGGAAGTTTCCTAAAATCATGGGCGGTTGTTAACATTAATCATGGAACTAATCTTAACCGTCAAAAAATGATTTGGGTGGCTAGGATTAAGTTCATAAGTTCACATCAATATGCATGGTATTTTCACTAAATGCATATTATAACATGGGGTGCACATTGTTTCATGAATGTTCAATGGAAGTATCACTTTCATGCAATTCATCGCATAAATCATTACGTGCATTGACATCTGTTGTTGAAATTCGATGAAATCATGTAAGTACATCTAGAGAACCGATGAGAATCTATATAAACGGGCTAAATAATTGATTTAGATCAAGGTTGTACGGGTTGTAACCTTTTAAGGGGTTGTATAATAACCATGGCCTATATATATATATATATTAGTTAGATCCTCATGAGATGCATCAAATCAATTCCTTTTTAAGCCGCAATTCACAAGAGAATATTTGATTAAAAGCAATTAATGGCTTAAAAACATTTCTCATACTTCTCACATTCATGACTTAGTTCCATTGATAAGAAGCATTAGAAGTGGTAATGATATGCACGGGATCAATCCTCGTATCAAGCGAGATTCATATTTAGGTGGGCTTAAGATTAAAGTGATCAGAGGTTAATTCCATTTCGGGGGTTAACTCAACTTCTTACAAGATCATTTGCTTATATATATATATATAGAGGGATTTTCTTTTGTGAACTTATTTTTTGTGTGAATTTGTGAACTCAAGCCAAAACGACAATTTCATAGGTTAAATCTATGAAATTGGTTCATGAAATTGTTTAATATGATGAAATTATATTATATAATTCATTTTTTGATGAAAATGTTTCGTATTTCGGTATTTTTTACGTAACTTTTCCACTCTTATGAAACTGTTTCATATACTTTTATGAAACCTTTTAATTTCACGTAAAACCACCGAAATATGAAACAATTTCAACAAAAAAAATGTTTCGTATAATATAATTTCTTCATATGAAACAATTTAAATAACCAATTTAATCATATAATCGTCTTTTTGGCGAAGTTCACAAGTTCACACAAAAATTAAGTTCACAAAAGAAAATCCCTCATATATATATATATATAGGGGTGGGTTCAAATGTGAACCACTTTTTGGTTGTGAACGTGAGGACAACCGAGAGCGCGACACGTGGCGGATGACTAGGCGCCACGTCAGATCCACGACGGATGACTAGGCGCGATTCATGGGAGGGCATTGAATTAAAGAGGGAGACCACACTCAAAGTCGCCACGTGTCGCGCTCTCGGTTGTCCTCACGTTCACAACCAAAAAGTGGTTCACAATTGAACTTTCCTATATATATATATATATATATAGAGGGAAGTTAATTTGTAAACCACAAAAAAACGTGTAAACCGTGTAAACTCATGGTTGCATACATTAAATCAATGAAACTGATTCATGGAGTTATTTAATATGATGAAAAAGTTTCATAAACATCAAATTTTGATGAAATTGTTTCATATTTCGGTGTTTTTATTCATATAAAACTTTTATCTCGTTTCTGTGAAACTTTTTCATTTTTACGTAAATAAACACATTCATATGAAACAATTTCATCAAAAAATTTAGTATATGAAACATTTTCATCATATTAAACAACTCTATAAAAGATTTTTCATTGATTTACGTATGCAACCATGAGTTTACACGGTTTACACGTTTTTTGTGGTTTACAAATGAACTTCCCTCTATATAGATATATATATATATATATATATATATATATAGAGAGAGAGAGAGAGAGAGAGAGAGAGAGGGATGAAATTTCATTTGTAACCCCAAAAACGGGCGTAAACCGTGTAAACTCATTGTTTCATACGTAAATCAATGAAAAATCTTTTATGGAGTTGTTTAATATGATAAAAGCGTTTCATATATTAATTTGTCCTCATGAGTGGCTAAGTGGCTGAGTGGCAGAGATTCGTCTTCATATTCACAACCAAAATTGCGTTCACATTTAAACTTTCCTATATATATAAACAATTGTAGTTTCTCGAAATTTAAAAACATTGTTCACAGCTATGAAAATGCTCAAATACATAACATTCTACATACAATTAAAATTCTTGAAAAGAAAAATTACTAGAATAAAATAAGTCAACTTACGATCACTATTATGAGCTCTTGTTATCCAAAGTCGTATGAATATGATTATAGCTAATTCCACAATTCTTGAACCCATCACCCCCCAAAGTAAATTGAAGTTCAGAGTGGCAAGAAAGCATTGAAACCCGAAACCAGTTAGTTAATATTGGTTAGCTACATGAAGTGGCCAAGTGGGCATGGATGGAAAAAGGGAATATGTGGTTGAGAAGGTTTTAGTTAGTAGCAAATTATTGGTATCATTAAATTGTATCATAATCATGTTCCCCATAGATGGTTTGGAATTAATTCAGCGATGGAATAGTTTTGTTCAATATTGGCTCCAAGAAAGATGGACTTTTCAGACTAAATACATGTTTGGTTTTTGTGGTTTACATTTTGTTAAGTCATCCAAAATCGAAAAAAATAGGGATTTTGTTTTTTAATTAGCTAGGTAGATGTTTTGGTATGGATTTGGTCCAAAGTATATTAGACCATTCAAAATGGAGGTTCTGTTTGAGGTTCTTCTTGTCTCCCACCTTTTGCTCCTCAGCCTTCTATGGAAGCCTTTGTTCTTCCTTCTCTATCCCCTCTCTCTCTCTCTGAATCCTCTCTCCTCTTTGAACTTCCTCTTCTACCAGAACTCTCTCTTCTTCCAAAACTTTCTCTTCTTCCCTTATCATTGTATCCTCTTAGGTATTCCCTAGTGATCAGTGCTAGGGTCTTCATCATCTCTTTCATAGAGACTTCATCTGTTGGGTTTTTCATGGGTATCCTCGGATCAAACTGATTCGAGGATTATCTCAGATCTATCAAAAACCTCGCTGGTTCGATATATCTCGTAGGTTTAAAACAAACTGTTGAAACCCACGTGATCAGAAACACGCTGTTTCTGATCCAAACATGCGGAAGCGATAAAAGCTAAAAACCCGTAAAAGCCTAATGATCTTAATCGTTTGTAGCTCTAAACCTAAAGGATTAGGTTAGATTAATTTACCTGGATTGCTTGAGACTTAGTCCACCCGTAATCAACCAACGAACGTTCCTCTAGCAGAACCGTGAAATCCGAACAACAAAAACGACCCGGGGGGGGGGGGGTTTGTGTGCGCCGGTTTTGGGAGAGAGGAGGAGGAGAAAGAAAACTGATTTTTCAACTGAAAAGGGCTTGATGTTTCTCAACCCATAGACCTTTATTTATATGGATAAATACAACAGTTTGAATGAGATTCAGCTTCCATATAATAATTATCTCAAATTCATTCCTTTTATAAACTGGAAAAGAATTTGCCTATGATAATTATGATTTATATATATTTATTTAATATATATATAAACCTTATTAATTAACTATTATATATTTATTTATCCAATAAATATATAATATCCTAATTAATTAATAACCCTCCAACTTTGGTAAATCTGACTGAAATTACCCAACTGATTTATAATACACTATTATAAATCTTAACTCTCTATTTCGGGATTTCATCCAACTTTGTTCGACTTATAGGTTCTCACAGGTGTGACCCTCAAGTGTCTTGTAACATTGGATTGTATAATCACTTGGTTTGTCAACTCTGCACATAATTCCTAACAGACTCCCACTTGTGCAAGTTGGCAATACCACCTTTGATTATACGGACCTAAGGAGGCCCCTAGACAGGCACTTAGGCTGACCAGGTTACAAGAACTCTTATACCCAGATTTGGTGATATAAACATTCCGTGAGGAATTGGTATCTATGAAACTACTGTTCATTGATTGGGTATATCTTGGCTTTTCCCTTTGCATCGCGATATTTCATCTGTGAGTATGAGCTTGGAAAGTGTCAACTCTCAATACTCGAGATTCTGTTCTCTTGATTATCTGACTTTCACTGATAGGTAAACGACAAAGAACTAATCAGTTCGTTTGGGCATGGCCATGCACTTCATCAGTATACTTAGTCAGTCAAGATGGGCCCAGAAATATCTCTCTTCTGAGAAGAGGTGCAAATCCCATCTTGCATACCTGCCTTTAACACCACGGCTTCCGCTGAATCTAGTTACACCCTTTATAGCCACCCTGTTACGGCGTAGCGGTTGAGTGCGCTAAGAATTCAGCAGTCCTCATGATATCAAATCAGATACCTCAGGTGATAGGGACAACCACTGTGAGATTTACTTATGACCTTTTCCAAGAAGTAATCTCAACCGCGGATCACGTCCGATATTTGCTACTCTATCAAATATCTGTGCAACTTTTAGTCTACAACACTTGTAGCTGTTATTCAGCAACTGATCATAACTACCTAAAAGTTCACAATGACTTTAACGCCTTATCATGCTCCCACAATGATAAGTTGTCACGGACAGATTTTGAATGAAAACTGGAAACTAGTTTCATTCCTGGATTAATTAAAAACATGCAAAAATGTGAAAGTGATAAAGAAATCAATCTTGTATAGTCCATATTACACACTGTAATAATAACAAGATTTGAATGTCTTTTCTTCTAACAACTTTCATTTTATCTATTTAACATTTGTTAAATACTGGTCTAAAATGAAGTATCACCTACCTTCAGTTTTAAACCCTTTGATTAAAGTTTACCATTTTAATCAAAGTGATAACCAAAAACACAAGTCTGTTTACTTGTATCTGCTAATTATTGTTTTGCAAACACCTCTTAAAACAATAATTAGACTTTTATCATATTCCATGAACTCGGAGACCTGGACTAACTTCCAGTTCCTGAATATGTAAGACTGCAACTTTCCTTAGTTGCTGTGCAGATGAACGATTTCTACCTGAAATCCGATTCCATTTGCAATCCTTGCAAATCTACTGGAATGCTATGTTTTTAATCCAACACTTTAATTATTGATTTTTAAGTCAGTCATGACCTTTGTTTCATGGGTCTTGAAACTTTTATCCTTTTAACTAAAAGGGTAAAATTATATCTTATGAATTCTTATCCTACCTGGATTTATGAATTCCGAGATATATCAATAATTATATCTTTTATTCTTTTATCTCAGACTAGATAGAGAATAAATTGGGCTCCCACTTACTTGCATAAAAACTAACTATTACTCAAAATTTACTATTGACTTAGTCAAAACTTTGATTAGTCAATCCTAATTTCAAGTAATGAACTTTGAGAATTTCCCTTTATGAAACTTAACTGGATTTGGTCAAATCCTAATTCCAGATTTTGGAATCTTTCTAGTTTCATAAATACTGTTATTAACGCCATCTAAGTTAATATCCTAAATTCTCCTTTCAAAACATTTGAATAAAACTTGATCAAACTTGTTTACTTAATTCTGAGAATTTCCTTTTATAAAACTTAACTGGATTTGTTAAAATCCTAATTCCAGAACTTGGAATCTTTCTAGTTTTATAAATGCTGTTATTAACGCTATCTGAGTTAATATCTTAAATTCTCCTTTTTGATCACAAAACTTATTATTCATAAATGTTTTATTCTCAAAACACATTCCTATAGAATCTCGTGTGTTTTTGATAGTTTTTATACAAATTACTTCAATTTCATTAAAGTAATTATAACAGGCATCAACAACTAGGATCATACAAACACTAAGCACAATCAGATATTTCAATTGTCAAGACAATAACTTTTGAAAATTAAAACCATTGAATTATAAAATATAATTATCCAAACATTTTAAAACATAAAACCTCAAAATAACTGTTTTAAAACTATAAATTCAAAAATGTCTTGACTTTAAATCATCTAGTACTTAAGATCCTCGGCAACTCCTGGGCACTTCACTTCATTTCTGATTTCCTGCAATAATCATTTGCTCTAGGTATCAGTATACTTGTAAGCTAACAAGTAAGAAGTGACAAATCAAAGCAATCATAAATTTTCTGAGGTTTACATACCTGCTTCATGACGCTTAGGGCAGTTTTGCCTCCAATGACCGATCTCATTGCATATAAAGCAGCGATTCTCAGTCCTAGCTTTGTTTGGCTTAACCTTCTTGCCCCTGCCCTTGCCCTTGCCTTTCTTGGGTGCACTCTGGATGGCCTGAACTGGTCCTTTTCCCTTGCTGGTGCTAGCATGCCCATTTTTCTTTTTAACCCCTCCGTCTTTTACCATCAAGACATCCTTTGTCTTGTTCTTGTTCCCCATATTTAATTCAGCTGTCTTAAGCATGGAGTGCAATTCTGCTATTGTTTTCTCCATGTTGTTCATGTTGTAGTTGACTACAAAGGGCCTGTAGTCTTCTGACAGTGAATTAAGTATGGTGTCAGTTGCTAGCTGCAACGGAACAGGATGACCCAGCCTCTCCAGATGATCTAAGTGCCGCTTCATTTTCATGACATGGTCACTTACTGATGTTCCTTTTACCATCTTGCACTCATTGAATGCTTTGGTGGCATCGTAGCGCTCTGTACGAGCCTGAGTCTGAAACATGTCTCTCAGCTGGCGGATCATGTCGTAAGCATTTGTATTTATGAGCCCTGTTTGCAGATCTGGGCTCATAGTTGCTAACATCAGACAGGCAACATCAAGGAGATCATCTGAGTGCTTTTTGTGGGCATTTCTGGCAGCAGCCGGAGCGTTTGCCGGAGGTGCCTCCCCAAGTGGCTCTTCAAGCACATACCACTTTCTTTCATGTCTGAGCACAATCATCAGATTGCGCTCCCAGTCAAGAAAGTTAGAGCCGGTCAACTTATCCTTCTCTAGGATAGATCGGAGGGAAAGATTGTTAGTGCTGGTAACAGTGCTTGCCATCTACACAAAATCAAACTTTTGGTCTTAGCAACTGTAAATAGACTAATTTCCAATAAAATGTCAATAAACCCTTAAATGATCAATTTATTGGACTAGGATCCTTATTTCATACGTCCTGATGTGCGTAATGTTCTTGCTCCACCAGACCCGTATTTATTTCGGTAGGTAAGGACTTTTACCAATCATATCTAACTGACATGACTCCTAGATCTTTTCGGGACCATGGCAACTACCTGTGCATGTTTTAGTCCCTCTTAGTGCTTTTTGGCCCGGTACCACCCGGTGAACATTATAGAACCAAAACAGATCTCACCATTTTGGGGACCTGATTACTATACTCTGGCCGGTACCACCCGGAGATAATTCGCAGAGTTATGTAACCCCTTCAGCTTCAGTTTGAACACAGACGTTGAATGTGTGATCACTTACAACGCCTATGTACTTTACGCCAAAGGTGCCCCTAGATGGGTTGCACTACTGATCTATGATTTTCGGGGTTTTGAAAAACTTTATTTCCAGGATTTTGAAAAACTGATTGTTATAAAGGCTACTTATGTTTTAAACTAACTGTTTCAAACATACACGTAATTTTAAAACCAACTGTTCTTTTAAAATTACTTGCTAATTAAAACTAACTGTTTTAATAGCATACCTAGTTGATTAAAATTAACTGTTTTTGTCAACTTAGCCTTTTATATAAAACAATCATCCACTGATTGTTATAAAGAGCAATTGATGTTCTAAACTAACTGTTTTAAATATTCATGTTATTTTAAACCAACTGTTTAAAATATCGGCTAATTGAAATCAACTGATTTAAAGTGTACTGGTTGATTGAAACTACCTGTTTCAATAACCTTTTCCGTCTGACAAAAGCTAACTGTTCTGTCAACTTTGCTCTTTTATAACAATACATTAGGTTTTATTAAAAAACTTCACTTTAAAGGTTTTCGATTGAAAAGTTAATAAAACCTAATTTTTTCTTGTTTTTAAAAAAAATTTTAAAACATATCTAATAAACTAACGGTTATTAGCATCAACTCCGTAGTTAATCATGCACACAGATAATTATAACAACTACGCAATTGTAAAACAGATAATTATAGGATTTGCCAATTTTGTTCCTAGGGACCAATAATGACCTAGTTTTTCTACCACTTCAAAACTTCGCGTAGCTCCCGCTGGCTTCGCCATGCTTGTCAGTACTCCGGTAAGATGAAGAATTTTAATAGCTCCCACTGGCCTCGTCATCCCAAAAGAAAGAAAATTCTATCCTAGGGTCATTATTATATAAGGGGTTGTAAATGGCACGCAGGCCTCCCCGCAAATATGTCAAGGGTCTAGGTTGGCAAAACACTATAATAGATATATATAAACTCAAACTGAGATGTATATATCGAGCTCAAGCAATCACGCAATTATGTGTATATATGCAACAAAAGCAATATTATAATTACGAGAAAAATAAACCTGGATCCGTTAAAATTATCTTGTCTCAATTATAGCAAAAACTTGGTTTTATAACTGATTCGAAAAACAAACTGTTTTATGAATCTTAAAAGAAAATCTTTAGACTGAAGAATGGTTTTAACTTAAAACTGAGATAATAAATCTTAAAATAAAAACCATTTAATCCTTTTACCCAAAAATTATTTCAAAAAGGGGGTTTTATCGACCCAACCATAAAATATTGGTTTATTCAAAAAACAGATAAAATTTTAGTTTCCATAAAAATTAACTAAAAACTGGTTTGAATAAATTTTATCAAATAAAAATAATAATCTTGGGTAATTAAGCCTAAAACCAAATGAACTCCTTTTGGGCCATAACTTGGTCCAAAGAACTGGGCTTACAAGCCCATTACCAAACTGTTCATCAGGGTTTTTGCGATTTGTTCGAAAAACTATCGAGGATCGAAAAATCCTAATCTCGTCTTATCGCTTTGGGATTTCAAAAACAACCAATACCAATCCGTTCAATGAAAAAAGAACGTCGGCCACCACCAAACGGGTGGTTTGTCCTCGGTGGTTGTGTGTGGTCCGGCCACCGGTGTGTAAATATCGCCACCGATCACCACCCACAGGCGATGATCGATGTTTTTGCAATTGAACGTCTATCGTTACTCCGGCGACGACGCGTGAGCACTGCCTCCGCTTTCAAGCTTCGGTCCGTAGCGGCAACGACAACCAGTTGCCACCGCCGCCTTTTGTCGCTACCGTCGCCAATCATCACCATCATTAGCCGGAGACGACGGCGATGATAGCAACACCATCACCTATTGCCGTCTGCCACCACCAATCTGGTGGTGGTGCTGGGCGTCTGCCGCCACCGCTAGCTGCGGTTTGGCCGGCGATGATGTTTTTGGCCGAGAACCACCACCATCACAGATACCGTCTTACAACGCCATCGGTTACCACCATCACGGTGGTTTTTGGCTAGCGATGGTTCAATCAGCCGCCGCCTTCCACCACACGCCACCGTTCGACCACCGTTGCCATCGCCACTGGCCGGTGACGACAGCAGCGTAAACGACGCCGCCATCGTCACTGGCCGGCGATTAACAGACCACCGCCATCCACCGATCTGGTGGTGTTTCACCCACGGCCACCACTACACCACCGCGACCGCCGATCTGGGGTGCGGTTTGGTGGTCGTCCTAAACAGCCAACGCCACCATCAGCCACCGTTATCACCGAATTAGTGATTCATGATACCGCTACCACCGCCTGGTGGTTGCGGTTTTGGGTTATGCGCCGCCGCATCCACCACCGTCTGGGTGGTTGCGGTTTGTTGGTTCTATGCGCGGGGGACCGGTGCCGCCACCACCAGCTGTGGTGCGGCCCGGTTGCTATTCCGGTGACGTTCAGATCGGTCCTCCACCGCACATGGCGGTGTGATGATGGTGATGTCGATTAGGGTTTTTGAAAACGATAAACAAGGTTTTTATAAAACATATAAAGATCAGAATTTTTGCTAGAAACAATTTAATTTTAACGGATTGCGCAAGAACTGATAAATTGATAAGCAGATAAAACTAAACGATTTATTAACAATGGCTCTGATACCACTGTTGGGTTTTTCATGGGTATCCTCGGATCAAACTGATTCGAGGATTATCTCAGATCTATCAAAAACCTCGCTGGTTCGATATATCTCGTAGGTTTAAAACAAACTGTTGAAACCCACGTGATCAGAAACACGCTGTTTCTGATCCAAACATGCGGAAGCGATAAAAGCTAAAAACCCGTAAAAGCCTAATGATCTTAATCGTTTGTAGCTCTAAACCTAAAGGATTAGGTTAGATTAATTTACCTGGATTGCTTGAGACTTAGTCCACCCGTAATCAACCAACGAACGTTCCTCTAGCAGAACCGTGAAATCCGAACAACAAAAACGACCCGGGGGGGGGGGGGTTTGTGTGCGCCGGTTTTGGGAGAGAGGAGGAGGAGAAAGAAAACTGATTTTTCAACTGAAAAGGGCTTGATGTTTCTCAACCCATAGACCTTTATTTATATGGATAAATACAACAGTTTGAATGAGATTCAGCTTCCATATAATAATTATCTCAAATTCATTCCTTTTATAAACTGGAAAAGAATTTGCCTATGATAATTATGATTTATATATATTTATTTAATATATATATAAACCTTATTAATTAACTATTATATATTTATTTATCCAATAAATATATAATATCCTAATTAATTAATAACCCTCCAACTTTGGTAAATCTGACTGAAATTACCCAACTGATTTATAATACACTATTATAAATCTTAACTCTCTATTTCGGGATTTCATCCAACTTTGTTCGACTTATAGGTTCTCACAGGTGTGACCCTCAAGTGTCTTGTAACATTGGATTGTATAATCACTTGGTTTGTCAACTCTGCTCATAATTCCTAACATCATCGTCATTAGAACTTTTATCACTGTCAACATAAAAGCACCTTCTTCTTCTTCTTCTTCTTCTTCTTCATCTCTTTACCCTTTCTAGAGGTTCCTTCAGCCACTAATGCTAGAGGTCCATCAATGATCTTCTTCATTTGCAACACTTGATGTTCCTGACTCACCAAGGAACCAAACAAGTCTGACAGAGACCAGGCTTCTAGATCTAAAGCAGCTCTCATAGACATGGTTAGGTGCATCCATTTTTCACCTAGACTCTTAGGTAGCGTTTGGTACGCAGACAGGTTTTGACAGGACAGGACGGAACAAAACTGGATAGTACTAGACTGGACGGGATAGGACTGGACATAACAAATGTTTGTTTTGTGTTTAGTACGCCTAGGACTGGACTGGATATAACTAAATAAGTTCCCTAAAAATATTTGATGATAGTTGTGGAGAACGTGAAGATGGTGGATAGTGGTGGTGGTGGTGATGGAGGTGACCAATGGTGGTGGTGGTGGTGGTGGAGGTGGCGATGGACAGTTGTAGAGGTGGTAGGTAATCGATGGTAATAATAGAAGTGGTGGAGGAGGTTATTGTAGTGGAAGAGGAAGTGGAGGTGGCCGACTAGTGGTGGTAAACACTAAAATAAAATAGAGTTAATTACATATTTGGTCCCTGTGGTTTACACGAAATTACGATGGAGGTCCCTGAACCCTAATTTTCATGCCTACGGTCCTTGTGGTTTGTATTTCGTTATGATGGTGGTCCCTTACCCTAACTTCTGTCAAAGTTAGCTGTTAAAAAAATGGTAAAAGACGAAAGTACCCTTACTATAAAACTAACCCTTCCCCTCCCCTCTTCCCCTCTTCCCTAACCCTAAAACCACCCTAACCCTAAAAGGTTAAAACCACCCCAACTAGCAGCCACCACCGTAGACGCCGGCCACCTCCACCGCCGGCGACCTCCCCGCCGCCGCCCTTCGCCTGCTAACCCACCACCACGTCGCCGTCTCCTGCTGCAGAAACGGACCTCCACCGCCGCCGCCCTTCGCCTGCTAACCCACCACCACGTCGCCGTCTCCTGCTGCAGAAACGGACCTCCACCGCCGCCGCCCTTCGCCTGCTAACCCACCACCACGTCGCCGTCGCCTGCTGCAGAACCGACCCCCACCGCCGCCGCCCTTCGCCTGCTAACCACACCACGCCCCGCCGCCTGCTGCAGAAACCGATTTTGATCTGGATCTACGATATTCGTGTAAACCGCCACCCCTTCGAAATTATGATATGGATCTGGATCTCCAGATCTGTGATCTGGTGATGGTGGTAGTGGTTGTGTTTGGAGACTAGACGTGGAATCCCGTCGTCGGCTGCCGATCGTCTGAAATCGGATCTGGAATCCCATCGCCGTCGTCGTTGTCAGCTACTTTCGTCTCCGTCATCTCCAACCACCACCACCCAATGTTGCTCCACCGCCACCACCCACCGGTCGTCTGAAATCAGATCTGGAATCCGTCGCCAGCCACCAACATCGTCGTCATTTGAAACCGTGTGAAATCAGATCTGGAAACCCGTCGTCGGCCACCGATCGTCAACCGTCGAACCCAGATGCACCCATGGCCAGATCTGGAAGATGGGAGACAGAGATGAAATCGAAGGAAAAACATATCTTAGGTTCGTTCGAAGACAAGAGACAGAGATGAAATCGTTGGAGAAGCAAGGACAGTCGATATGGTTTCCAGATTCAGTTTCTTCTACTTCTTTTGATTTAGGTTTTAAATCAGATCTTCCCAATAAAATGTTGTTATTTACTTTTTTGTGTTGAAGATGGATTTGATTTGAGTACATATAAAAATGGGTTTTTTTGTATTTCATTCAGATCTGCATTTCATTAATGGTTTAGATGTTTGCTTTTTAATTTCGTTGATGGATTTGATTTGAGTATATATAATAATGGGTTCCTTGCATTTGATTCATATCTGGATTTCATTAATGGGTTTAGATGTTTGCTTTTTCATTTTGCTGATTTGGTCGGAGAAGACGATCAGAAAAGTAGGCTGGAGATGGGTGGTGGTGGCGGCGGCAGTAGTAGGTAGGTGTTGGTGGTGGTGGATTGGGGTGGCCGGATTTCTGCTTGATGGTGGTGGGTGGGTGTGGGTGTTGGTGGTGGTGGGTGGTGGTGGTGGTGGGATGTTGGTGGTGGTGGGTGGTGGTGGTGGTGGGATGTTGGTGGTGGGTGTTAATGGTGGTGGTGATGGTGGTGTAATGGTGGTGGTGGTGGTGGGTATTAGTGGTATCAGGAAGAAGATGCAAAAAAAGTAATAAAAAACAAAAAAAAATTATGAAAGACGAAAATACCCCTGCCCTAACGGAGTTTTTTAACGGACGTTAGGGCAAGGGACCTCCATCATAACGAAATGCAAACCACAAGGACCGTAGGCATGAAAATTAGGGTTCAGGGACCTCCATCGTAATTTCGTGTAAACCACAGGGACCAAATATGTAATTAACTCAATAAAATATTATATTGAAGTTTTATATCAAACGAGTGTTAGTTAGTAATATATATTAGTTTTTGCCTCATTTATGTCCCATGTTGTTCCACTTATTTTGGTGGAATAAAAAAAGCCCTTTTTGTTCCATGTTGTCCCACCTTGTCCGTGTTCCTGTCCAATATGGAGAGTGGGAGGTTTTGATTGTGAACCAGTGCTCATGAATGAAGAATTGGTTTTAGCAGCAATGATTCAACACGAAAAAGAAGAAGATGAAGAAATCCGAACAGAAACACGTGTTCTAACTCACAAAACAATATCAAAACAGGTTCAATTGAACAGATTATTCAGTTCTACTCTGATACCAACTGTTAGATCCCAATTAATGTATTGATATTGATATTTACTCAATCAAACTCAAAATAATCAAATTAAACAGCGAAAGTCTTAGAAATGAGTAGAAATAGTATGTGATCGAGGCTAACATATTACAATTGAATGTGTAATATGAAATTTCTCAATAACACCAAGAACACACAATAACTACGTGAAATGATTGAGAGAAAAACTTCAAAAAGTATTTCTATTGAATTTCGGCAATTACAGTATTGGGAGCGCTCTGATTAGAAAGGGATAGACGACTATATATACTAACAAAAAATCCTAACTAACTGTAACGCCCCGTTTTCTAATGTTAAGTTTAACGTTGTTGATCATCCAATTAACTCAATTCATGGTAATTGTAGAAGTTGAGGGACCAAAGTGTTATTCTGGGAAGAAGAGGGGGTGGGTTATAGGCTATTGAAAGAGAGAACCCCTTAATTCCCTTGTCAGTTTTGGGGACGTCCAGAAAGAGAGAGAAGGCGATTTGGGAGAAGGGAGACAAGGAACACCAATTGGAGGTTTGCAGTGGATTGTTTTCGTTTGTAATCGCATTCCGCTCTGTAAAGGTATGAACTTTATGTGATTTGTAGCCAATTGGTCTTATGTTGGAGTGAATTGTGAATTAGGGTTATGGTAGAATGATGATCATAAAGTCATCAATTGGCGTGTTAAGGATGAAATTAAAAGGTCATGTTGGTTTCGGTTTGTGAATTGTGATCAATCGATCAAAGTTTCATGTTGTTTGTGTAAAATTGATGTTAATAATGGTTAGAGTATGTTTGGGATTGAAGTAGGAACTTGGTTTGGAAGGGAATTGGTCGAAATTGGTGATTTGGGTTGAAAACCCTCGTTTTTGGGGCTGAAATCCCCAACTGGGACGATCAGGCCCAATCGGCGGGTTTCATGCGGGTTACAACCCACATGAAACCCTCGGGAAGGTCTGTTTGATTTTTGCACTTTTCCAAAACGGGTTCAGTTGGGGTTCTTTTGTTTGGGCTTCTATTTAGGACATTAAAACTTAGTGTTTGGCAAAGTTTGGTAGTAATTGAATGAGTGTAGCTTCGGTAAATGGCTAAGATAGTTCGGGTTAAGCTTAGAACTCACTTCGAACTATGTGTTGATATGTCTTGCATGTGTATGTCTAGGTAACTTGCTTTGAGCACTATACTAGCACGTGTGTGAGTAACCCGAGCTACTACCAGGTGAGTACTCTATCTATATTAATGTGGTTATGCTTATGTGATTGTTATGCATATGTGATTATGTGTTGCTATGGTTATGTTAATGCCTAGGTGGTACTCGTTACCCCTAGGGGAGATGTATTCCTTCGGGAACAAGGCATGATAGTACCTATGGTGGTAGCAATACCCCTGGGGAAGATACGTTCCTTCGGGGACAATGGATCAAGTTATGGATTAAGCGGCCTGGTACCAGTGTCAAAGGATCAAGTTATGTGATATGTGATTGCGATGCACTCAGTTATGTATGTATGATTATGTTTGTATAGATATGTGCTCACTAAGCGAAAGCTTACCCGTTGTTATTCCACCTTTTTAGTGTCAGGTACAACATCAGTTAGCAAGGGCAAGGCTCACGTGTGATGATCCCGCAGGTGGCAGCTCAGTCAGTCATGTTAATGGATTATGGTTTTGGAAGAGGACATGCTTATCTTGTCATTTTATTAATGTTTTAGTTTAATTGGGACGAAGGATGTCGTGTTTTGGGCATGAGCTTAGACTCGGTTATGTTTGATTACTTCTTTTCTTAAACAAATGTTTTGGCTAAATTCTTTATCAAGTTGAGACTTTTGACAAGCTTCCGCTTATTTTAAATGTTTTTCCTAGATTAAATGTTGTGGATTTTAAGGTGTTACAATTGGTATCAGAGCCAGGTTTAAGGGATTCAGGCATTCACCGGTAGTGAGTGTTTGAACTTAAACCAAGTGTTCTTGTTTTCTAACTAAGAATTTTCAAAATTTGGAGTTGGATAAGAAAGGGATAAGAGACTGAGCTGCGGACCGGGACATCAACGTGAGGTGAGAACACTATACTTGGATAAGAAAAGCATGTTACTTTGTTGATAATGATAAGTCATGTCGACTTGATATGTTATGTATGTTATGATACGAATATATGCATGAGGCTATGTTATGTATGGGCATGATAATGAGTTATGTATATTGTTATAAAGCATGAGGTCCTATATAAAGGACTTAGGGAGCAGGTATCACTATGATAGTTGTGGAGAAATGAACGAGTATGAGTTCTTAATGTTAAGTGGTTTAGAATGTGTTATTATGATGAATAGAAACTATGGAATGGTAGACATACATGTTGTGCCTTTGTGTAGACTTATGGTTATGTGGTTACGAGTAGAAGAGCATGATGCATGTTTTATGTGATTGAATGGTAGGTGAGCTGTTAAGCTCTAGTGTAAAGGTTATGTATGGGACAACTAGTCGGAATTAGGATCTTTGTGATGGTGTCGAGGCTAGATATGTAGGATGTATTTATAGTGATACAAGGGCCCGTATCATTGCAAATACATTGTGCATATCAGGGAATTGACATGGTTACAAGGAGTTCTATGAACCTACTGGATTGTCGGGATGGGGTAGTAGCATGATAGGACCTTCATGAGTGTCCGTAAGGTAAGTGGTTAGACCCCTGAGAGGCATGTGATGAGGAGAGAATTGGAAGCTAAGGTCATTGACCTAAGCTAGTAGATGGCATGGGACAAAAAGTAGAGTGGTGTTAAAGTAGCATGTTAATTGAATCAGTAAGAATAGACCACTCAGTAGCATTTGATGAAAGGAAAAGTATAATGAGAGTCGTTGATCCGAATAGTTGTAGTCAAGGTGAGAAGGAAAGTGTCATCTTTTAAGTGTGATGATATTGGGATTAGTATGGGATGTAGACAAGGTGTCTTCGTTATGTTGGGAATTATGACGACTGTCTTGAATTACCGATAAGGGTTAGAGAGTGTAGCATGTGAGGCAGAGGAGTTCTCCATGAGTTACTTCCTGGTCTTTCGAGCGTTGGGAGCACGATGTAACCCAGGGGGTTAGCAGCAGTTAGAAGCAGACATGACCATATAAGCCGGCGATCAGGCTAGAGCAGTTAGTTACGAAAATTCTCGGCATGACAATCGTCGATTTTCAAAGGAAAGAAGGATCCAGTGGATAACACCCAGCGGATTTCAGAAACAGAAGATGTGTCGTTACACGAAGATACTGAAGCAGAGATGCAGGAATTTGTGGTAATGATGAAATGTACTGACATTCATCAGATGCATGAACCAGCATGGATTAGAAAGCGAGAATTAGAAAGGCAAGAAAGAGGAGTGATACCTCCAAGGCTTGGGGGCGTGTATCCATGTGTTATCACCCAAACTAAAGCCAGAATTGGTTAGTGATGTGGTAAGAGTTTTCTATATTTTAGAGAACGGTGTGTACCTTAGAGAGAGGTGGAAGGGTTAGGCAGTGAAATTGTGGCAAAGATATGAATTACTAAATGGATGAATGAGACTACCGACAAGTCTTTAGAGCAACCGCTCACTTGTTCGGAAATTTTGTTCGAAGCATGTTGCGAATGAAGGAATAAAGGAATACAGTAGACTTGATTTGTTGAGATGTTTGGATGCAGAGACTAAAAAGACCGAGCCTGTTATCCAAATTGATCCTTGTTTGAGCCTTGTGTTTCCTACACTGGTGGTTACACCCGTAGGCTTCGAGGGTCAAGTAAGGACTGTTTGGATTTGGTTGTTTGAGGTCAAGGAGGTGACGTGTACGGTTTTGCAAGAGATAGTCGTTGAAAAGAGTGTGATAGCTAGAGACGTGTTCGAAGGAAGTGTGATAGAGTTGGGGAGTAGTGAGATTCCGTGTCGATCTCATACCCATCCCTAAGGGAGAAATTAGCATAGTGTTGGGGTAGATTGGTTGAATTGCAATGGAGCTCACATTAACTGTGAGAACCAGCAGATGGTGATTCGGAACCCAAGTGGGGGAGAATTGACCATAGTGAGAGAAGGAAGAAAGAGACTACTGAAATGTTCACGTTAGCTAAGGCTAGGAAGCATGTTCTTCGTGAAGTACATGGTCTCTTGGCGGGTTGTGGTCGACAGTCACAACGGGGAAAGGAAGAAGACAGTTGCAGATGTGCCAGTGTTCAGGGAGTATCCGGATGTATTCTCGATGACTTGTCTGGTATTCCTTCCGAGAGGCCAGTGGAGTTTCGTGTTGACTTGGTTCCGGGGGCGGCACCGGTAGCAAAAGCTCCGTACCGGTTAGCACATTCGGAGACGCAAAAGCTTTTGAAACAGTTAGAGAAACTGTTGGAAGAGGGGTTGATTCGTTCCTATGAGGAACCCCTATCCTGCTCATAGACTATTAGGAATTCGGCGAGATTGTCAATAAAGAGTAGATACCCGCTGCCGAGGATCGACGATCTCTTTGATCAACTTCAGGGAACCACATGGCTCTCAAAGATAGATCTTCGCTCAGGGTACCACCAGTTGAAAGCTAGAGAGGAATATGTGCATAAGACGGCCTTTCGTACTCGCTATGGGCATTTCGAGTTCATTGTAATGCCATTCGGGTTGACGAACACGCCAGCAGCTTTTATAGACCTGATGAATCGGGTCTGCAGGAAGATGTGGATAGGTCAGGGATCGTATACTTAAACGATGTACTGAACTATTTGGATCGAAGAAGGAACATGTGGAGCGTTTACGAGATGTATTGGAAATCTTACGCAAAGAATGTTATGTGGAAACAAGAGAGGACAGCAGCACTCGGAACCTTGGGGAGTTGGTTAAGTGAAGCATTAGTGTTGGCTTCACCAGAGAAAGTAGAGGATATGACAGTTTAGTATGATACTTTTACCTCGGGTTAGCGGTATTATGATGTAGCATGGGAAGTAAGTAGATAATGTAAAGAACTAGATTGTGTGATAGGTCGTATGTGATAGTAGACGATAGATAACTATGTCAGACGCGAATGGCATGTTTTGTGTGTGCATGTGGACAGCCTTGTACTCGTAAGGGTCAGGGGGGATAGTATCGTTCTCGTTAGAGAAACGGCATGAATAGTTCCGTTCTTGGAACGGATGGCAGTAGCATGTGTAGAGATGGTTACGTTACGGAATCCTTGTAACCTGTAGAAAACGACGTGGTGGTGGACGTGTTTTGGGTTGTGACCTGGACTAGGCAACTCCAAAACGTAACCGTGAGGGAGTAGGGGTGACCGGTTAAGGCCCTATATCTCCAAAGCGGACATTATCGAACCATAGTCGTCAAATACAGGGTTACATGGATTCTTGTTATGTAAGAGGACGAAAGAAACTTATGCTAATGATTTTAAGTGATGTTTGGCACATGCATTTTTTTTATGTTTCAAAAGAGGATTGGTCTTGTCTTATGTTTTAACTAGTGAAATTTTTATGGAAGGATGTTGGTTTTACTATTTTATGACTTTTAAACAAGGTTTCCGCTAAATTTTAAATAGTTTCCTTAAAATTTACGTTTTGATAAACTGGGTGAAACCAATACTTGATAAAAAATGTTGATTTTTGTACATGTTTGAAATTCTAAACGTTTGATGGGACGATGTTGGTCTAATCGGGTTTTATGATTTTTTTTTGCTTGCTTTTAAAAGTTTTTATTAAATACATGTTTTACAAATTAAAGGTGGCGGATAAGTTGACAGCGATAACCTCGCTAGTAGGTATGTTTAAGTAGTCACAACGAAAGGCAGATATGAACGAGAATCCGAGGAAGGATGGAACTAAGGGTCAAGTGGTTCGGTTGATACCGACGGTTGTAGTCATTTAAGTCGTTGGGACTATGTATAGTTTCCAGTATCAGAGACGTAAGGTCAAATTTCTAGTGGCCAGAGTTGAAAGGGGATGTGGAAAAGTGTCGGATATGTCTAAGAGTGAAGGTTGAGTAAAGTTAGAGTTACCAGTTGGAAATAAAAGCTTGTGACGAAGGTTTTGAGTACAAGGTTAGTTGTACTCTCAGAGATCATGATGTTTGATGGGAAATAGTGGACAGATCGACGGTCAGACTTAGAGTTTAGCGGGTGGGATAAGTGCCTCAGAAAGTGTTACCTTGGACTTGGGAACCTGAAGAAGAGATGCGGAGGAACTACCCGGAGTTGTTCCAAGCATAAGCGATTTCGAGGACGAAATCCTGGTAAGTGGGGGAGAGTTGTAACGCCCCGTTTTCTAATGTTAAGTTTAACGTTGTTGATCATCCAATTAACTCAATTCATGGTAATTGTAGAAGTTGAGGGACCAAAGTGTTATTCTGGGAAGAAGAGGGGGTGGGTTATAGGCTATTGAAAGAGAGAACCCCCTTAATTCCCTTGTCAGTTTTGGGGACGTCCAGAAAGAGAGAGAAGGCGATTTGGGAGAAGGGAGACAAGGAACACCAATTGGAGGTTTGCAGTGGATTGTTTTCGTTTGTAATCGCATTCCGCTCTGTAAAGGTATGAACTTTATGTGATTTGTAGCCAATTGGTCTTATGTTGGAGTGAATTGTGAATTAGGGTTATGGTAGAATGATGATCATAAAGTCATCAATTGGCGTGTTAAGGATGAAATTAAAAGGTCATGTTGGTTTCGGTTTGTGAATTGTGATCAATCGATCAAAGTTTCATGTTGTTTGTGTAAAATTGATGTTAATAATGGTTAGAGTATGTTTGGGATTGAAGTAGGAACTTGGTTTGGAAGGGAATTGGTCGAAATTGGTGATTTGGGTTGAAAACCCTCGTTTTTGGGGCTGAAATCCCCAACTGGGACGATCAGGCCCAATCGGCGGGTTTCATGCGGGTTACAACCCACATGAAACCCTCGGGAAGGTCTGTTTGATTTTTTGCACTTTTCCAAAACGGGTTCAGTTGGGGTTCTTTTGTTTGGGCTTCCATTTAGGACATTAAAACTTAGTGTTTGGCAAAGTTTGGTAGTAATTGAATGAGTGTAGCTTCGGTAAATGGCTAAGATAGTTCGGGTTAAGCTTAGAACTCACTTCGAACTATGTGTTGATATGTCTTGCATGTGTATGTCTAGGTAACTTGCTTTGAGCACTATACTAGCACGTGTGTGAGTAACCCGAGCTACTACCAGGTGAGTACTCTATCTATATTAATGTGGTTATGCTTATGTGATTGTTATGCATATGTGATTATGTGTTGCTATGGTTATGTTAATGCCTAGGTGGTACTCGTTACCCCTAGGGGAGATGTATTCCTTCGGGAACAAGGCATGATAGTACCTATGGTGGTAGCAATACCCCTGGGGAAGATACGTTCCTTCGGGGACAATGGATCAAGTTATGGATTAAGCGGCCTGGTACCAGTGTCAAAGGATCAAGTTATGTGATATGTGATTGCGATGCACTCAGTTATGTATGTATGATTATGTTTGTATAGATATGTGCTCACTAAGCGAAAGCTTACCCGTTGTTATTCCACCTTTTTAGTGTCAGGTACAACATCAGTTAGCAAGGGCAAGGCTCACGTGTGATGATCCCGCAGGTGGCAGCTCAGTCAGTCATGTTAATGGATTATGGTTTTGGAAGAGGACATGCTTATCTTGTCATTTTATTAATGTTTTAGTTTAATTGGGACGAAGGATGTCGTTGTTTTGGGCATGAGCTTAGACTCGGTTATGTTTGATTACTTCTTTTCTTAAACAAATGTTTTGGCTAAATTCTTTATCAAGTTGAGACTTTTGACAAGCTTCCGCTTATTTTAGATGTTTTTCCTAGATTAAATGTTGTGGATTTTAAGGTGTTACACTAACTCCTTAAGATCTTGACATGTGGCCCAATCTTGGACGAGATGATGAAAGGAAAACGTGAGAAAGGCACGTGAATATGCCGTTTAAATAACTGCTCTGTTGAGATTTGGGTGAAAAACTGATTCTTCACAGAGATAGGATTTTGCAGATCCTTTGTGAGACATTCAGAGGTCTGCTTGCATTTGACTTTGTGAAACTTCTGTCACTACTCCTCTGTAGTCATCTACGGAAATCCTTCTGTCAGAACATACTTGTATCCTTTTCTATACTTTAATAATAATGAATTCTGGAGCTAACAAGTCCAAATGTCCTAATCCATCATGAGAGTGCACACAAATCTTAGATCAATAAACCCGTTACGAGAGAGGAGAGAAGAAGAGAGAGAGAGAGAGAGAGAGAGAGAGAGAGAGAGAGAGAGAGAGAGGAGAGAGAGAGAGAGAGAGAGAGAGAGAGAGGAGAGAGAGAGGGGAGAGAGGGAGAGAGGAGAGGTGAAGCTATGTCGTGCCGTCACCAACGGAGAAAAGAAACAATCGAAGTTGATTTAGGATTAGGGTAATTGATTAAGCACGAACGGAAAGGAAACCCTCATCTAGTCATCTGATCATGTAAATAAAAAAAATTTAAAAAAAATATTTTTTTTAACCTAAAATGATAATCGAGTTAATGGATAAACCCACAAACCCATATATCAACCCAAACATAACCCGTATAATAAACATGTTATGTAAGAGATTAAAAAGTTCAGTCCAAAACCTTTCAATTTCGTATCGTGTCAAGAATTGTCACCGTTGCTTATGTTGGACAATTTTTCCAATCCCAAATTTTTAACGAGTGTGAAAACCCGATTTAATTTTTCGTACGGGGCCTCGCAAAACTCAGGAACGGGACGCTACTTGTAAGTTGTCTTTTTAGCAGATAAACCCAACCATCCCAAGAGCAAGAAGAAGAGGTCTCGTAGATGCCACGGAGGTAAAAACAGAAAGCTAATCATGGTTTACATACGCTGAAAGAATCATCATCCACCTTTCAGCTACTATTTCTAAACAAGAATTCAAGATTGTTCATTTTCATCTGAAAAAAAAAACATCAAAGAAAGAAAGAAGGAATAAGAGATTATGGATTGCTCATGGAAATCAAGAAGCAAAAGAAGATTGAAGAAGAACTAGAATGAAACCAATCACTGCTATCTCAAACTCACTTTCATCCTCACTTTTTGTTATTAATGCACAAACTTCATCTTCCAAGATTGTTGCCCAGAAGAACAAGAATTCCCAATCTCCTAAGGTCAGAATTTCTCTATTGTTTACTTTCAGATTAAAGATTGGTCAAAATGTCATAATCTTGGTTTTCAATTTAAAGAGTGGATGACCTTATTTATTAGGGTTTTTGTTGGGTGGAATTTGTAACTTCATTTGTTACTATAAAGTAAACTCTCTCAGTGAGATCATAATACTTTCACACACACCAAATTGCCAGCAGTGGTAAAGCAACATTATGTTAGTAAGAGTTAGGGGGCTGATTCAACATCTATAAGGCCAGGTTTTGGATCTGTATGGGGTTATTCTATATCTCTATTTACCCCAAATTAATAATATGTATTTTCTTGCCTAGTGGGTATTAAGTAATAGCATGTAGATCATAATACTTTCACACACACCATTAAGAAGTTATAAGAGTTCCTAATTTGGATTCAAACTAAATCTACTACAGCCTATGGAACTAAATAAAGCTCAACTTGAAACCTATTATTGTTTATTAACTTATTATGAGCCTAATTATAAACAGCATGTTTTCATCGCTAGTGCACCAAAGAATAACATTCAAAAAGTGGCAAATAATGCTGATTTTAGCGGTACTGCATTTGAGGCCGCTATTTGACCACTGTGATTTCCTAGCACTGCTTTAGCGGCGCAATTGACAACAGAGGGTCAATGTGGTAGAGGTGGTGGTGGTGGTGGTGGTTGTAGTGGGTGGCTGTGGTGGTGGAGAGGAGGTTGTTGTAGCAGAGGTAGAAGTGGAGGTGAAGGTGGTTGGTTGTGGCCGCTAGTAGTTGTGGTGGTGGTGAACGTTAAAACAGATACCATACTAGGGTCTAGGATTACATAGAGGGTAAACCCCATCATAATGGTGGAGGTGGCCACCTATGGTGGTGGTGACGGCAATTGGCCATGGTGGTAGATGGTGGTTGTGGTAGAAGATGCGGAGATTGTAGACAGTGGTGGATATGGTGGTCGTTGGTGGCATGTCATATAAGGGTTATATCAGATGATCGTGATTGGTAATATTTTAGTTCCGTTGTCATCCTTGTCTCATGTTGTTCCACCTACTTTGGTGAAACAAAAAAAAAAAAAAAACTTTTTTGTCCCACCTTATCCGGTCCATGTGGCAGCAAACGTAGAACATTGAGTTTTTGTTCTGTCCAGTGTCATGCCAAACGTCGGACAATGAGTTTTCTCCTGTCATGTTCAGGTCCCATCTACCAAACACAGAGTAATCACACTGGTCATTCTACTCTATGGCTAGCATTGTAGTACTTTCTTGTTACGCTACCAATTCGTACATACCTAGCAATTATTATAACGACCTTTAATATGGTTGATACTTTATTTTATGTGGTTTTTGTTAAACGTTTCTTTGTTTGAACTGTTTTTATTGTCAAGTGTTTCATTCATTGATGTTTTGTTTTGTGATATTCTATAGCTTTTGTATTTTTTGTTGAATGTGCATTTAAAACAATCTCATTTTTCTTGTAAATTGCAAATTGTGAATGTGTTTAAATTCCATGTCAGGTGTATGATGTCCTAGAGGTTCACTAATGTCATAACTTGCTCTAACACTATGAGGACTATGGTAGTAGTTTAAGGAGAATCGACCAACTATAAGGATTACATCATTTATAAATAAGTTTTTCTTCCTTTAACAACCTTTATTTCAGTAGGGCTCTGAGCCACCTGCCAGGATTACATCGAATGTCAAGCAGAATTTGCAGTTCTTGAAGTTATGGAAGGTGACTTGCTAAATGTTGCTCATATTCCTTTTTATCCAGAATCAAGTCTGTTGAAATTTGAATGAAACTTTTGTACTTTTAGGAGTATCAAAAGAGAAAATCCAGCACACCCAAGCCTGCTACTAGTTACCGTAGGAAGAAGGTGGAGAAAGACGAGCTTCCGGATGATGATACCGAGCTCTATCGTGACCCTACTTTGACCCTTTATTAGTAATATTTCTTTCCTGGTCTTGTTTTGATTCAAATTTGTACACTTAAAAAAAATTCATCTAAATTAAGTAACTATTTGGAAAAGCCTCGAGATTTTCTGAAACTATTGAACAGTACAAACCAGGGTGTAGAGGGTGCCGTCCCTGTGTTGCTTGTTGATGGTTATAATGTCTGTGGGTATTGGCCAAAGCTCAAGAAACATTTCATGGGTGGAAGACTTGACATTGCTCGCCAAAAGCTTGTTGATGAGCTGATTACCTTTGGAATGCTAAGAGGTTTGTATACTTTTATACTATAGAGCACTCATGTTTCTGCTAAAAAGTTGAGTTTATTTTATCAAATGATTGTTAAGCAGCTTGCACAACAGCAAACACTCAAGAAATGAATTACTTCACAATATGTACATTTAATATGTGAAATAATTTAACATGTTATTAATTAATGTGTTCTCCTCTTTAAACTATTCAAAATAACTTGCAATATCTTTGTATAATGTGTTATAATTGTCTAGATACCCCAAGATTGGCCTTGTTGGGAGTGCTTTAGTTGCCGGATTAATGCTCTAGTTATTGGCACCATTTTCACCCCCAAGAAAAGACAAACTTTTTGCAAGTTTTTGGTTCTCCATTTGGTCACGATTGGTGAATGTCTTTTGCAATAAAACTTTTTAAAGTTTTAGTAGAAAAATTGATTAGAATTCTTGAAGTTTAGATAGTTTAGAAACTACCTTGATCTTCATAACATATTATTGTATCTTCTGAAAAGGTTTATAGTTAAATTTGTAAATACATGAATAAAGTTAAAATTTTTAGAGTACTATGCATGACCTCAATTCAAAATTCTGTCTTTTATCAGAATACTTTTAGTTGTTAGGTTGCCAGTTATTTCTTGCATTCCCAAAATGTTATATATTTTCATGATTTTGGATTTTGGAAGTATGTCATCCCACTGAAAATGTGTGCATAGTGATATATCTTTCCTTTGTTGTCTTATACTTGTTTTGACATGGAATGATATTTTCATTGCTTTATTTGTCATTTTTTATCTTACTTTGCCTTCTTATTGCATATGGACATTTACAGAGGTGAAAGTGGTGGTTGTTTTTGATGCTATGCTGTCAGGGCTTCCAATGCACAAAGAAAATTTTGCTGGGTATCTATCATTCATAACCTAATATTTGATACTCTTGCTGCCGTGTTTGAGAATTTTAATGGTCCAGTCGATGGTGTTGCATATTATATAATGCTTGATTGTAATGCCTAATTAAATCCATGGCTCTCAATTTTTTGTTGGTAATGAATAATAATTAATTGTGAACATGCTTCCCTTTTTAGCTTTTGTGGTATATAATATATGCTAGCATTACCTGTATATTCATGATGCACCTTAATTATGTTCATTTCCTACTGGTTGTGTTTTTCCTGTTTTAAATTTTTAACAAAATGTGGTTGTAACTAGAGAGTGTCTGATCACTACAATGCCGAGCTTCGGCATGTAACTTTTGTTTGTTGTTGGGATAGGTTCTATGAGTTCTGATGCACTGTGACATCTTATATTTTGCAGTGTTGATATAGTTTATTCAACTGAAACCTGTGCTGATGCATGGATAGAGAAAGAGGTGAGTAGTAAAAGATTATTTTATTGTTATAAGACCTATAAATTGATTGTCATAATCAAAGCCAATCAAATGAATCAATTATAATGGGATGTGGCACATGTTCATATATATATTCATCATTGTGGATAGGAAGAAGGGAGTTAGGGAGGGTGAGGGTGCAAAAGGGGGAGGTTTAGAGAGTTGGCTGGTAGGGTATCAGGGCAGTTTGTGTGTGTTCTCTTACTTTTGTTTCAGCGGGGTTGACTATTTAAAGGGGCCATTGGTTCTATTATATGATTGAACTAGCTGCGATACCATATTGGATTTTTGGCATAATCATAAAGTGTTTGGATGATTTACTTTGAAGTCAGAACTCAGAAGAGAGGCAATGGTTGGTTATATATAATGAAATATAAACCCTGAATTTATTGAAAGGTTGCGGCATTGAGGGAGGATGGTTGCCCAAGAGTATGGGTTGTCACGTCTGATCGTTGTCAACAACACGCAGCACATGGAGCAGTATGTCTTTCTTTCTTTCACTAACATTTTACACTTTGTTTCCATCCTTATCTTTATTATATTTCATCCAGTTATTATGAGGAAGTAAAATCCATATCCTAACTTTAAGTTGCATTAAAATCTTTTTGGTTTATTTGAAAAAAACTCTCATGAAAATGCATACGGTTGTGGATGCTTTTAACTGACCAGTATAGTTTTGGTTTTAGGGAGCTTTCGTTTGGAGTGCAAAGGCGTTGGTCACGGAGGTACAACACCTGTTCTAAATTCATTCCAACATGGCTCTTTTCTCTTGCTTATTTTCTTAAACATTATGACTGTAAAAATCTTACACCATAAATGATGCCCTTTCGATTGACTAAAATCTTACACCGTAAAAAAGCTAAGTAATAGTGTAGGCTCTCATCGGTAAGGGATTACTCCTTAGGGGTCTTTGGGATTGCTTATTTAGAACAACTTATGCTTATTCTAAAAAGTGCTTATTTGCGTTTTCAAAAAGTCAAACCATTTTAACTTCTCAAAAACTCCTTAATTGCGTGTTCTAAAAGCCATAAGCCCTTTTTTCCAAACACTCAAAACAACTTATCTGCTTTACTAAAACATGATAAGCAGATAAGGAGTTTAAATAAGCAATCCGATACACCCCCTTGGTTCTCAAATGCTTCAAACTTTTCTGCTAGACTTTCAAAGCATTCATGTCTTCCCCAAAACCTTTTCGCAAAGCAGCGTGTGTTCTCGAAAACATCCCCTCCACTATTTGGGGTAGACCCCAAACCCTAATTTTGATTGGGATATGCTTGGTCTGTTTGGTTTGGTTTACCAGATACTTTTTGGACCCTATCCCTTTTTGGATGAACACATCTAGGTTGACTGACAGATTGTACCAGATCTCCCCATCCACATTTGGAACTGAGGTAGCTGCTTCGGATCTATTTCATTTGTGCCTATGGTAGATATTTACTCTGCTAGTCTCCAACCACGTGCCGACCTACATAAGGGCATACATGTCCCATACCACTGCTTCATGGTACTGCCGTATATTGTTTTTTGTGTGACCCTATATTTCTTAAAACTCAACGTACTACAAAAGTTGTTATAGCTGAGTTGGTTTACGTCGCTAGATTGAAGTTCATGTTCGAATTTCATATCCCGTGTTTACCTAATTTCTTGTTTTTGTTAGCTTTTCTAATTTTGCTTTTTCTTTTTTTACAAAATAAATAAATAAATGAAGTATGAAATAGAGGTCCATGAAAAAGGACCTAAGTAGTTTCTCTCCTTGCAATTTCAAGGAATAAACTAATAGATTTGCACAATTTATTTATATGAAATGGTGTAGTATTTGTAGCTTTCATCCTTATGAAAAAACTCTTAGGTCCGCCTCTGTCTCCGACCAAAGGAGCTGTACACAATGCTTCAATTAATGTACAACACGTTTATAGGCATACATGTTGATTAAGTTAACTAGGTTTCTTAGCCTCTGAATTACAAGCAAACGAATTCCGCTCCAGGGCGGGGGTGGCGTGGGGCCGTGGGGGTGAGGTTGGAATAGATGCAAACCGGTCATCTATTCGTAGAGCAGAGCAGCGGATTTAGACGTACATTTTTTATGTTTTATCCTGTTTAACCTATTTTCTGCATTTCAGATTAAGACTTCACAAAAGGAGGTTGAGAGAATGCTTCAAGAACACAAGTGAGTTTCATCAATTATGTTAGTTTCATTTAATGTACTATCTACAAAAAAACCAAATCTTGGTAGAGCTTTTGCCATGTCTATCAACTTTTGCTTGCTCACAATTCTTGAAGAACGCATATAACAGTCGTAGAATGCTTTGAATCTTGCTTCAGAAAACCAAAAACAAAATAGAAACTAATTCCAAAACACTTTATACTAACTCCATGTAGACTGCCTAGGTTGTTAATAAAGTAAAAACAGCCAAAACTATGCCAAGATATGCTCATGACTTTCCGTTATTTAGAACCATAACCTTTGGACATATTTTGAGGTATTTAGGAAGAAACTTTCTACCTAGTCATTGTATGCTACCATGGTTGATAATAATGTTTAGGACATTCAAAATTGTGCTAAGAAATTTAAGAGAACAACCTTCTGACAGTGATTTTGTTAGATAAATATGTTCTTGAGGCATTAATGTGTTGGGAAGAACCATTCTTGTGTTAGACAAAGACGTTTTTAAATTTGTGAGAAGGTCGTTTATTTAAGTGTGTGTATATATATGTGGGTAGGTTTCGTTAGTAACCTACAATTGATTAGGAATCCGGGAGCCACTCATAACGTGACACAAGTCATCATAATTAGGAATATGGACTTGTTATTAATGATGTCCATATTCATCATGAATGTGTGATTCATGATGAATAACACTTCCATATTCTTCGTGAATGTTATATTTATGATGAATATGTAACTAGAAGAGGGATTCGTGGCGTGCCATGAGCGGTTCCTGGGTCCTAATAATTTTTGAGTTTCTAATGGAACTTCCCTATACACATGTGCGTGTAATGAAATGAGAGCTTCATTTATTGTGAGAACCGTGAGAACTTTTACCATAAGTATTGTTTCACTTGATTTTTTTTTGCATCTAAGCCTCGCATCTAATGTATTTATGAACGTATATTTGTTTTGCAATGTGTTTGCCTCATATGTATTTGGTTCACAATATGAAACTTTATAAGTGTAACTTTTGTTCAGAAAGGTTCACATTATGAAACAAGTACATGTAAAAACGAACATATGTTGATCAATATTCAAAATCCTAGGCATAATGAATATCATAGGCCAAAAGATAAACTTACCAAGTCACAACCTTGCCAAGTGAACAGATAAACTTACCCATTGAGAGCGATGACAAAGACCAAGAGGTAAGAGTATTACCGAGAGTGATGAATCTTATCTGGTTAGCATTTACCGGGGTAAATTGTTGCATAAGATGTCGTTTTGATGGACTAAAATTTTATCTGGTTAGGTAAGTGATAGTGTTGAATCTCACTGGTAAGCTCTTACTGGGTAAGTGTTTGGCTAAACACCCCCTTAGATGAAAAAAATATCATATGATTCACTTGCTCTTAAGGGTATCACGATTTCATGGATTCTCATAAGAAAAGCCCTATATAATAAGTTCGTCTACCAACCTCTATAAAATAAGAAAAAATAATATGCAAGCCTGTTGGGATTTTACATATTGTATATGGTGTGTTACTGTTCAGATCAACTTCAGTACAAGGGAAGTTGTTGAAGCACAATCTTGATTCTGGGGTAGTTGATGCTCTCAAGGATCTGCGAAACAAGCTCTCTGAAACCGAATCACGAGGTTGAATTGGTTGGTGTAACAACTTAAAAACTCTTCTGTAAACCTTCATTTTGTTTTGTAAAGTTTGTTTTCATTATTTCCAACATGTTCGGTATTTCCGCAGTTTCAAACAACTAAGTTGTTATATTTTGGGGAAAATGCAAACACATTTCCACCCTTCTTGGGCACTACTATTTGCCATTTAAATATACTCATGCGTAAGAAAGCATAGTGGGTAAAAAGCAAACAGTTGTTTTATGAGGCTGATAAGTACGGAGGAAACTTTAAATAGAACGTCCTTTTTGTACTATGTCGGTAAACGCATGGATAACCTCTACGTGCATTAAAAACAATAAGACAAATGTGTTCATCAAGTATTCGCCTCTGATCAGTGGCAAAGAGTCGATGGTACTTTGGAGACATCAACGAGTCACTGAGGCGAATTCCCTGTTGAGCGTCAGCATGTTGTGGTCAGATAGCTATCACTGAAATCTGTCTTCAGATCACGAGCGACCTTGACTCTTATCATCAGCTAATTTTTCGACATCGCTGATGATTATGTTGCTTGACTTCTTTGTCTTGATGATTGATACTTCATTTTTGTATATCATACATTAGGGATACAGAACAAACTCAGAGAGTTCCTGATGTGGATACTAGCTATTACAAATCAGATGCTTGATAATATAATATTCAAAGAGAATTATCTCAGTGACACTTGATCAAGCTTAAGTATAAATAAAGAATCTATACTAAGTAAGATCATGGTCATCATTATTTCATCAGTCCTATGAGATCTTGGATCAACAGCAACTTCCATTCCAAACCAGGGCCGGGGCCAGGTAAAGGGGTACTTGCCCCAAACCCGCCCATTACCAGCCCTAATTTCGACACCATAACGACTGTAAATGAAATGTTTCCAAATAAAACTTTTTTAAGATTTGCCAAACAAACGACAATCCAGACAAAAATAACAATGTATGCCAAATTAATTTGGTTTTATAATAAATCTTAATTTTAGAAAATGGTAATTGAAATTTCAAATTGATTCAGCGAAAATTTCAAATGGAATTTCCATGGCTCGTCTTAACGATCGGTTGGAGAATGTTTATGTTCATGACTCTTTTGAGGTATAAAAGTTGTACCTACTAAACTTTGAGGATGCTTTAGTATATTAAAAAATATCAAAGTGCATAAAACATGAACCAAAAAATAAAAACTACCTCTTAAAATCAACCAAAAAATTAAAAAAGATTTCTCAAAATCAACTTTGCAAAAAAAAAAAATCCAAAAACACCCTTGAAAACAACTCAAAATAGAAATTAAAAATCACTCTAGCTAGATTAAAAAAAGGTACAAAATATTTTAAAAACCAAGAAATTGGAGGAGTGTTTTGTTCCACCTTAAACATGTATTTAAGGAGAGGTTAATTACATCCTTTGACTTACTAAGCACACTTTATAAAGTGAATTGTTCTCGTATATACGTCAACATCAAACCTCTTTTACATTCCCGATGTATATTTTTTCAATTCCCGATACATCCACGCCGTTATTAAAGGGTGCAAATAGCAACCCCGTATTTAATTTGGGGGGTTGCTATATGCACCCAAAAAGTGCATCGGCAATTGAAAAAGTAGCACCGGGAATTGAAAAAGTAGCATTTGACGTTGACATGTGTGTGTATGACGCATTCACTTTTTAGGTGCATTTGGTAAAAAGTCGGGTGTATTTAGCAATTGGCTTAATTTGTTGACAAAAATGAAGAGTATAGTAGCCAAGCAAAGAGGAGAGTAGCCAAACTAGCCATAGGCACGCCGGCAACCATGCGGCATTGGGGCCCACGTAATAATGGTACTTAGCCCCAAAGAAGACTTTTCAGCTATTGCCTCCTCGCATTCATCTGGACCAGATCCCTAGAAAGAATGTAACAGTTCTTGTCAACCAAAGACTCTGACACACACACGGATATAAACAATTGACTTCCATTTTCCAAGTTTTAATAAATCGCCCATATCATAATTTGCCTTTGTTTTTTTCTTGTTTGTTTGTTTTGCCTCTTAACTTCAACTTATTCTTACCAACTTGCAATTGCATGCATATATATTTCTTGCAAACAAAAGATAATATATATAGGGAAAGGTTCAAACGAGAAGCATGTTAATTTAAGAAAACGTAGAGAGCAATCTCAGTCACTTATCTCGCGGTTACGGTGGACGTGATCACAGAGGATTGACGCGATTCATGGGAGGGTAGAGATTGTTAAGGGGGCACCGGTCAAAGCCGCATTTGTTGACCGAGATGAGTGGCTGAGATTGCTCCTCACGTTTTCTTAAATTGATATGTTTATCATTCGAACCTCCCTCAATATATACAGAGGGAGGTTCATACAAAAAATATAACTTTCTAAGAAAATGCGAGAAGCGATCTCAACCACTCATCTCGGTCAACAAAGGCGGTTTTGACCGGTCCCCCTTTTAATAATCTCTACCCTCCCATGAATCGCGTCAATCCTCCATGATCACGTCCACCGTAACCGCAAGATGAGTGGCTGAGATTGCTCCTCACTTTTTCTTATATTGACATGCTTTGAACCTTCCCAAATATATATATATATATATATATATATATATGTGATAACTGATACCAGATTAATTAAGAAAACTAATTGAAATTTAAAGTACTAGAAGATATAGTTTTAGATGGTGGATTTGAGGTGATGGGAGAGAATTGACTTCAGCTGTGGTGAAAACATCTATATGTTAACTTTTTATTTAAGAGAGAGAGAGAAACACATACACACATGTATATATCTACACACACACCAGAAGTAGTACAGCAAGTTGTTTTTTTTGTGTGTTTGAGTGCAAGAAAGCTCACAATAATGAACAAATTATGGTTGTTGATGTGTGTAGAAAGAACACCAAATTTTGCAAGTCCTTCAGGCACAAGTGCAGATAGCTACAGGGTGTCCTTTTTGGTGCAAAAGTGGTAGGGGTTAAGATTATGGAAACAAGAAGCAAGCTAGCTAGCTAGTGATTTGAATGATAATTATATATGTTATATATACAACTATATAGAACATGATACTGGTTGATATTTTTACTAATCTAGAGGATGAAAACACAACTTAATTTGCTGAGTACGGTGAAGATTGATCATGACATAACTATAAAAGTTTTTTTTTTCTTTTTTTTTTAAGATATATGCATTTAACCATTTGAAAGATCGATATTATAAAATGTGTTTTTCTCCGTTAGCTGGTGTGGAGATGTGGTACACAATAAATTAGGTACTTGTTTTTTTAAAGAAAATCAGTTAGAGACTTTATTGGTTATATATAGAAAAGGTTCAAACGAAAACCTTAAGGTTGCATTTGGTTATGGAAAATAGTTTTTATTTTCCTAGAAAACGTTTTCAGAGACCGGAGTTGAGGTTTCATTTTTAGTTTTTTATGAAAATTATGTAAAATGCTTTTGGTTGAAATTTTGAAATGATGGAATTTTCATTTTCCATTTTAGCAAAATTAGAAAATCTGTTAATTTTTTTTTAAAACTATTAAAATCACTTTTCTAATTTACATAAAAGTCAGAAAATAAAAATTTTCATTTTCTTGGAAAACCTTCAAAAACTGAATGAAACAAAAACATTTTCTAAATTTTCATTTTCGTTGGATTTTCCTATAGAAATTGAAAAATCTTCTACAATACAAAATCACATGTGATTTCATATTAATGGGAAAAAACTGGACGCGGGTGATTTGCCTCACATATGAGTTAGTTTGTACATTGACGAAGTTTTTATTGTTTTCTTAAATATGTAGCATTCTGGTATGAACCCACACACATATATACATATATGTATAAAAAACTGATCAAGATAGATCATTTGTTACAACCTTGTCAATATATTTGGAATTTATAAAGGTAATTACTTTCTAAAGGACACCTTTGATTGAGTACAAAAGGGATGTCAATATATAGTGGAGAAATATTCCATGTTTAGCTGATGTGAGACTCCTACAAGTCTCCTCCAAATGACACTAGAATGAAAGCAATACTTGGAGATCGCAATGCAGACTGTGTTCTGCATCTAGGTAGGGCGGTGAGTACCGAATACGACCTAGGTTTTTGAAAATATAGGTTGTGATGATTGATTTTTTGGATTAGATATATATGTAGATGGTAGTGAAATATTGTATTGCTAACTCAATTAGGTTTAATGGAGCGAAAGATTGGAAACTTTTAACTAGGAGAGTAATTATAAAAGATATCAGCCAACTATACAACGTGAGATTATGTGAAATCCATATTAGTTACTTTCAAAAGTAAAGTGTGTCAATGAGGACAACATATGTAGGTATTATATCATGTGATAATTGCCATTTTTTATAAGAAGTGTGACCGAATATTTTTAAACCATTGATCAATTTTTATCAAATACCCTTCTATGTATTGAGCCTCCCATGAATTGTGGCTTAAAAAGGAAATGATCCAGTAAATCTCCTTCTAATGTTTGTCTATATATCTCATCAAAGGTCGATAACCACTTCTCTACTTTTCATCAAATTTAGCAATTCTCACCAGAACTCGACCCTATATATACATATATAGATATAGAAAAAGCTTCAAACCAAAACGCTAACTATTTAAGAAAACACTAGAAACTTCCCTCACCTACAAAATCATATGTGATTTACACTAACAGATAGAAATTTCCCAACGACTTAAACAGTGTGAATCATATGTGATTTTTTTAAAGGATATCCGAGGCTTTGCTCCAATTAATCCCGGCAAGGTTTAACGACAACTAATTAAGCATGCTGTTGAGAGTTAATCCTCAGTGGACACAATCTGAAAAAAGCGTCTGGATTCGAACCTGGGGTAGAAGGGTTAACAACGTGATTAGAAAGTTTCCATGACACCTTTGCTGGAACTGGACTCTAGCGGATAACTCGTAAAAGAAACACTTGAGTACTGCATTCTTGGTTAATTTTAATCAGCAGGTTGCTGATGCATCAAGTCCTGGAATTAATATATAGTAGTTTTAATTAATTAAGCTTAGGCAGCTGTAATTCTTGTATTAATTAGCATAACCATTAGATTGACATCCGTCAATCTATATATTTTGTTCTTCTACACATATCCAGTAGTGTTGTTCAAACAAGATCAAGAACAACTAATTAAATAACAGTTGTTTAAGGCTTTGTCATATTTATTTCATGTAGCCATGAAGTAAACATTTCTTCTATACATATATAGAGGGAAGTTATGTTACAAACCCAAAATTGATTAGCTAGAAACCCGCGACAACTCATGTGCGCAAACGCGCCGTTTTTTCCCTCTTGATGATGAATATGGAAGTGATCGTGTATCGCGAACCACATATTAATGATTAATGATTAATACATTACAACTTTGATGAATAATGTCACTTTAACACTTTGGACGGTTCCTATATTCCTAATCAATTTTAGGTTCGTGATAATTCCCGTATATACCTCCTTTAAGGATTTTGGATGAATTTAAGCTTATAAAAACGAGTATACGAAAGATAACACCTAAACCCTAATATGCCATTATGTCTTTATGAATCAGTACTTGTCAGCTCTACATGCTACAAGTGCATGTAGTTAGCTTACAGATTAATTAATATCCTCTCAAACTTGTCTTACATACCCACATATATATTTATATGAATGTCAATAGTTAAGAATGATTGCCTCTTAATCTCACTATATATAACATATCTTATATATATTATATATAAATTACTTGAAAGGGTTTGTGTAATCCTTGTTTCCTTCACTCGGCATCGGATTCCACTCCCAAAGCCGCTCAGGAAACGCCACCTGTACCTCTCCCGCCAAGTTATTAAGCGCGAGAAGCGCTTGCGAATGCGGCTGTGGCTGCGGTTGCGGTTGAAGTTGCGGTTGCAGCAGCAAATTATTCGGAGAAAAATGGGAAGAAGAAGAAGAAGAAAGATTATTAGAAAACTTATGTTGTTGTTGTTGATAGTTATGAATATGAAACCCCTGAGATGCTGGATTATTGACCGAAGCTTGTTGATAGCTTATGATTCTATGGAGATCGTCGACGGAGCTAGGGAACACCGAGGACGAGGCGGTAATTGGGGGAACTAAAGCCGCGGTTTGTGGCGGAAGCGTGGCGGTGATTGGCGGAAACGAGGTAATAAAGTTGTTGTAGGACGGGTTGATGGGGCTCGAAAGGCCAAGGGCCGTTGCTACGATGTCCGTGGAGCTACTACCGCTCGTTTCGCTCAATTTATCGTCGTTTTGGTTGGAGTTTTGGCCTTCAAAAGAGTGGAAAGTGAGCCAGTTTTGGGAATGTTGTTTCTTTTCGGCATGTGAAGAAGTTCTTGATGATGATGTAGCCCTAGTTGTTGGGAGGGTACGAGGGAGAGATGGGTGATCTTCTACTCCAGCTCGTTTGTAGACCCTACATAGTGAAATCTCAGCCTGCAAAAAAGAAGAAAAAAACAATAAAGAATTCTATAATAATTGTTTATAATTAGCATGCATTCAATGCTATAGCGGTGATGATGATATAGAGAAGTAAAGAGAAGCATTTAAAGATAGAGGTGATATTGGTCATCAGTTTAGACTTCACTTTAAATGTTGGGGACTTGGGATGACTTACAAAAATAACCCCACTAACAAATTAAAAAGGAAATTAAGAAGAGTTGCATTATGAAAATAAGTTTAATCTTGATTTTAATTTGGGTCTCTTTGTATGATTACATTCTTCCTTTAAACAACCTTATCAAAATTTGTGTTTTCAGATAGAAAAGGTTGGATTTTCATAAGAATGTAATTATATACACATACATATGATAGGGGCAGATCCTACTAGGAATCCAAAGTAACTGTTGACGGCGTGACACATGACATATTCATCATGAATATGAACAGGTTATTCACCATGATTATATGGTTAATAATAAATAAAACATGCGTAACGCACACCAATATATATCATGAATATGTGATTCATGACGTGAATAACATTTCTATATTTATCTATAATTTACAATGATTAATGACTTTCTAAATCAATAGTGAAAATTCACCTTGAATAGAGACATGTACGCTATGGACTCATTAATTTTTAGTTTCTTACTAGACTTTCTTCTAGATATAAAGACTTTTGTCAATGGTGTGTAGCTCAGTTGGTAATGGATGGGTGGTAAGTTTGCAAGAAATATCAAATGGTTCAGGATCGAGCCTCGGCACGAACGCTCTCATAGCCACAACCGTTAAGGGAGTCAGGAATGCCCCCCACAACGGGCATTGGCAATCCGTGGTGGGACGGTTGAGGTTGCCGGAATCAACCTTTTGCAACAAATATATAAAAACTTTTAGGGTTTTATTTTCCGGTACTTCTTTCCCGGTTCGAAGATCGTCGACACACATTTTTGATGATTTCATTGTATTTGTTTTCTGTAACCGTGGGTTTTTGAGTCAGCGTACGCGCATCGACTATTCCGTTGGACGACCACAAATGTTCTGGAGTCATTATAGGTGAACCTCCATATATGGTCACAAGGGCTTAATTTGATAGTGCTTGAATTTGAACCTGGGACGGATGAGGTTTCCCACTACATTCCCCAAGGCTTTACAAATACAACACAACCCAAGTGGTTATCATTTCAGTGTTTAAGTAAAAAGAGAATTTTTTGCCTAGCAAGGAGAATCAAAAACAAGAGACGGAGGTTCGGTAAACACGTAAAGAGAAAAGACAAACCTTCTGTAACCTTTCGGTTTCGTGGTGAGGCAAACGATACTCATTCATGATCCAACTCGTTCGAATGCCCTTAGGGGCTTTCCCAGAGTAAAAGACTAGGGTTTTCTTTAACCCAATGGACCTCGAATTCTCCGTTCGTATCATTCTATCAGCTCCAGTAGCTTTCCAGTAACCAGAAGTTGTCACACGGTTTGGACGATCTCCGTTGCGGTACTTTTTATCTCTTGGAACATAGAAAAACCATTCTTTCTCCCCAATTGCCGCTAACGCTAAAATCATATGCATAAACAAAAACAACAAATTACAAATCGGTATACATAACAAATTTTATTTTTTGGACCGCAAAATAGAGAATTTATTAAAAGAACTAGCGAGAAGCTAGAAGAACTATTTGAATAGATATACATCATTCCATACCCTAATATTATCATGTGAGATGATTTCAAGATATATATTTTTTAGTTGATGAATCAAGATGGAAATTGATATATCTACAAATAGGGTTTGTCAATTTCAAGATCAAAAACAATTCATTTCTATTGAACAAATAGTTGATTGAGCTTCTTTACACCCATAAAATAAATAAGAATCAAGAGGAATGATAAGGGAAAAGCAGCTAGTAGCAATAGTAGAAGAAGAAGAAGAAGAATCCCAGTTATGAACTTGGGATAGTTTATGATAGTACTTCAGAAGAAATGGAAATTGAAAATTAGTACATACCATATATGCATATAATTGTGCAAAATTCAAATAGTTGACAACCAAGAAAACTAAACCAATTAAATCATAAGAGATACCCACAAAAATAGTGAGAAGAAACCTCACAAAGATCTTGTGACAACTGGAAAAAAAAAAAATTAGATGATATTTCTGTTGATGATATTTTAAGTGAAAATATCAGCAAGGAAACCAATTACACACAGTGAACATGAAATCCACATAATTTTTGCACAATTAAATTGCTAAAGAATCAATATAATCATGACCCACTAAATTCCAACAAATACCCATGAAAATGGTGAAGAAAAAACAAACACCCACATCCTCATTAGCAGGAAAATGAAGGAGAAGAAGGTCATGATGATCTACAACTATGAATTAACACCATCATGATGATGATGATGGGGGAGTTAAGTTTCACTTTTGATGAACTTAATGACAAGATTGAAGTAAAAAATAGGCAATTCTTTAAGAATCACAACTGATTTAAAAATAGAAAAAGGGAAAAAAAGACACAAATATGATGGTAGGTAGGTATCTAAATAGCTAGGTTAAGTAAAGAAAAAAGGAGAAGAGAATTGAAGGGTGTTATAGTAATAGTATACCAGGAAGCTCCCATGGATCGTATCGATAAAGATCGAGAAAAGTGATGAGTTCAACATTGAATCTTTTGCCCTCTACCTTACGGCGAAGGTAGAATTCGACGAGTTCTTCTTCGGTTGGATGAAATCGAAACCCGGGCATCACCATGTCGTTTTCATGATCATCATCTTCTTGCTTATTTTGCTTCCTGCTACTCATCTCTTCCTCTTGGTTCATCATTTTATTTAATTCTTCCTACTACTACCATAAACTACCAATTGATGTTTCCTTTTATAAATGTAGATAATAATTGTCATATGTCCCTTGTTGTAATTTAATTAATAATTAAAAAAGAAATCATATAAGTACAAAAAGAAAAGAAAAGGAAAAAGAAAAAACAAAGAGTGGACTAGATAGTTGAAGATATAGATATGGACACATATTATGATGGGGCACCTCTAAAACTTTATTTTCGTATATGAAATATATTGGATTTATATGAATGATTTTGTTTTTTGTAAATTTAATTAATATCAGGTTTTATATTTTAGGACGATAGTTGTAAAACTTGTACAAATCAAATTATACATATGATCAATACCGACATGTTATTTTAGAACAAAAACGTTGGTAGATATTGAGTTTTTCATTCCTTTTTATATTATTATTTTTAAAAATGTTTGGATTGCTAGCGCTATGTTTACTTGTGGAAAAATGTTTTCATTTTCATAGAAAACGTTTTCAGAAAATGAAGTTGAGTTTTCATTTTCAGTTTTTTGAAAATTTTAGAAAACCTGTTTACTTGGAATGATGGAGTTTTATTTTCCATTTTTAGAAAATTAGAAAACTCGTTTAGTTGAGCATTTTCCATCACTTTTCACTTTTCATTTTTTTTTTCATTTTTTCAATCCTTGGCGGCGATGGGGGCCTCAGCGACGGCGGTGGCCTCGGCGGTAGTGGCGGTGGCCTTGGCGGTGACCGCGGTGGCGGTGGCCTCGGCAGCAACGGCGGAAGCCACGGCGGTGGTGGCGGTGGCCTCGACGGTGACGACGGTGGCCTCGGCGATGACGGCGGTGGTGGCGGTGGCCTCGACGGCGACGAAGGTGGCCTCGGTGGCGACGGTGGTGGGGTGGTGGCCTCGGCGGTGACGGTAGTGGTGGCGACGGTGGCGGCAACGGGGTTGCGGTGGAGACGGTGGCGGCGGCGGCGGCAGGGTTGCGGTGGAGACGGTGGACGCGGCGGGGTTGCGGTGGCGACGATGGGGGTGGCGGTGGTGACAGTAACGGTAGCGGCGGCGGCGGTGGGGCGGTGGTGGCAGCGGTGGTGGGAGGGTAGTCGCGTCAGCAGTGGTGAGGCGGCGACGGTGGTCGCCACGGCGGCGGTGTCGAGCGGTGGCGGGCGGCAGCGGCGGTGGTGGTGACTGGTGGCGGGGGGGTGGTCGGTGACGAGAAGGGGACGACAATTAAAAGTGAAAATGGAAAATGGAAAATGAAAATTGGAAGACTATAAAAAGTAGTTTTCTAATTCAAAGGTAAATTTTGAAAATAAAAATTTTGTTTTCTTGGAAAAAAAGTTCCAAAATGTATCAAATAAACAAGTTTTTTCATTTTTCATTTTTTGTGGAAAATTTTTCTAGAAAACAGAAAATTTTTTCAAAAGTAAACATACCCTAGATATTTGATATTTGTGTTTTTGTGTATAGCTTAATTAAATAACCATGAATTCAGTTTCTGTATTTTTTTTTCTTCTAATTTTTGTAGTTTTATTACTTGAGCTATTCAGATCAAAATATTCATCGCTAGGTCTATATATTATTGCTTGCAACATATACTAAGGCTGTGTTTGGCAAGCATAAGCTAGCTTATAAGCTAGCTTAGTCCATCCAAACATGTACCAGTAAGCTAGCTTATAAGCTAGCGTTTTGAAACGCTACTTTGAGTAGCTTATGAGGAGCTTATTGTAGCTTTTTCCAATTATACCCTTATTAATATTAATTATTAAATTTTAAGATACCCTTTTTAGTTATTTTACATACTCATAAGCTAGTTTTTGCCAAACATAATTTGTTCAACAGCTAGCTTATCAGCTACTAGCAAGCTTATCAATCAACAGCTAGCTTATCAGCTATCCGCTAGCTTATCAGCTACCAGCTAGCTTATAAGCTACGCTTGCCAAACATAGCCTAACTAAAAGTATTTGTTTAGAATAAGAAAAAAACAAAATAATATATTTTAACTTTTTATTTGATTTTAGAATGCATTAGACTGTAACTAAACTCGAAAAAAATCTCTATTGTATTGCTATATCATTACAATAAGAAACTGACTACCAAAACCTACAAAATCACAATCAACGTATCAAAATCCATGTACAAACATAATGAAACCAATAATTACATATTGTTAGTTTATGATTTCGTATGTATGTGATAGATCATAAAGTCAACCTTAGCCATTCAATTAACCAGATGAGCTATAATAAGTTAATAAGGATTCATATCTATTTTGATCTAATCTTCTTTGCATTCATTTTGTTATAAAGTACTCATTTTTAAGGTTAGCATTAGTTTGTTTTACTTAAACAATCAATTTAATTGTTTATATTTCTTTTTGAAAAACAACAAATCATATTTAAAAAAAGATAGTCAGGGCTAACTAGAGAAAAGATTATAAGGACCTAATATCTGATATGTCAATTGGTACATACTTAGCATCGTCATTTTTGTTAGATTCTTTACTAGTAGTTGAATTAGATAAATTATAATGTATATATTTGTTGTCAATATCAAATTATTTTACTACAAAACAATACTAATAGAATATAATAAACATCCATTTTATAAAAAGGGGTTTTCAAGAATGAAGTTAACAATATACTTTAGAGGTGAATAGTGGTTAAATGAAATATGTACATATGTTTCTGTGGGGTAAGGTTTAGAGGTGGTTTTAGGTAGAAAATGACATCTCAAAAGGCGATGAACTGGGTGGGCATTACCTCTTAGCGGTGGATTTGGACCTTTCTTTATTTCACCATTTATTTGTATTTTGTATTTAACTAAACCGTTAATTAATTAGATGACTATCATGTTCTATTACTCTTTTTCTTTTCTTCTATATTTTCAACACCTAAACAAATAATTGATGGTAAAATGGTCTATAATTTTTGGACAAACTATGTAAAAACTGAATTTACATATTTTACTGAAAATCAATTCTGGATGAATTATTTTAAAAATAAGTGTTTAAGATTTTTAGTTTAAATATCTCCACTTCCTTGCAAGAAAATATTTTGTAGATACATAATATTATATTTCATCTACATTAGCATTGGACTAGGACAAACAATATGGCTTAATTTCTATGTAATTTGCCATAATTTAATTGGTTATGATAAACTCATAAATATACTCTCAATTCTACTCATATTTTGGAATAATATATGTTATATATAAGTCAGGTGTCAGAAAAACCTTAAATAAATGGAAACTAAGACACACCGGTATAGTCCTTTATCTAGATTGTATGCACTTGTGCATACGTGGTTACCTTTATAATATGCAAACGTGCATATTTAGAGATCGCGTCACATGACATATTCGTCACATGATATTCAGTGCTATTCAAAGTGAATAATGTTGAATAATACAGAATGTTGTATTATCCACTTTGAATAATAGTGGTCCTCATTTTTGCAATCCAATTTGGGTTTTTATTTGAACCTCTCTCTCTCTCTCTCTCTCTCCCTCCCTCCCTCCCTCCCTCCCTCCCTCCCAGTGGCGGATCTAGGAAAAAATGTTGTTGGGGGCACAATGTAAAATAATAACTATACAAATTTTTTTCCTATCGAAATGATTCTAAAGAAGATCACTCAAATCAATTTCGTAAAACATTGAAAGTGTATATTGTATTCAGGTGGTGATGCTTTCATTTTAAAAATCCTTTTACTTTTGTAACAATAACAATAAAGAGATAAAAATCAATGGTATATTTATCAAATATCAATGGCAAATTAAGAACAAATTTGTTTACCTATAAATTTGTCCAATAAATTATATATTATATAATCAAATCAAATACCAAAACTCAAGTATTGGTGAGACTTTTGTTTTCAAAGAGAGTTAGATAGCAGCTTAGTTTAGATTTAAAGACTTAGCCTTGGGATTTGGGCCTCAAGCATTATTTGTTGGGGGCCTTCACTTTTAAATAATAAAAAATGTGAATAAAATATATATTTTTGTATAGTGTGGACATGAGTTTGTAGGGGGCCTAGGACCCCTACCCCCTCTTCTTAAATCCGCCCCTGCTCCCTCCCTCCCTCCCTCCCTCCCTCTGTATATGTATATATATGGGGAAAAGAGTTCGTCTACGAACTCATTTTTCGTCGCGAATGTAAGAATAACCAAGAACGCAACATATTTCACATTTAGTGTGAACGATACAGCATTATTCTAACCGAATATTCATGTATATATTCATCATACAATATTTAGACTAAATCCACCACAATGGATGCTTATCTAAAGTCTAAACCCATCAAACTCGCACAAATAATTTACACGTTATTGTGAAACACATAACTTAGTTGTATTTGTATCTAACTGAATTAATTAGTATTGTTGAATATATATATATATATACTATTTATACACCAGAGGAAAGTTCAAATGTGAACCACTTTTTGATTGTGAACGTGAGGACAATCGAAAGCGCGACACGTTCACAACCAAAAAGTGGTTCACATTTGAACCCACCCCTTATATACCATATATATATATATATATATACACAGTCACACATTATTTATATACTAGATATAAACTCGCATAGGTTGCACCACCACGAGCTATTGCAAATTTCAAGCATATATCTTAAAGAATATTTTTTTCAAACATTATTTTTCATTATAAGATATTAATGTTATGGTCTTATGTATTTTTAAAATGCATATCAGATTATCATGTGTAAAAAATTGAAGGTTAGTTAGTCAAAAAAAATTAAAAAAGATTCATTTGATATGAATTTTCAAACTTATAACATTATTTTGACCTCATTTTAAAGGTTTTAATTAAACGATTATAACACTAAAAAAAGGGTATTCCGTATTACAGTCAGAAAATTGTCGGAAATCGGCTTTACCAACGGTTTGACGAAACGAGCGTCGTTAAAACCTGGTCGGTAAAAATTACTGACTATTTTTTTCGATGATTTTTACTAATTGTTCTTCGATTGTTTCATTTAGCGACAACCCTTCAAAAATTTTCCGACGGTTTTTCGACTACTTATAAAAAATAAAATAAAATATAACAGTCAGTAGACCATCGAAAAGCAGTTGAAAAATTCTGACTGCTAAAAAGCAGTCGGTAATGACCATCGCTAATACATAGTTTTTAGTAGTGTAATGGTATAATTTGTAAAATATATTTTTAATATAATCTTAATTAACCTTACATTATATATCTTAATATGATAAAAATGAAAAATGAAAAGAAAAATGAATATATAAGAAAATAAAGTGTAATTTAAATATAAAAACAGTTTAATTTTAATTATGATGTTGAATAATAGGGGTGTTTGAAAATTTTACAATTATAAAATAGTATAGATATAGAGAGAAATAAATTATAGATAAGAGTGTAAAATAAAATAAGAATATAAAAAAATTAATTTTAAAATAGTACTATTAAATTAAATTTATTTAGTACTAAACTTATTTTGAAAAGGGGATTGGTATTCGACCCCCCCCCCCCCCCCTCAATTCACAAACTTATTTAGTACTAAACTTATTTTTCGATGATTTTTACTAATTGTTCTTCGATTGTTTCATTTAGCGACAACCCTTCAAAAATTTTCCGACGGTTTTTCGACTACTTATAAAAAATAAAATAAAATATAACAGTCAGTAGACCATCGAAAAGCAGTTGAAAAATTCTGACTGCTAAAAAGCAGTCGGTAATGACCATCGCTAATACATAGTTTTTAGTAGTGTAATGGTATAATTTGTAACAATATATTTTTAATATAATCTTAATTAACCTTACATTATATATCTTAATATGATAAAAATGAAAAATGAAAAGAAAAATGAATATATAAGAAAATAAAGTGTAATTTAAATATAAAAACAGTTTAATTTTAATTATGATGTTGAATAATAGGGGTGTTTGAAAATTTTACAATTATAAAATAGTATAGATATAGAGAGAAATAAATTATAGATAAGAGTGTAAAATAAAATAAGAATATAAAAAAATTAATTTTAAAATAGTACTATTAAATTAAATTTATTTAGTACTAAACTTATTTTGAAAAGGGGATTGGTATTCGACCCCCCCCCTCAATTCACAAAATAATACTGGGACCCACCACTGGGTCGCATATAGACACACACATCACCAACTCTCACCCCCTCTTAAAATAATTATAATAATATAATTATTAAAAAAGTAAAATTTTAATTCATTTTAATTAATATATATATTAATATTAATTGGATAAAGGTATAAAGTAAAAGATAAAGAATTGTAAATAATTTAATTAATTATAAAATACATAATGTAATACTGAATTGAAATGTCGAAAGAAATGAGATATTTTTTTATATATATAATTGACTGTTTCTGGAAACACCCACTTGGTGGCTTCAATTCATTTTTAGTTCATAGGTCAACTCAAAATTAGGTATTAAGTTTTTAAAAAAAAAATTAACATTAAACCGATAAACTAATATTTTCATATCAGTTCCCGTTAAAATTAGAAAAAGGGTTAAAAGAAACCATCATTTATTATGTAATTTCTCAAAATTTTAGTATGTTAAATCATCGTCAAAAAAAAAAAAAAATTCCAAAAATTAATATCCAATTGATATTTGATTTAATACTTTTACAGGGTCACAAAATTTATTTTGGATTGATGGTTGATCCAACCACTTGATCCATTGCTTTTCAAATATGATAAATAGTCATATAGGATTTTTTTGGCTGTCATAACAAGTTTCTAGGAGAGTATTAGCTATTTTATAAGGAGAATTATGAGAAGTTTTCGAAACACCCTTGTACAGGGCAAATTTTAAATAGCGTCTTATAAAATAGCTAATATGAAGATTGATCTTGATCATTGAGCCATATGTCCGATTTGTAGATCCGAGATTGAAACTACCCGGCTAACATTTGCTAATTGAATGTTTCATGACTTCGAAGCTTTGGCAATTCATTGAGAGATGGTGGCCTTTCCTTTTCCCGTTGATAGATGATGGATTCGATGATCAATAACATCAAATCTGCTTTTTAGGACAAATACACAAGGAAAGTACTAGACGCAGTGTTTTTTTTTTTTTTTTTGTCAGTTGTTATACTGTTTGGTGCTTTCGTAATAGATGTGTTTTTGCTTCCTCTTAGAATGATTTATGATTATTGTTTGAAAATAATACTTGCTACAAAGGCCTAAAGCGTCCTCTAAAGTCTTATAAACATTTTTAAAACATCATATAAGTTTTTCTATGGTTACATTAATGTTTGTTAACAAAAACCTTCATATGCATACCAAATTTGGATTATTATCTTATTTTTGAAATAATAATAAAAAAGTGTTTTGGTTGTATGAAAAGAGGTTGGCATGGGGAATTTTGGTGTGTGAGTCTCTACTTTTATTTTTGTTTGTGTGCGAGTCTGCAATAGTCAAGTGAAGCCCGTGACCTCGATCACAGCCACAAGTGTGTTTATATGTCTTTCCACTTATTTTGTTTTATTTTATGTTTTGCATTTTTTTCTTTAATCTAAAAAAAACTTTTACCAAATTAAATATATTTATATATCTTTCATAATATATTTCCAAGACATATATTTATTGTCTTGCCTTGAAAAGATGATATATTTTTAACGGCAAGTTAACGTACACATACGTTTCAGCGGTATCGCGTCTCCTCAAGGGCGAATTTACCCTATAGTTAGGTAGTAGTTAGGTAGCTAGGTCCCCGGACCTACCTAAAACTTTAATTTATTTTAAAAGTTATATAGGAGTTTTTTGGGAATCTACCTTAAAAAGTTTAGAGGAACTATCTTAAAAATTTATTGAGCAGCACAAAGAAAACTAAAGAAAGGGCGTCGAGTTGGATAACGCTATATCTTATGTATAGGAGGTCTTGGGTTTGATTCTGCTTGAACTCAAAATTTATTATTGTTTTTTTAAAAATTTTTGTATAAGGCCCAACAGTTTAATTTAAGTCTGGCCCAAATACCCAATAATTTAATATTTTAAGTAAAAGAACCTACATACCCAATAAAGATAAGGAAAAAAACAAAAAAAAACATGACCAATTGAATAGAGATCGACGCTTCATCTCCAACTCGAAATCAACTTTTGCCAGACTTCGACTTCAACTTGGCAATTCGATTTCGTTATTCGCAATGATACGATTATGCAAATGTTTCAAGGTATAAGACCCCGTCGAGTACAATTATAAGATTTTTAAAATATCACTAGTAGGTATATGTTTGATTTTTAATTTTAATTACCCGACCCGACAAAAGTATAGTTGACACTTTTATTTTTCCCGCTAAGCTTAATTAGGGAACCACGTTGTTTTCTGTTCTAGATTCGCCACTGCGTCTCCTTATGAACAATCCCACTAGTCCATTACGTCCAGACCCAACGTATGACTGAACCCGACCGGCGGGTTTTAGGGGCCCTAAGGATGAAGAAGAGTATGTCATTTGTCCGCCCATTTATTTAAGTAGTATATACCGATTATGTTTTATGACAAATAATACAACATTTAAAGTGAATAATATATGAGTCATGATGAATAGTACATGAATTGTAATTTTGTGTATTATGCACCATTAATGATGTATTATTTATTATCAACTGAAGTATTGAATGTTCACCATGTTAAAAAGAAACATATTTTTATGCCGGTTAATTTGCACGCACACATTGATAATTTTTGTTACGAAATGATTGCTTTGTCATTTAAATAAATGAAATTTTTTTCATTTTAATAAGATAACTAAACCCAAAATTTTGTCAATTTTTTTTTTCCATTCAAGCCATATATTGTCATTTACTGGATATTCAAACTTTTCACCTTTGTTATTTCCATGGGACAACGAAGAATTCATAACAATTCACTATTTTTTATATTTATACTTGATCTTTCAACTTTTTTACTTATGTCATCAATATGGAACAATGGGGAATTCACTATAACTTGTCATTTGATTAATACTTGTTTCTCGATCAGCGTGTCATGTCATTATTTTAAGATCTTCCTCTATATATATATATATATATTGATTAACCATATATTATTGTAAGGTTGTTTCACGTACATGTTTTTTTTATTGAAAGATAAAATCTAATATATTGACTATAATATATTTAATTCCCAAATTGTTTGTTTCATATGTTTTAGGTTCATAATGTAAAACTCTTTAGTTTTATTTTTTGTTTCACAAACACATAAGATTAAATGTTCCTACTACAAAACAAATATATGCGAAACAAACAGATAGTAAAACTAATATATGTTGATTGATATATAAAATCCAAGTCGTAGATGAAAATAATTACGTGAATAATATAAGATACATCGGTCACAAAGTTATCACAGTCGTTTGCGTTCTAAAATAAAAGCTCTTTTTGCCTTTTTACTATTTTATAACTTTCTTATATATCATTTAATTTAATCTCAAAAACTGTATTTATTAAAATAATAATTTTGTATTTTAAAAGTTTTATGACACTCGAATTCTAGATCCCGTAAAATTAGTAGATAAACGGAATTGAAGAAAAAGAAAATATAAATTATTAATTATATTATATTATATAGAGAAAGAAACATGAACGTATGAGATGTCAATGGAGTTTCAAATGCATGTAAGTTTTTATATACGAGTTTGTAATGAAAAAGCCAAACCGTGTCTCATTAGGAATACAAATACGTTAAAAAACCAAAACCAATTGGTGGTCATGTGCACATGCACCCCCATCTATTTTTCAAGAATTATAATCGTGATCGTGATGGCTTCGAGTTTTTTTCACGTGAATATATATATATATATAGAGGAAAGTTCAAATGTGAACCACTTTTTAGTTGTGAACGTGAGGACAACCGAGAGCGCGACACGTGACGGCTTTGAGTGTGGTCCACCCTTTTAATTCAATGCCCTCCCATGAATCGCACCTAGTCACCCACCGTGGATCTGATGTGGCGCCTAGTCATCCGCCACGTGTCGCGCTCTCGGTTGTTCTCACGTTCACAACCAAAAAGTGGTTCACATTTGAACCCACCCCTATATATATATAGAGAGAGAGAGAGAGAGGGGGGGGGAAGTTATTTGTGGTTTACAAAATAACTTCCCTCTATATATATATATATATATAGAGAGAGAGAGAGAGAGAGAGAGAGGAAAGTTCAAATGTGAACCACTTTTTGGTTGTCAACGTGAGGACAACCGAGAGCGCGACACGTGGCGGCTTTGAGTGTGGTCCCCCTCTTTAATTCAATGCCCTCCCATGAATCGCGCCTAGTCATCCGCCGTGGACTTGACGTGGCGCCTAGTCATCCGCCACGGGTCGCGCCCTCGGTTGTCCTCACGTTCACAACCAAAAAGTGGTTCACATTTGAACTTTCCTCTCTCTCTCTAAATGTCCCTATCATGTATTTTAAGAAATGTTTTTAAAAAGCACTCAATAATTAAAATGGATTGCTAGGATTGGTTCATAGAGTTCATAGGAATTGAGGAGTTCACAAATGAAAATTCTCCTATATATATATATAGAGGAATAATCAAATAAAAACCATATTTTTTGTAAAAACTTGAGGAACAATCTCAACCATTAAAAAATTTTAATCAATGGTTTTACACGTTAACATGAGGAGCATGTCAATTTAAGAAAACATGAGGAGCAATCTCTGTCATTCATCTCGCGGTTATGGTGGACGTGGTCACGGACACTTGACGCGATTCATGGGAGGGTAGACTCTACTAAAACCGCCTTTTGTTAACCGGATGAATGACTGAGATTGTTTCTCACATTCTCTTAAATCATTCAAGAAAGTTGGGACTTAATATTCAAAATCAAATAGTTATTGAGATTTTTTAGACCTTTCTCAAATTTTTTGTGACAGTAACTTTTAAAAAGTCCTAGTTTGTTGGATTTTTTTTTTAAATACGTCCTTTTTACTAAGACACTTAAATATTTTAAACATTATATAAGCTTAGGGGCCGCTGAATGGTTTGGTGTTGGATGATTAAAGAGTCAGAATAATTAATTAAGAGACTCTTATGATATTGTGCAAAATGAAATATAGAGGTTTGGTAATTGTTGAGAATGAGATTAGGTCTCTGAATGGTTAAGAGACGTCCAGAATACTAAATCATTCAGAGGGTTTTTGGAACCATTAAAAGAGGCAATTCATTTTTTGGCCAAACAAGATTTACCTCTTAATTAATGATTCAGATGTTGCCTCTTAATAGAACTGTTTAAAAGGTAAACAAATTTTTATCTTATAAAATAAAGTCATAATTAATTATCATATGCACCGACTTTATGAAAGAAACCATAAATGGAGGAGTTGCAATTGACTTGGATTTGGTTGTATCTATGGCTATCCAGAAGGATCATCTTTATCGTCAATGCATGAGATGCATGAAGAGAGTGGTAGAAGTTCAATAATTGTTTTATAATATGATTTGATTTGGTTTGAAAAATCTTAAGTATTCCGTACTTTTAAAAGGGGAATTATAAATAGATCCCCTTGCTAAGTCAATGGGTTATTTGTGTAAGTACACAGGTGGGACCCAGTACAAGGGGGTCTACATTTATGTGAGAGGAGGAAGGGTCAAAGGGGGTATACTTAACAACACCCTTTTAAAATGATCGAGATCAAATTTAGTTTTTTATGCTTGGTGCATTTGACTTGCGATAGATAATTTAAGCTTAATAATAGGCTCACGTGTCTTATGGAAATTTGGTAGCTGGATCGAAACTGAACATAATAATAATATAAAGTTTCTATTGAAAATCAAGTATTAAAATACTTTTATATCTTCTGAACAAAGACATTGAAATTCTAGAGATATTAAATCAAAAAATCAAAACACTTTTTCAAGACTTGAAGGCAATTTCAAGTTTGACTTATAGGTCAACCATTTTTGATAAATTATAGAGTAAGTTATGGATTTGGTCCTCGTGATTTGATGGTTTTTATGGATTTGGTCCCTAGATTTCAATAATTACGGATTTGGTCTTTGTGGTTTGTAAATTCTATTGGATTTGGTTCTTGTGGTTTATAAATTCTTAAGTAAAATACATTTTTGGTCTCTGTGGTTTGACAAAAGTCTCACTTTTGGTCCCTACAGTTTAAAAAATACACATTAGCCCCTGCAATATGCTATTTTGTCTGATTTTGGTCCCTCTGACTAACAGTCGTTAAATAAAACCGTTAGTTTAGGGTTAATTTGATTTTTTTTCCTTTTTTTCTTGTTTTTACTCTAATAATAACCACAAGGACCAATACCGTAATTTACTCTATTTAATATATATATATATATATTATATATACACCTCCTTCTTCTTCTTCACCAATAACCATCCACCTACCACCACCACCACCACCCACCACCACCCTTCTTCATCTTCATCTTTATCATCCACCACCACCACCCACCACTCATTTTACCCACCACCACCAACACACCCACTTTATCCCCCACCATCACCCACTTTTACCCACCACCACCATCCACCACCACCCTTCTTCATCTTCATCTTTATTATCCTCCACCACCACCCATTTTACCCACCATCACCAACACACCTACTTTATCCCCACCACCACCCATTTTTACCCACCACCACCACCAATTTTACCCACCACCACCATCCACCACCACCCTTCTTCATCTTTATCATCCACCACCACCACCACCCACCACCAATCACCACCACCACAGATCCACTTTTACTCACCACCACCATCTACTTTTACCCACCACCATCACCAACACACCTACTTTATCCCCACCACCACCCATTTTTACCCACCACCACCACCCAATTTTACCCACCACCACCATCCACCACCACCCTTCTTCATCTTTATCATCCACCACCACCACCACCCACCACCAATCACCACCACCACAGATCCACTTTTACTCACCACCACCATCTACTTTTACCCACCACCACCACCACCCACTTTTACCCACCACCCTCCCTCCTCCGGCCACCATTTCCACCGAAAAACCCAAATCAGATATGGAAATATGGTTCAGATATGCATTCAAGATGATGAAAGAAAGAGAAGGCATCAAATTTGGCCGGCGATGGCAGCGATCGTGTGTGCAGCCGGCGAGGGCGGCGGTCGCCTGTGCAGCCCGCGGTGGTGATGGAGCTTGTCGGCCATGGTGCAGCCGGCGACAATCGTCTGTGCAGCCCGTGGTGGCGATGGAGCTCGTCGGCCATGGTGAAAGAGCTCAATCTGGATCTAATTTTAGAATCCGATCTGAAACTCAGATCGTTATCGACATAGGTGGTCAGTTATCGGTAGAGGTGGTCGGTGAGAGGTGGCTGGAAAGGTGGTGGTGGTTGTTTGGTGGTGGCTATGGTGGTGTTGGTTTGGTGGTGAAAGCTGTGGTGGTGGCGAAATCTGTGGTTGGATGAGACCTTGGTGGTGTGGGTGGGTGGGCGGTGATAGTGATGGTGGTGGTGGGTGGGTGGGTGGTGGTGGGTGGGATGAAGAAGATGAAGATGAAAGGTAATTTGTATATAAATAGAGTTAATTACAGTATAGGTCCTTGTGGTTATTATTAAAGTAAAAACAAGAAAAAATAGAAAAAAATCAAATTAACCCCAAACTAACGGTTTTATTTAACGGCAGTTAGTCAAACGGACCAAAATCGGACAAAATAGCATATTGCAGGGGCTAATGTGTATTTTTTTAAAATGTAGGGACCAAAAGTGAGACTTTTGTCAAACCACAGGGACCAAAAATGTATTTTACTCTAAATTCTTTTGGATTTCGTCCTTGTGGTTTGCAAATTTTCTATTGGATTTGGTCTCTGCCTACTTGCACCACCAGGGACCAAATCCCATAGAATTTGCAAACCACAATGACCAAATCCGTAATTATTGAATTTTAGAGACCAAATCCATAAAAACCAGCAAACCACGAAGACCAAATCCATAATTTACTCTAAATTATATGTCAGGTCAAACCTATTAGTAAAACCCTTTTGAGGATGAAATAAAAGAGTTCTAATTATGTTTTGGTTAACCAATCCAAATTACTTTTGCAACTCCCAAGTTGTAGTTAAAGTAGAAATAAAACAATATTTATGACATATATTGTTTTCTCTGGTAAGATAATTTTCGATACTAGTTGGGTATCTACATAAAACAACGGTAGTTATTAATGTAAGCATAAGATGGAAAATTGATTTAACTAATTTTTTAGAGTCATTTTTAGATTTGGTCCTACAATTTTATCAAAAACTGTAAGTAACACCCGTTTTTTTTTCTTTTCCGTTACAACTTGGTTTAAGTAGTTGTCATGTTTTAGGAGTTGAAGGGCTGAAGTGTAATTCTTGTAAGTGCAAGGGAAGAGGGTGGAGTATATAGAAAGAGAAACCCTTAGTTCTCTAGTCAGTTTCCAGGGAGACGTACGTGAGAAGAGGGAGCGATTGGAGAAAGTTAGCCAGGCGAAATTGAGGCTTGTGGTGATTCGATTGGGTTAGCATTCACACCGATCGTGTTGGAGGTAAGAATTCTATGTTAGTTTGATTGTCAAGTGATGTCAATTTTGGAGTTTTGTGTTGGTTAGGGTTGGATGTTGGATTGGTGATCATAGAATCACCAATTGTTGTAATTGGTATGTTTTGGGGTTGAATTACTCGCGTGTAATCGCTAGTTATCGACCCTAGTTGTTGTAGAATCGTAATTTTTGGAGTTGTTAGTCGAATTTGGGTTTTTTGGCACGAAGTTCGAGGCTGGTCGCGATTTTTGGCCGAGATTGGGAAACCCCGCGACCAAGCCCCGCGACCTGAAGTCGCGGGGCAAGCCGCGCAACTTTCTGCTTCTTTCAAAAAAATTATTTTGTTTCTTTTCGGAGATTTGGCTATGGGGTCATGTTAGGGATGTTAAGAGAGGATGAGGCCTAGAGTTTGGGGTCAATTGGACTAGTCTAGCAATGGCTAAGACTAGTGTTTCGGTGTGGAGTGTCGAGTGGTCCGTTTGGGCTAAATTGATGTGTTATGTGTTTATGTTGATTAGGTGTTTGTCAGTGATTGTTCTAGCTTGTGGGGAGAATTGAATTGCTAGCACTTGTCAGGTGAGTACCTCACTTAACTCTTGTTGTAATGTATGTATGGTTACGATTGCATGTGTGATTATGTGTATGCGTTCCTTCGGGGACATGGCAGAGTACCTATGGTGGTAGTAATACCCCTAGGGAATTACCAAATGAGTGTTAGCCTAGTGGTAAGACTTGGGCACTACATAGTGGTGAACCCGAGTTCGAGCCCTGGGGGACGCATTCTGGAGGTACGGGGGCTTCGACCCCGGGCTGCATGCTTTAGCAGTCGGGTTTCGGCCCAAAATTGCCGAGGATTAGTCTGGGCCCAATGTGGTCTGGGATACCTCTTCCAAAAAAAATACCCCTAGGGAATTATGATGAGATGTGTTCCTTCGGGGACGTTTGCAGAGTACCTATGGTGGTAGTAATACCCCTAGGGAATTTGGAGAGGCCTGGTACCAGTGTCGTTATCTTCCTTTATGGTTCTGAGCCGTAAGGAAGATTGGAGACTTGCATGTATGTAGTTGCTGTGTACTTGTGATTGTATGTGCATGATGGTAACTGGTTAAGTGTGTGCTCACTAAGCTTTATGCTTACCCCGTTGTTATTTATCCTTTTCAGTGTCAGGTACGTCCCGGAAGGGAAAAGAGTAAGCTTCCGAATGAGATTCCGAGGTTGCAGCAGTTCAGTCTAAGCGTGGAGTTTAATAAATAACGTTGTTTAAGGGAGGAATTAGTTTTCTTGTTTTGGCATGTATTATATGGATATGGGTTGTTTAAACTACGTTCATGATTTCAAGCATTTTGCGTATGTTTTCTTGAAACTTGTGATTTATAAATGGTTTTAAATGTTAGTTTTGGACGAGCTTCCGCTTTTGTACGAACTTGGTTACCTTTCAGTTAAATTGAACGTTTTTAAGAATTGGGGTGTTACACTATAAGGTTGAATCATGAATTAATCTTTTAACTTTGAACATTTTTTGACTAATTAAGGGTCTCTTTATTAGATTATCTAAAGTTTCTTTAAAATAAATAATCAAACATCAAAACATCTAAAATAAATTATATTCAACTCTAACAAACTGTTTATTTTAGAAAAGTTTTAATCAATTATATTATTTTAAGTAATAATCGTTTTAAGATCCTAATATACTTTCAAAAAATTGTATGTAAAATAATATTAGTTTTAAGATCCTAATATACTTTCAAAAAGTTATATGTAAAACAAGATTAATTTAATTTTTATCGGTGGAATGAATAAAAAAAATTAATTTTCTTTCAACCTAACAAAGATATAGAGATCTAATTCTTTATATTGGGAGTTGTCCTTTTGCTTCTCTATTTTAGAAAATGAGATAGAATGTTATTGGAACAATTTAGAGAACAAAAAATAGATTGTCTTTATTGTAGAGAAGTTATTGGAAATGTTTTAATATATAAAAAAAAAGAATAAACTACGATTTTCGTCCCTGTGGTTTGATGATTATAACTATTTTTGTCCATGTGCTTTAAAAATTGCTTTTTTTGTCCTTCTGGTTTCAATTTACTTCTATTTTCGTCTCTGCCTCTAACTCTATTAGCAAAAAGAGTTAAAATGTTAAAAAAAAAAGATATTTAAAAAGTTATATATTCAGTCCTTGTGGTTTTAGAGTTTTAATTATTTATTCTTAAATTTCAAAAATTTTAAAACTTATATATTAGTTTTTTTCTTTTTTAACTTTTTATTATTTATTTATTATATTTCTACATTATATGTTATATATATTTTTAAAAGACTATATATATACACATATATAACATATATATGTGTGTGTTTTCTTAATTTTTATTATTATTTATTATATTTCTATACTATATATATACACACAACATTATATATATGTATTAAATATTAGTTATTAAAATTAAATAATAAAAAATAAAGTATAAATGAGTATACGGATTAATGTGAGTAAAACGTATTTAACAAAAAGAACAAGTTGGTATAAAATAAAACTAATTTTTTTTCTCGAGCAATATTAAAGTTTTCAAATAATATTAATAGTTTACTTATTTTAAATACATTTTACTCACACTAATAAATTAAAATCTTACTTATTTTAAATACATTTTACTCACAAGTATAAATAAAAATTAATAGTTTTACTTGTTTTTATATAGTAATAAAAATTTTAAGTAAAACAATAAATAAATAAAACTATTAATTTTTACTTATTTTTAAGAGTAAAAATAAATATATAAGTTTTACTTAGGTTTAATAAAGAAAAAATAAAAAACTAAAAAAGATTTTTTTAAAAAAATTCAAGGATAAATATTTATAACTTTACAAACCACAAGGATTGAATATGTAACTTTAAAAAAACTTTTTTTTGACATTTTAACCCCCTTTACAAAGTTAGAGACAGGAACAAAAATAGAAACAAACTGAAACTACAAGGACAAAGAAAGCAAATTTTAAACCACATGGATGAAAATAGTTATAAGCATCAAACCATAGAGACAAAAATCCTAGTTTACTCTAAAAAAACTCTTTTAACCTAGTTGGTTGAATGGACATTTTGCCCCTTTTTAAGCCTTTTTTTATATTAATAAACAAACAAACACATATATATATAGGGGAAGATTCAAACGAGAAACATGTCAATTTAAGAAAAAATGAGGAGCAACCTCAGCCACTCATCTCACGGTTATGGTGGACGTGATCACGGAGGATTGACGCGATTCATGAGAGGGTAGAGATTATTAAGGGGGGGACCGGTCAAAGCCGCATTTATTGACCGAGATGAGTGTTGAGATTGCTCCTCGTGTTTTTTTAAAAGTTATATTTTTCGTATGAACCTCCCTCTATATATATATATATATATACACATATATATATATAATAATAATAATATGATATTAAAATATATATGTTTTCTATTTTTAATATGAAAAAGTTATTAAGAAAGACCAAAATGGCCATTCTCAATAGACTTGGTTCACGAGTTATTTTAGCTCTATTAGTCAAAGGGACTATCTATAAATGCTGACAATCATCAAGACCAAATTCATGATTTTTGGAGTTCAGGGACGTTGGTCATAATTTTTAGTAAACTAAAAGTATTATACATATAGAATTAGGTTTAAACAGGAACAAACTCAATTTGTAAAAACAAATGAATAATTCTGGATCACATGTAATGTGGGCCTATGTGGGTCTCACATAATAAAAAATGATATATGCTTTAGTGTGACCCACATGAACTCACATCAATGTATGGCTCAAAATGGATTCAATTGTTCTTGCAAATGGGGTTGTTCTTGTATAAATCTACAAATATATATATATAGGGGTAGGTTCAAATGTGAACCACTTTTTGGTTGTAAACGTGAAGACAGCCGAGAGCGAGACACGTAGCGGATGACTATGCGCCACGTCAGGTCTACGGCGGATGACTAGGCGCGATTCATAGGAGGGCATTGAACTAAAGGGGAGGACCACACTCAAAACCGCCTTTATTGACTAGTCTCCGTCACGTATCGCGCTCAACACTGTTCTCGTGTTCACAACCAAAAAGTGGTTTACATTTTAACTTTCCCCCCTCTCTATATATATAGGAAAGGATTCAAACAATAACCTTTTGATTAATGAAAAACCTCTAAGCCAAGAACATGAATGGATCTCCAGCTTAATAATTGGTTCACATTTTAAGTAGTTCAAGATACCCGATCTATACACATCACTAGGTCTTATTCATGGAGTAGTTCACGTGGGGATAAGATTAAATTCACCGGTTGCACGTTATCTAAATATTAAATGAATATTCAATTAATTATTAGCATGATAAAAATGAATAATTCGTTAATAATTAATAATCAGTAGGTTTTATAATATCTCAAAATAAACTAGTTGTGCTAAATGCCAATTGAAAGTGAATTTGAATTGCGTACAACATCCTAAATCTCTTATACTATTTCATAGTCTCACTACAGGAAGAAGTTGTTTGGATATGTGTTAAAAGTGCTTATTGATTTATTGACTTTTCAAAAAGTCAATAGATCAATAATCTTGCTTAGATATTTAAAAAGTGCTTTTGAAAATGTTTTTTGACAAGGAATAAAAAGTAGGTTTTAAAAAATTAGTAATAATTGATTTATGGAGAAGGAAAATTTATTGACTTATTGACTTTTACCATCATAAAAGCTAATTCAAACATTTTCTAAAGAACTCATTTTCTTACCACCACACGTCAATAAGCACTTTTGGATCCTAAAAAACACTTCCAAAGACCCTCAAAGAATGAAGGAGCTGGAAGACAAGTAGTTTACCTTTTACACAATGTTATCACAAGTTTATTACAAGCGTATCATAGATTTATCACAGAGCTATCACATTGTTATCATAGGGTTATCATAATGTTTATTACATTACTACCGTCAAGGCCTGAATGATTTACTTTTATTTATTAAAATTAAAAAAAATATGGGTTAATCAAGTTGTAGGCCCACAACCGTTCTTGAGTTTTTGCAAATAAGGAGGGTTATGGTTTGTACCTGCACCCATTTATATATACCTACATACATACATACACATATAGAGGTGAGTCCATACGAGATCGCTAACTATTTACGAGAACGCGAGGCGTTTTCTTGATGTACAATATCCCATATGATTCACGCGACTTTGCCCGTGACTTTAAGTCGCGTCCAAAGTCGTTTGCATCCACTTTTTTCCGTTAGTGTACACATGTGATTTAGCCTATGGGCGAAGCTCCTCGCATTATCCAAAATAGTTAGCGTTCTCGTTTATATATATATATATACACACACACACACACACACACACACACACACACATATATATTATATATATATATATATAGAGAGAGAGAGAGAGAGAGGAAGGTTCATGCGAGAAGCATATCAATTTAAGAGAACGTGAGGAGCAATCTCAACCACTCATATTCGATTGTTAGGACATAAAATGTCCTTATATGTGAAAGTTTTATAAAGAATCATTTTAGTGTAAATAATAGAAAGGGAGGGCTTAAAGTGTAAAATAGTGTATAGATAGAGGGGCTAAAGTGTTGTAGTATATATAGAGATGGAATGGCTTTAGAGAGAGTTATGAGAGTCGTTTAGTGAGTTTGTGTGTGTTTTCCAAGGTGTAGTTTGTAACTAGTTCTTCCATGGTTGAATAATATCAAGCTCATGATTCTCATTCTCTCTCTCCTCTTAATTGTTCTTGATTTCATGTTCTAACAAGTGGTATCAGAGCAGGAATGGATTGGATTATCCATTTCGATCCTTCGAAATCAAGCAATTAGAGGTTTCATTTTGGATTTTTTGAAGATTGGAGCAAAAATGGAGAAATTTGGATTGGAGCTTGAAGATAATGAAGATTTGATGTTTTGGATCTGGATTAGTGTTCATATGTTGTTAGAGTTGAGTTTTTAGTGCTTAAACATGTAGTTTTGATGATTTTTAAGCATATTTTGGTGAAGTTTCGAGGTTTTGTTCGAAGTTCATCAATGGAGGTCCTTCAATGGAGGTTTTCAAGAGATGTTCTTATGTCTCGAGTCCAGATCTGAGTAGTTCGAGCCTTATTTTGCTATTTCGAGTCATGTTTTTGAGTTTTTCGAGTCAAATTTTGAATTTTCGAGCCACTTTTTCCATGTCTCGAGCATAATAAGTACAAAAGGCTGATGTCTCGAGCATAATAAGTACAAAATGCTGATGTCTCGAGCATATTTTTCCAATTTTTGAACCATTATAGTCATGTCTCGAGCAGATATAGTGAGTAAGGGCTCGAAATCAGTTGGTAAGAGGCAATCAGCACTCGAATTGGACAGGTAAGAGGTTCGGTCAGCGTTCAAATCGTCAGTCAGCACTCGAATCAGCAGTCAGAAGCTCGGTCAGAGCTATAATTCTCGGTCAGAGCTCGAGCAGAGCTCGGTCAGAGCCAAATTCGTTCGGTCAGAGGTCAAATTCTCAGTCAGACGCTCGGTCAGCGTCCCAAAACCCTTGCTGACCGAAAATATGATGTGGCAGGCGGTCCTTCAAGTGCTGATGTGTCCTTATTCGGTTGGTCCACGTGGTGTTTCAAGCTGAGTTGGCGAGCTTTGAGTGGTCCACGTGTTGTCTAGAGTTGAGGTGGCGAAATCTGGTTGGTCCACGTGGTTTTTGGCGCTGATGTGTCTCATTTTAATTGGTCCATGTGATTTTCAAGAATCTAATCAAGGATTGACGCGATTCATGGGAGGGTAGAGATTATTAAAAGGGTGACCAGTCAAAGCCGCCTTTATTGACCGGATGAGTGGCAGAGATTGCTTTTCACGTTCTCTTAAAAAGTTATGTTTTTCATTTGAACCTTTATATATATATATAGGGGTGGGTTCAAATGTGAACCACTTTTTGGTTGTGAACGTGAGGACAACCGAGAGCGCGACATGTGGCGGATGACTAGGCGCCACGTCAAGTCCACGACGGATGACTAGGCACGATTCATGGGGAGGGCATTGAATTAAATAGGGGGACCACACTCAAAGCCGACTTGACGCCTAGACATCCGCCACGTGTCGCGCTCTTGGTTGTTCTCACGTTCACAACCAAAATGTGGTTCACATTTGAACTTTCCTCTATATATACATATATATAGGGGTGGGTTCAAATACAAACCACTTTTTGGTTGTGAACGTGAGAACAACCGAGAGTGCGCCACGTGTCACTCTGAATTTTCGGCGATTTATGAGTATGAATAACGCTTTATTCAGACTGAATAAAGCGTTATTCAGTATGAATAACCCTAAGTCGCCGAAAATTCAGTGACACGCGCGACTTGTAACCAAAAAGCCCGCGACTTAGTGTTATTCAGTCTGAATAACACTATTATTCAGACTGAATAATGTTGAGCAATGTCCCACATTGGACACAAAGTGAACTTGTAATATGCTTATAAGGGTCCTGGGCTACTCCACTCATTGCCAATTGGTTTTGAGTTGGAACCCCACAAACTTACATGGTATCAGAGCAACGTTCACCCATGGTTGGTCAAAAAAAACGCCGCACGGACTCCACGTAACCCAAAGTATCCACGTGTTAGGCTAAAAGAACGTCACACGTGAGGGGGCGTGTTGAGCAATGTCCCACGTTGGACACAAAGTGAACTTGTAATATGCTTATAAGGGTCCTGGGCTACTCCACTCATTGCCAATTGGTTTTGAGTTGGAACCCCACAAACTTACAAATATAACACTAAGTCGCGAGAACAGTCGCGCGTGTCAGAATTTTTTTTGCCATGTGTCGCGCTCTGGGTTGTCCTCACGTTCACAACCAAAAAGTGGTTTGTATTTGAACTTTCACCTATATATGAGGGAGGTTCATACAAGAACAAGGAACCATGGAAATCACATGTGATTTTGTGCTGCGATGGAAAAAGCGTGTGTAGGTCACGCTCCGACAAGGCGAGTGGGTGAGCCGCGAGTGAGCGTCCATACACAAAATCACGTGTGATTTTGTTGGTTCCTTCATTTTTGCAATTTGGTTTTGTTCTTGTTTGAACCTAATTATATATATATATATATATATATATATATATATATATATATATATATATTAGTTGTGTACCCGTACTATATAACACAGACGGTACGAGTCATAATTATGAAATAATAACTTACCGCTCAACCATGTGTCCCCCCATCCATTTTGATTTTATTTCATGAGTTTTCGTCGTTTTATTTGCAAGCCAAGTATAATAAACAAAATTGAAGGTTAATTTTGTTCATTAGAAATATATCTTTGGAAAATAATTGCATGAGTACTCAATTTCCAAACCAATATATTCGAAACTCATCACAAAATTGAATTTCACGAATGAACAAAACATAAATACAATTGCGTGCAAATAATACACATTCGTATATCTAGAATGTGACATAGTTTTCATGAAAAGCTCATTTGTAAACATGTTCTACATAAAACAGACAATGATATTGATATAAACATATTTACCAAATGTGCAATGACATAACTGTTAATTATACCTTATTTGTCACGTAAAACTTTTTGATAGACAATGTTAATTATACCTTATTTGTCACGTAAAAGATTTAGTTCGTCTCCAACACATAGACATTGGAACGGTGTTAAGCATGTATTTCGATATCTTCAAGGATCTGTTGATAAAGATTTATTTTATGCTAACAACTCTGATCATCAGTTAATTAGTAATGCATACGCACTATTTGTTTACCGATGGTGGTACTTCGATTTCATGACGCTTTACAAAACAGACGATTGCTGTCACTTCATCAAATAATTCAAAGATCATAACGATTCATGAAGCAAGTTGAGAATGTGTATGGCTTCGATCGATCACTCAGCACATCCAAGAGACATGTGGATTACCTTCGTCAAAGAAGACACCAACTTTAGTGTATGAGGACGGCACCACATGCATTGAGCAACCAAAGCAAGGATACGTCAAAGGACACAAAACGGAGCATATTTCTCCAAAGCTGTTCTACACACGTGATCTACAACAAAATGGTGATATCAATGAATATTCTAAAAATACCCTAGTGAATAAAAATCCTAGATTAAAAATATGATGGTTTTAGAGTGTTATTCATTTTACACGAGAACAACCTAGAAAAACAATGACGATGCCCTCATTCGAGCTGACGTCATCATCTTGTAAATATCTTGAAAAAAGTTTATATAAGTCAAGTAGTATATATATATCTATATATGGGACAAAAATAATAAATGGAAAAAGGTTGGGGCGGCGAAGTAGCCAAGCCAAGTTGGATTGGGGGGTTCCATCATTTTGACATGAGAAATTGTTGCCTGCGTGCATCCACAAATTCCGTTTCCATGGTCTACACCATTTTGGCGGTTTTGCTTCCCCCCGTTCGCATTTAAGCCTTCTGCAAACTAACAATCATGGGGTGTGCTTTGTTGGATCATACTGAAAGAATCAAGACAATGAAATCAACAAATGCAATATTTTCAGTTGGATAGGTAACATCCTTGAGAGATGATGTGAGGTGAAAGCCACACTAATAGGGTTCGAATCCCACGGGCGACACCTTTTCCGAGATATCCAGACTCTGGATCTGGTCCTTCGGGGCCAGGTTCTGGACCGGTTCGGGTTGGTCCATAGGGCCCCTAAAAGCTGCCGATCGGGTTCAGCCATAGGTTGTGCCGGGTCGCAGCAAATTAGTAGGATTGCCCGTAAGGAGGACCGATATCGCTGGAACGTGTGTGTGCGTTAACTTGCCGTTCAAAAGAATGAAATATTCTCTTTTATCTTGGAATTGGATTAATGAAAATTTAGTTATCCCATTATTCCCATCTATAATAATGGAGGTTAATTTTTATTTGTACATTTCAAAAAAAAAGTTAAGTTATTAACATAGGTGTCTCTTTAGCTAAACAACGTTGAGTTTAAATTATATCTTTTAAGGAATGTATTCATATATAAAATATATTATATGATTATATAGTCTTTAGAAGGAAATTAAGATAATAAACTAAATGGACAAATATACTTTTGTCAATTACTAAAAATATAAGTCAGTATCAAAGAGCCACTTTCAGACCAAAATAAAAATGACAAGAACTATTCTTAAAGTGATCAAAGTTTAAGTACTACTTTTAGAGATTTCATTACACCAAGTTGACCAAAATTAGAGTCCACTTTTTTGTACTATGTAATTTAAAATTAAGTAATTATTTAGGTCATATGACATTGTTATTTTACTATGTGTACGTATAACTAATGTATTAGGTAATAATTATCTTATTATTCAATAAATAAATATATAGAGGGGATTTTCTTTGTGAACCTATTTTTGATGTGAACTTGTGAACACAAGCCAAAACGACGATTTCATAGGTTTATATATATATATATATATATATATATATATATACACACATGATTGGGTTTTAGTAATAGATATCAAATTTGGTGAGAATCGTGAGAAATGGTTGTCAACCTTGAATTAGAAATGAATAAACATTATGATAAAATGCAGCAGGTGTACCGGATCAATTCTCCTTAAACCACAATTCATATGAACACATTTGATTAAAAATGATCAATGGTTTAAAAATGAACCATATATGATTTTGTACGTAGATTTTTTATGTCAGTCATATATTATGTCCCTGTGATTATATATCAAAAAAGTTTTCCGTGTTTTCTTAAAAAGTTAGCGTTCTAGTATGAATATGCCTCTATATATACATATATAAAGAGAAGCTCATTATAAACCCAAAAAAGAATGTAAACTGAGTAAACTCATGGGTTAATAATATATATAAGGGAAGAGGGAAGGTGTGGCTATCATGTAACTAAGCTTAAGTATAATCCACATCAAAACTACGTAGTTTTGATTAAATTACTTAAAAAAAAGAAAAAAAAATTTCACCCTCCTCCAACCTAATCGACAGTTGCAGCTCTAACACAATCCATCTGATTTCGATCGTCCAATTCCAAAATCCAATCGACAAATCAAAATTTCGATTGAAATCCATTTGATTCGTTTTCACCATCTGATCGTTTCCAACCTAATTGACCAATTCCAATTCCAAAATCCAATCGATGCCATCTGATTCGTTTTCACCAGTTCGATTACAAGCAGACAACTTGATTTCAAATGGAAATTCGATTTCAAATGAAAAATCATCCATGTTATTGTGACTTACAATCATCGATTTCACTCACAATCGTTTTCACCATCTAATTTGATAGATACCTGATGCAATTCGATGCAAATAGCGCTTAGACTGGATTTTGATTGAAATCAAAGATGGCAATCGAGATGGAAATCAGATGGATTTGGATTAGGATGGAAATCAGATGGATTTGGATTGAAATTTTGATTTGTCGATTGGATTTTGGAGTTGTCGATTAGGCTGGATTTTGGAATTGGTGGACTTTTTTGATTTGAGGATTACAGCTGCTACTGTCGATTAGATTGGAGGAGGATGAAATTATTATTTTTTTTTAAGAAATTTAACCAAAACTACGTAGTTTTGGTGTGGATTGTACCTAAGCTTAAGCACATGATACTTATACCTCCCCTTTTCCCTATATATAATTCTGGATAAGAGTACAACGTCGTGTTTGGCTTAGATTGAAGTGACATATAGCATCACAAATATCAATGGGGAAAAAGACGCTAATAATTAATACCAAAAGGTAAAATCAAAGATTTATTGAACATTTCAAATTAAGAATAAGTTCAATATACAACTTTTCTTTGTGTCATTTTCCATGGTCTTTTCTTGCATTTTTTTTTTTAAAAAAAGACGGCATCTTGAATTTCTAATCACTTGAATTTATTACATTTTATTTCAAAGTAGAATTTAAGAGCATAAAATATTTGTAAATGTTTTCAATCCAAAAGTTTATATCTATTTTTTATTAAAATTGTTAATTCATCGATATATTCCTCATAATATAGATTATGCAATGCAAATTTTAGAAGACATGTACCAAAATTCGTTTTAAACCTTGGTTATGATTCATAGTATTCATTGTTCATTAATTAGTTTTATAGGACGAACCGATTAAAACTTAATTCCGCTTCATAGTTTTCATTATTCATTAATTAGTTCGAGTTCCCGAAGAACATGAGTGGTTTTCCCCGTGGTTTATATTAACCAGTTTTATAAGTTACAGAAATATATATTTAACAAGCTGTAAAAAGTCAAACGATTTATATTACATACCTCAAAAAGTCTAATAATTTATTTATTTTAAAAATTTTATATAAATAATTAATCATTCTAAATATTTAAATTTATTTGAAATTTTTCCCTCAAATAATATTTCAATAGAAAAAAGAAACTTAATTGAATTTAATGTAAGATATTTGTTCGAAAAAACTAGAATATAGACAATATAGTCGGTTAGAATAATTGAGAATTGGAAGAAAAGCGACGGGTTATTGTTTAGGTGCGGAGAAGCCAATTGTATTCGTGTAGGTCGGTGTTGGCACATCTTATCCCACGGACCATTCTTAGCATTAATTGTTTCCCAACAAAAAGATATTGAGTAAATTTACTTTTTTGTCCTTGTGATTTGTTAAAGGTTGAAAATTCCATCCTTTAGTTTCAAAGTTCTGGCATAACCGGTTCTGAGCCGATCATGATTCAACGCTAAAAAACCTTAACTGTGTTAGGTTAATGGTAAACAGTCCTCGGTAGGGCCTTTGACTGATCCCGGGTTCATCCAAATTTATTCTAGAAGTCGGCTTTAACATATATTAGATTAGTTTGATTTATTCATCAATCTCGTTAATCTTTACAAAGTTTGAACTCTCTTCAACCTAACTAATAATGCGCACACAATGGATTGTTCGAAAGGAACTTGAAGAGCATATGGAATATCATGAAGTATATGGTATGTGCAATTTTTAAGCTTTGAAGTTTTTCCTTTATGGTTTAATTTCGTTGAAACTATTATTCATACCATATATTTCATAGTGATATTTTCATGCTAGGTTTTTCAAGTGATGATTTCCTTTTGAAGTTGTATTTTTTGTGAAGAATTTTTTTAATCCATGATTTTTAGAGGGACCAAATATGTTATAAATCATGTTATTGAATTTTTATTGTTTTCAATCTCCATATTGGAATTATACGGCTTGTTTGAACTTGAATACGGTGTAATTAAATATGTTATAAATAATAAAAGTTTTTTTTAACCATGATTTTAGGAGGGACTAAATATGTTATTGAAACAAAAAGAAATGAAAAGGACGAATTTACCCCCTTCTTAAATTACCATTTTTAACAAGGTTGATGTATAGGGACGTTGGTTGTTATTAAAAGAAAAGCACATGGGCGTTGGCTGATATAAAAAGAAAAGCACAAGGACGTTAGTCGTTAAAAAATTCTTTGAGGAACCTTAATCGTTATTTTTTGTAAACCACATGGACTAAATTTGTATTTAACTCTAAAAAAATAAAAATAAAAATTGTCATTTTTATAACAAAAACCATGACTTTATACAGGGATGGAGAAATGATTATTTAATTGAAAGTCATACTTTGAAAACCATGTTTTAGAAGCATGTCTTGACAAATGATTAAAATAAAGGCATTAAAGGTATGGAGGTCTTAAGGTCTTAAGACCTAATTGGTAGAAAAAGAGATAAAAGACTTGCATTTGGCTTTAATTTTCTTTTAACTCAAAATACATATTTAAAACTTTAAAATCAGGTTTTTAAACATGAGGCTTTTAAGCCCATCTTCCACACAAGCCCATCTTAAGATCAATTCCTGAAACAAACAGCCCAATCCTCTAACCAAATTAAGGCCCAATTATCTAATAATAGATGAGTTTTAGAATTAAGTTTATCACATAGATGTATGCAATTTTATATCTGATTTAGTGATTGTAAATTTGTAATGTTTGTACTATAAATGTCTCATCAGTTATCACATTATGAATACATGGCATTCGCAACTTGACACTCTCGATTTTTTTTCTTAAGTTGTATTTTATTTTAGTAACATGGTTTTTATTGTATTACATCAATGAAAACGTTAAAACTAAATTGTTTAAACGAGAGAAATAATATTTTATTAAATATAAATAATAAATTATTAATGTAATCATTAATTTATCTCAGGGTTTATGACTTGTAAGGGTAACTAACTATCCGTTTTGTACAAATATTACCATGAAACTATTTTTTGTATTCAATTTATCATTGAACTCTATTTTTTTGTACACATGATATCATTATAACCGGGAACAACCAGTTTTTTCTTACGTGACAATTAAATTTAATTAAATAATGCTTACGTGGATCTGACGTGGATTCTCAATGGTATAGTAAGTACAGAAAAAAACTTCAATGGTAATATATGTACAAACTACCACCACCAAAGCCTCCACCAAACCACCACAAAGACACCACCGCCACCACCAGTCCACCATCGCCACTACCAAGACACCACCACCGCCACCACCACCATTAGGACCACCCACCACCGCCACCGCTACCACCGTTGCCGCCGCCGCCATATGGTTATGGTGGTGGCGGCGGTGGTGATGGCGATGGTGTCTTGGTGGTGGTGGCGGCGGTGGTGATGGCGATGGTGTCTTGGTGGTGGTGGCGGCGGTGGACCAGTGGTGGGTGTAATTTTTATTAATTTTTTTGACTTTTGAATATACATTTTAGAGAAACCTAGAGAAACTGTTAGAGATGTTCTTAGAAATGTTCTTACCATTGTTCCTTGCAATCTTGCTATGAGGATAAAGTTGGTTGATGGTTTTGTTAAATAGACGAAAGATTGTGTGTTAGAAAAATGTTAAGTGGAGGGAGGTAAAAAGCGACATGGAACCTTGACCATTTTTAATCTTATCCGTACCCATGAATTAATGTGATTCTTTTGATCTTGGTGCACTTTTATCCTTTTATCTGTATTTTTTTGATTCTTTTATAACCTTAAAGCCCCACTTACCTAAATTCCATATAAATATGTTTATCACCTACTTAATATAATGTTTTACCAATGCCACCGCTTGACCATTAATAATGCATTAAAATAAAAGTCAGTCTAATAAACGCAACAACCGTCTTGAACAAAATTAGAACCAACGCCACCGCTTCATCATCAATGCATTAAATGAACGTCAAACACAATTGACCTTCTAACATTGTGGGTTGACCGGAAGAGACTATCCCAATCATCGATAGTAATTTTGTCTTCCTTTTTTTTATTACTTTGAGGCATTAATTAATAGAGAATGCTACTTACAAATGATGGCCAGCTCAGTTGGTTTGATACGGGTTATAGTTCTCATATGGTGAAAGTTAGGAGTTCGACTCCTACTCAGTGGCGGATCCAGGATTTTTCCCTAATGGGGTCACTTTCAAGGTAGATTAAAGGTCCGGCAAGCTATCCGATATTTTTTTAGCATAATTCCACCATTTCGATGATTTTTAAGTTTTTTAATGATATCAAGAGATTTCTAAGTTTTTTTTATCGGTTTTGCGAGATTTTTTTGGATTTTTTTTTTCTATTTCAAAAGACTCGTTTTAGTTTTATGGTTGATTTCAAGATAATTTTTTGATTGATGGGGTCCCAATCGAGAAATCACTAGGGGGACACAATGATAAATGACTAAAAACCTTCAAGTTTTACATAAGATAATTTATTTTTTTCATTTCCTAGTGGGGGCCCATCCCCCCATCCCCATACATATACATATACATCCGCCGCTGCTCCTACTGGAAACTATTGTGGGGGATGCCGGGTTCGAAAATCTCAGCTGATGCCTTGAAGTCTTTAAATGGAAACTGGATGACTAGGCTGGAGGTGGTTATTCTCCTTGGAGAAGTTTCCCACTCGGGTCATCGTGACTTGGTGTCATGGTGGCATGATTATACTCCGTTTCACCAACATGCCGTTCAAGAAAAAAAAAAAGAGAATGCTACCTATATTCCCTTCCTAATTCCTTTTTTGTGTACATTAATTACTTATTAAAAGGGTATCTTGTTGGGTTATAAACTGTGATAAATTTTATCATTTATATAAAACATAAAGTTTGTATATATGTTGTCATACAAAAGGTTAGTATGATGGACTTCATACAAAAGGTTAGTATGATGGACTATATGCTTACTGTCAGTTTGTGGGGTTCCACCTCATAACCATTGGCAATGAGTGGAGTAGCCCAGGACCCTTATAAGCACATTACAAGTTCACTTTGTGTCCGATGTGGGACATTGCTCAACACGCCCCCTCACGTGTGGCGTTCTTTTCAGCCTAACAGGTGGATATTTTGGGTTACGTGGAGTCCGTGCGTCTTTTATTGACCAACCACGGGTGAACCTTGCTCTGATACCATGTAAGTTTGTGGGGTTCCAACTCAAAACCAATTGGCAATGAGTGGAGTAGCCCAGGACCCTTATAAGCACATCACAAGTTCACTTTGTGTCCGATGTGGGACATTGCTCAACACGCCCCCTCACGTGTTTTAGCCTAACACGTGGATACTTTTTGGGTTACGTGGAGTCCGTGCGGCTTTTAGCTCTGATACCATGTTAGAATATGTGGAACCCCAGGATTAATCTCCAAAAGAGCCCTTGAGGAGAGAAGGGGGGTTCCAACATATATAGTGAAGATTTGGTCTAAGTCTAGCCGATGTGGGACTCTAACACGCCCCCTCCAACAGAGGCTAGATAAAGAGCCTAGAAGGGTCACGAGAGGACCAGGAGAGAGGCGACATGTTAGTCCCTAGAGTGGTAGACCTTGGCTCTGATACCATGTTAGTTTGTGGGGTTCCAACTCAAAACCAATTGGCAATGAGTGGAGTAGCCCAGGACCCTTATAAGCACATTACAAGTTCACTTTGTGTCCGATGTGGGACATTGCTCAACACTTACAATCAAAAAATAGTATGCAGCTGATGTCTATTTTACATGACTGTTAGCGGTGCTTACTATATCTCTATAATGATTTCATTGAAGGTTCACGTACCCTCCATGCGAGGGTATTTTGGTCTTTTTGTTTCTCCTTATTATTTAATTGATAAACCATCGTCTTCTCTTCGAACTTCATGTTCTTCATGCATCTATCTCTTGACCCCGACTTCATCTTCTTCGTTGTGGATTACCTAAGTTGTTTGGTTGACCTAATTTTCTAGTTGCAAACTTATAATAGGGATCTGGGAGTGGATTCATTGATTTGGTTGATCCACCACTTTGCAGACGATGAATAGATGTTAATCCGGGAATATTAAGTCAAAGAATGAACATGAGTATCCAAGAGTGAGGTTGAAACAACAATGAATAATACTTTATCAATTAATAAGAGGGAAAAGCAAAAAGACCAAAATACCATCATGTGGAGGGCATGTGGGAAGCTTAACAGATGAATTTAAATGGAAGTTAGGGTCAGGGACCACCACCGTAATGAAAAAGAGACCTTAATGATCCGTCCCATGAAAATTAGAGTTCAAGGACCTTTATCATAATTTCGAGAAAACACAAGGACCAAATTTTACTCTAATAATTAATTATGTTACTACAACAAAATATGGATTATAGAACCTTTTAGAACACTTTTTCAGAAACGGCCTAAAAAATATATAATAAAACAATTCAAAATTATATCTTTATTTTTGTGGTATAATAATACACTTGATTTAATCTTCCTTTTATGTCTTATTAATAAACCTTAATAAGACACTTTTAATTGTTGTACTAAAGTTTAAAAACTACCAAAACACCCTTTTAATTATATTATTTGAGTTTAAAAGTTAATAGGACAATTTAAGTATCTTAGGGTTTGTAGTTGTGATTCTTTACTTGGAGAGTATATGTTTATGTATACAGTGGATTCCAGGTTTATGGCCTTTTCATCTGCTCATTGTATAGAAGAAAAGTTAAGAATAATATATTATGCATACCGTGCTAAAAACATTAAAGAAGACAGAGGTCAGCTTAGATGATATTATGTTGCATTATCTATTTATCTTTTCATGTACACCTTACGTGTATTTGAAATTATAAACTCCAAGCAAATCAGAAATAGTCCAAACCGATACTACTATATCTGCATAGAAATTGAGAAAATGACACAAGGTTTGACTCTCACTAGCATTATCCATATTGTTTCTTAGTTTGTTTGCAGTCAATAATCTTGGTTAGAAATACCACTGCAGATTTAATGTCGGTTTGGAATCTTCTTAGAGAATTCCGCATCCACAAGGTACATAAGGTTGTTGTTCTGAACGAATATGGTGGGACAGTTGGAGTGCATATGCAGCCTTGTTTTTGTTTACTTAGAAGACTCCCTCCCCATGTTTGCTTATATTATCTGATGCAACACGTTGTAACGTTAGAAGATGTGATTGAAGAAATTGTTGGTGAAATTTTTGATGAAAACGATTCGAAAGCAACTCATATTTGAGTGAAAGATACGTTTGTTTATTATTATACAAGGAGGAAGTTGAGAAAAGACCGAATGTATTGTAATGCGGGCCGAAGGAATTTATGATGTGTATGCAAATACGTCGTCTATTGATCAGCTTTTTGAAGATCTCAACATAAAGACGCCTGAGGTATTGTAAAAATCGTGCTTTATAAACTTAGGGGCTGTTTGTTTTCTTTCCTGCCTTTTTCGTTAAGTCCTGTGAATAAATTTGAATATGTCTGTTTGGGAGATGGGAGACTAATGAGTTTGAGAGAGGCAAAGAGAGAAGGACTAGATTATTTCTGGGGTATTTATGGTATTAGTTTGTTTGAGGTGGCTTAATGGGGACAAGTAAGGGCTTATGACTTATTCCATATAATCATTTTGGTTGAAAGAGTTGATGGTTAAGCTTGTATGGTTGAATGAATAAGCCATCCAAACCTTTAAGCCTGTAAACCTCTAAGTAAACCCCTTAGGTGAACTATAATATTCTTATCTATGTGTTTTGTAGGTGATGTTAATTTTATTTGTGTCTTTTCCATTAAGTCATGTCTGAAAACATTTGAATTTGTTGCCTGAGAGATGAGAGACTGATGAGATTGATGGAGGCAAAGAGAGAAGGTTTGATTATTTCTATTACATATCTCAATCTCTCTTTGCTTCACATGAATAAGATTGGTAAATTAATAAGTTATCCATGCCAAATTACAACCTTAAAAATTTTCACTATATTTGTCTTGACAGTCTTGGTGAACGGATCCTAAATAAGTATGTTATCCATGTGCAAATTGTACCGGAAAAATTTGTTGAAGTGATGTAGTTGATGGAGCACATATACAGTGGCAAGGACTGCATGAGAATTGATGCACGACTCATCTTGCTTTGGGAACCTACTATCTCACCGAGTCGACTCCAAATACCGAAGATTTTATGCAAAGAAAATGACCGAGTTGGCCAATGGTCATTGAATCGGTGAGTGTATTACCTCTATGAGTATGGTTTTAGTTGGGAGTGATGCTGTAAGAGCACCTAATGGTTGGTTTCATTTGAGTTTGTTAATCAATAATACTATACTACTAGGATTATGACAAACAAAATGTATTTTTAACTTACTTTTATCAATTATATTGTTATGATCAACGTTGTTCATATTTGATTTTCATTGGTTTCAAAATGATATTTTGGTCATTTTTATCATCTATCAAAACTTAAAAGTTCAATTCGTCGCGCCGCATCGCGCGCGGGTAACTATCTAGTGTCTTATTAATAAACCTTAATAAGACACTTTTAATTGTTGTACTAAAGTTTAAAAACTACCAGAACACCCTTTTAATTATATTATTTGAGTTTAAAAGTTAATAGGACAATTTAAGTATCCTATAAAAATCTAGAATTACATAGATACAATTATACTTTTTAAAATGTCTTGCCCATCAACATATTAGTTTTATTAAATAAAAGGGCCTATTTGAAAAAGCCCAACTGAGAAAAAGCCCTTTGAGAATCAATTTGAAAAATCGAAAATCTGTTTCGCTTTCAATCGAATTCCTCTAAACACTCTCCTTTGATGGAGTTGATGAGTTTGGAATTTAATCAGAGCCTTTTGTTCTCCTCTTGTTAATACTTAAATTGAGTCATTTAATTGGTTAATTAAGAAAAAAAAATATACATAATTTGATGATGTTTCATGTGTTTTTTTTAATATTGTATAAACACCGTATTTGCAACTAACAAATATAGAAAAAGTATCTTTCAAAGTTAATCTATGTCAATTTCTTATTAATTTATTAATTTCAATTTTATAATTTACATTTTGTATTTATAGAATTACTTGATTAAATTATTTTTTATCCCGTAGTTTTTTCATTTTTCACTTTACATCCTTATCATATTAACTTAAATAATATATATGAACTAAAATGTATTAAAATTTTTGTTTTTATTTTTCAATAAATTACGCCATTATAATCGTATTAAAAACACCAAATATTTTATTTTCTACTTACTCAATACTCTGGGCGTATTTGGTTGGGGTATTAGGATGTAAGGAATGAAAATAAAAATGATTGTAGTGTTTGGTTCAAACAAGGTATAGAAATGGAATGAAAAACTATGGTTGGTTCAAAAATTATAATGAATCATCTAATATTATCTATTAAAAGAGGGCTTTCACTGACATTAAATTGAGTTATTTCATTGGTCAATAAAAAATACATAAATTGATGATATCATGGTGTATTTTTTTCTAAATACCATATTAATATTGTATAAATATCATATTTGGAACTAACAAATATGGAAAAGATATCTTCCAAAATTCAGATACCTCAATTTCTCATTAATTTAATAATTTACATTTTGTGTTCTTAGAATTACTTGATTAAATTAGTTTTTATCCCTTAATTTCTCATTTTTTTTAATTACATACTTACCACATCAACATAAATAATATATATGAACTAAATGTATTAAAATTTTTATTTTTCTTTTTAATAAGTTACATCATAATAATCGTCTCAACAATACATTCAACATGAGTCTACTATTGATTATTTTTTAATTTAAAGATATTATTTTTAATTTAAAGATATTATTTTTCTAATATTGAGTCTAATTTTGAAATTTAAAGATTCCATCTTTTTAATTGTCAAATATTTTCAGCATATATTTCAAGAATTCTGGAAATATGTTATGAGTTGACCTTCAAATCAAAAATTTCAAAATGAGTTCAAATGTTTATAAGTTTGAAATCTAGCGAATCTTTTTTAGTTTTTTTGATCAGTTGACCTACAATTTTATACATAAAATTCATTTGTATATGTGTAATTTAATATATATATATAATTTATGTATATTTTTCAGTTTTTCGCGCTGCAATGCACGCAAATACGTATCTAGTATATATATATATATACTAGGTTTTATCCCGTGTAATACACGGGATAATTTGAGAGAGATAGAGATAAAATAGGTAGATTAATTTAATATTTAAATTGATATAGGAGATAGAGATAAAATAGGTAGATTAATTTAATATTTAAATTGATAGAGATAAAATATTTTGAATCTAAAATAGTTGAATTAATAGGTTGAAGTTTAATATTTAATAGGATAAAGTTTAATAACTTTAAAATAAAGTAGTTGAATTAATAGGTTGAAGTTTAATAATTTTAAGATAAAATAGTTGAATTAATAGGTTGAAGTTTAATATTTAATTGGATGTGTGATAAAATGATATATATATATATATATATGTGGTAAAAATTTAAAAGATTAAAAAAATATAAAAAATTAGAACTATTTTTGTAATACAAAATAACACAAAAAGTGTAATCAATGAGCATAAATACAAATTCGCATACGAGAAATCAACAACTCCAAATTGGACTATAAACATGAATAGAATCATCATAATCATATCATCATGTGTAGGAAAAAATAAAAATTGAAGAGCGTTTGTAATACAAAATAACACAAAAAGTGTAATCAATGACCATAAATACAAAGTCACATACGAGAAATCAACAACTCCAACTTGGACTATAAACATGAATAGAATCATCATAATCATATCATCATGTGTAGGAAAAAATAAAAATTAAAGAGCGTTTGATTAATTACCTTTGTGTGTGTATGTGTAATTGATAGTGGCTTAATTAAGAGAGCTGCAACAATTAATTGAGATTGTGAGATTGTGAGATTGAGAGATTGAAAGGGGTATTTATAGATTGAGATTGAGAGATTGAGGTGTGTATTTTTGGATTAAAACTGTTTGATTTAATTATGTAGAGGATTTTTGAAATTGGTATTTATCTTTTACATTATTTTATTTATCTATAGTTTGGATTAAAAAGTGAAAATTTTTAAAGAGTTTGAATATATTTTTTTGTTCCAACAAGTTATATGGAATTTTCTTAAGAATTAAGAAAATAAGAAAAGTAAGATTTTTCAACTTTGAAAAACTCTTAGAAAATTGTACTTTGAAAATAGAGAGAATATTTTTAATTCTTTATATCACCAATGAAAAATAATAATACGTGTATTGATTATATTAAATATTACACAAATATATGTAGAGGATTTTTTAAACCGTTTGATTTAATTATGTATTTTTGAAAGTGGTATTTATCTTTTACATTATTTTATTTATTGTTTTCATATTTATCTATAGTTTGGATTAAAAGGTTTGATTTAATTATGTAGAGGATTTTTTAAACCGTTTGATTTAACTATGTAGAGGATTCTTGAAAGTGGTATTTATCTTTTACATTATTTTATTTATTGTTTTGATAACCGAAACCGGCTCACCAGAACGCGACACGTGGCAATTCGGCTCACCAGAGCACGACACGTGTCAAATCAGTTACTCTTTTATTATATATAGATATATATATGTTTTTGTTTTATGGTTTCAGCGTAGAATCACTACATTTAACTTATACCACTTTGAAGATACAAAATGTGAAGGAAGAAGTGCTTCTGCTATCCTGAATTACATCATATCCAATAGTGATGGCCAAACGAAATCGAATCAAACCGAAACGACGAGAGAAACCGAAACCAAACTGGTTTTGAGCCCGAACCGGTTCAAACCGGTTTCAAACTCGAAAGTCGGGACCGGGCTGGGTTTTTATAGAAATTTTCCGCCCGAACCGATTTGAACCCGAGCCGTCCAAAATTCAAAAAAACTTTGAGTTTAATAATTAAGTAATTAGTGATACAATCGAATTTTTTGTGTAATTATATATTGTGTGTAACTTGTAACATCGTAACTTAAAATTATATATAAACTTTGAATTTTAGTGATATATATAAATAAAACTTATGTGTATTTTAGTGATCCAATCCAATTTTTGATTTCTTTATTATTTGAGTTTAGTAATTAAGTAGTTATTATTTATTAAAATAATAGTATACATAAAAGAATCAAACAAATATTTAAAAAAAAATGTTATGAAAATCGGCCGAACCAAACCTAAACCGGTTTTAGGCCCGGCCCGAACCGGTTTCCGAAATTAGGTTCCAACCGTAAGATAATCAGTCCCAGCCATTCTTCTCTATGCCCGGCCCAAAGCCGAACCGGTTAAGGGCCAAACCGGTTTTCAGACCGGCTAAGCCCGAACCGACCTGAAACTGATTTTTGGCCACCACTAATATCCAAACTAGAATGATACTACTGAGTATCAGTCTATCAGACACGTGATGCAAAAGGTTCAAGGACAAGAAAATGTTAGATAATCCATCTTCGCATAAAGACAATAGTTTAATAGAATAAGCCTAAAAGGGATTTAAGTGGCTGGAATTAATTCATCATAATTAAGTGGCTTGACCTTTTTACAATTTAAGATGTTCCCTTGGTGCCACTAAAATCGCAAAAGGAATCCATTGCGGGTGTGATTAAAATTAAAATGGATTAATTCACTTAACTCGGGTGTGATTAAAATTAGACCATAACCATCTATACTTAGTTGATGTATGATGGCATTTACAAACACATAAACAAAAACCTAAAACCAATCCATAAAACAGACTAGAAGCAATATATTATTCGCGATCAGGTACTTTTGTCTGCTTGTGGTAATCTAGTTAGGTGATTTTAAAAAGAGTAAAACTTGGTTAATATATATATGCACAAAGTTTCCTCCCGTGATATGAGTTACTACTCCTTGATCGCTTATACTGCCCCAAACATCTGACTGCATTTTCCAACTGAAATGAAAAATGACTACTGAAATTGCATTGTACATCCAGAATACTCTGAGGAAGAGGCAAAATATAATCAACTTGAATTCGGGACCATTATTCGAAATCTTAGTGAAACACTGGATTTGTTATCTCATGTCTGCTTTTCGTGAAAAGATACCAATTGAAGTGGAGGGTTTTTTCAAACAACAAGGGGCTGGGTCAACTATTCAATCAAATGATATTGAGCATGTTTCCCATCTCTTCTCGATATATATATATATATATATATATACCACATCACCGTGTAAAATTATTCTGAAAGAAGACAAACCCTTAAACTCTACAAGAAAAATGACCTTCAGAGAAAGTTTTCTTTTGTATTAAAAAACCTGAAAAGCTTTTCTAAGATTTTAGAGAAGTTATTACTTCCGTTAACAACCTTCCCTATAACGGTAGAAAAATACTTTAGGGAGGGTTTTAAGTGGATTTTAGGGAGGATAAACTTACATTTAGTTACACTTTTCACATTTGTCATGTAATTCCTTCTCTAAAAGTCATTTTTAGATACGTTTCCAAATCCTTCTCTAATACTTTATTCTCTAAAAGTCATTTTAAGATATGTTTCCAAATCCTTCCCTAATACTTTCTTCTCTAAAAACCCTTTTTCTTATAGTGACCCTAAGCCTACACTTAACTATTTGGATCCAAAGGAACTCAACCAAAGCCTCTAGTCACCCACACAGAGCCTCTAATCATCCAACTATTTTGGACTCTCTCTCTCTCTCTCTCTCTCTCTCAGTTAAGTAATCTAGAGTGTTATCGTAAAGAAGAAAGAGGCTTAAGTGCCTGACTACAGTTCTAGTGGCACTCTAGCATGTTAGGGTCGCTATGAGAGTATCTCTAGGTACATTCCGGATAACCCTTCCCAAAATTTGTGACATGGTATTGTAGGGTTTTTCAATGGGATATAATATAAAACATATTTATATAATTAACATGCACGACGGAATAGATAACGAAAAAATCCTAAATAAAGATCTCACCTATATTCAAAATACAGAAACAATAACAAAAGCAGGAAACCTCATGTCACCACTAAAAGGCACCAAGACAAAAGAAAGCAAATCCATGCATATGAATCCAAGAAAAGATAAAAAGTGATAAAAAGCAAAAAGCTAAAATAACAAAAGCATGCAGGCTCTACCCATAACGAATCAATGGCATATTAGATCTTATATCAAAACTACAAGATGAAGGATGTATAGATAATAAATTAATAATTCTCAAGGAAGTGTTCACAATTGAGATCATTAATTGTGGAAGGTGGTCTATAAATTTATTTTCATAGCACGGTAAAACGCTAATTGATCAAAAAGTATAGTATATACGCTAAAATAAGATACCATGAGCATAAAACCAATTGAGAAATAAAGTGAACATTTTCCTTAAGAATGCATTAACATTAACTAAGGAACACCATCTTTAATGCTAGCATCACCATATATATATATATATATATATATATATATATATATATATATATATAAATATACAAATATAGCCATCCATGGTGTCAAGGGAAAGAACCAAAAAAATACAACAATAAACAAAAACTCAAACATTAGGGTTGCATATTGCTTTATTGAATTCAAACAAAAAAAAAGGATTGAAAGTTGAAATCATACAAAACCAAGAGCAAAATCTGAGACAATTACCAAAACTACCAAGAATCAAAACGATTAAGAAACAGAAGAGATATCGAAATGCTTACCTCGAAACAACCAAAAATGAGAGAAGAAAATGCTTCCGAGTGAGTTCATGGTATCAAACAGATGAAGTTGTAATTTGCATTTGGGTGATCATAAATTAACCTTCTTTGAGTTGATATGGTCTCGATCGATCTCCACAACTCTTGAGATCCTAAATTAAACAAACAAAAAAGAAAAACCCTAAATTAGAAATCGGTCTCGAGAGTAGAGAAGTATTGGCCACGAAATGAATCGGCCATGAAGTTAGAGAGTGAGAGACGACGATGGGGGAAACAATGTGATTTAATTTTGAACTCCGATCTTAGGTTTGGAAAAAGTTGTACGAACTTGAAAAGTTACATTGGGAAGATAAGCTATTGATTGTACAATTTGATTCCTTACTTGTAAGTTACATTAAGTTATTAAACCTAAAGTTATTTCTTAAACTTTTCTAATAAAGACCATTGAATTATTAAAATATACAAAATTAAATGAATTATAAAAATATAACGGGCCGAGCGGACTTGTCTGAATTACTTTTTCCATTGTCTGCCCATTTTCTCAAGAATGATTGTCCAAGCCCGCTTTTCTAACGGGCCGTACTGCCCATGAACAACTCTACTGTAACCAAGAGATTTTCAAATAATATGCATAAATTTGTTGTACCCATTGCATTAATGTGTTGTATAGTAATTAAGAGATTTCTTAAATTTGTGATTCAAAAAGTAGTACCTTAAGCTTTAGCATTTGTTTTTAACACTTTAAGAAATATCTTTTATAAGAGAGTATACCATAGATAAATAATTTGAATCTGAAATTGTTAAAATGAAAGATGCATAGGGTATAAAAAAAAACTTTGCGAGAGTGAAACTTGCTTTTATTGAAAAGTCAAAACTTCTTAGAATAAAGTCATGCATTATTTCCTTGTACATCTTGCAATATAACATGTAATTACTAGATTTTAAGAACTTATGCATAAAATGATGATACTTCAAATATAAATAGTTTTATTTTGAAAAAAACTTTTGACGTAATTGATTATATATGTAGTATAGATTAAAAAAAAAATTGAAACTGAATTTGCCAATGTGAAAATGAAACATGCATAAAAAGTTGAAAACACTCTGCAAAGTGAAACTTACTTTAATTGAAAAGTCATGGAAGCTTGTATAACTTGCAATATAATATGAAACTAATAGATTTTAAGGACTTATGTATAAGTTGTCTTTATAGAAGATTCTTGTTTTTATAAGATATTTTATAAACAATATTCAATAAAATAGTTAATATAATATTTTCTTTTCTAAATATTCTGAATAATTATTAACACATCAAAAATTATCTTCTAAATTTATACAAACATTTTTTTTAAATAAGAACATTTTTGTCTAATATTATAAATTTAAACCTTATCAAATAATTGATTATTAAAATATTTAATTTTTTTTTATTTCTTACGTAAGTTCATTAGTGCATGGTCAACATTGTAGTTGAACAGGCTCCTTGGCTGTTCTTTTTTAAAAGGCCAAATTTTTGGTGATAATATTAATTTATTGCCATCATAAGAGAAGAGTAGAATTTTGTTTCAAATGCATGCATATCATATTTTGAATTATTCGGCATGCTTTAATCTTTTCATGTAGTAATACATAAAGAACGTAACTTCACGAAAATTATTTTTAATACCAAAAGCACAGCTCAGTCGGTAACCTAACTTTTAATTAAGCTAGTAACAAGAGTTTCAATTTAATCAAAAGTGAAATGTTTATATAAATTTGGATCATTCTGCAAACCAAATACAAGATTGGAATGGATCTGGGGTATATGACTTGTAAGAGTAACCAACTATCCGTTTTGTACAAATGTTACCATGAAACTATTTTTTGTACTCAATTTACCATTGAACTCTCTTTTTTTTGTACAGATTATACACCATTATGACCGGTAATAGCCTGATTTTTCATACGTGACAATTAAAATTATTTAAAAAAAACTTATGTGGATCTGACGTGGCGATGACATAAGTACATAAAATACTTCAATGGTAATATGTGTACAAACAACCACCACCACCACCACCACCACCATCACCATCATCACAACCACCATCACCATCACCATCATCACACCCACCATCACACCCACCATCACCATCATCACAGCCATCATCACCACACCCACCACCACCATCACACCCACCACCACCAGGTTTCAAGCTCAATGGTGTCACCGGAGAAAAGAGGTGCAGCAGCGGTGGGTGTCGTTGGAGAGGAGAGGTGCAGCGGTGGTGGGTGGTTGTGGCTGTGGTGGTGGTGGTGGTGGTGGTTTGGTGGAGGTGGGTGTGGTGGTGGATGTCGCCGGAGAAGAGAGGTGCAACAGCAGTGGGTGTCGCCGGAGAGGAGAGGTGCAGCAGTGGTGGGTGGCTGTGGCTGTGGCTGTGGTGGTGGTTGGGGTGGTGGTGGTTTGGTGGAGGTGGGTGTGGTGGTGGTTTCTTGAAGAAGAAAACAATGTCTAGTAAGATCCTAGTCATTGCCACATCAGATCCACATAAGCTTTTTTAAATAATTTTAATTGCGAGGTATGAAAAAACTGGTTATTACCGGTCATAATGGTGTAATCTATACAAAAAAGAGAGTTCAATGGTAAATTGAGTACAAAAAATAGTTTAATGGTAAAATTTGTACAAAACGGATAGTTGTTTACCCTTACAAGTCATAAACTCCAAATCCATTCCAATCTTGTATTTGGTTTGCAGAATTATCCAAATTTATATAGTGGAACCGGTTCCAGCGGGTACCTGGCGGTTAGCGGTTCCAAAAAATTGAGAACCGGAACAGGTCCCAATCGGTTCCGTATTTTAGGAACCGGAACCGGAACCAATCGTATCGGTTCCGGTTCCGGTTCCAAAAACGGGTACCCAGTTTTGATGCTCACCCCTAGTTTAAACATCATTTTTGTTTTAGTTACTCATGCTTAAAAGTAAGTAATTGTACTTAGGAACGAAAAGGGAGATAAGTTGCGAATCATAGGAACAAAAATCAAAATTTCAAAACCACAAAAAACGTAAATTATTTTTAATTAAGTAAAAAGTCAAATTGTAGGCTGCCATATTAATTTATTAGCATCACAAACCAAAATGTAGGCTACATTATTATTTTATTACCATCACAAACCAAATGGACAACGCTCGTGGCCTATAAATATGTTATATGTTGATATATTTTTAGAAACCAAGTGAAACCATTGAGAGATATAGAAATGGGTTCAATTGGTTATCTGTGGTTAGCTTTTCTCCTACTAACTCTATCTTGGGATGGCTCCATGGGTCAATCAGGGTGCACCAGTGTACTCATAGGAATGGCTCCATGCCTAAACTATGTTACTGGAAGTTCCAAAACTCCCTCTTCTTCGTGTTGCTCGTCTCTGGCTGATGTTGTTAAATCGAAGCCACAGTGCCTTTGCACCGCTCTCGATGGCGGCACTCTGGCGGCAATAGGAGTCAGTATTAACAAAACCATTGCGTTAGCACTTCCTAGTGTTTGTAAGGTGACAACTCCACCTGTTAGCCGATGTAATGGTAAAACAACAAATCTTTTCTCTTATTATTTGAATTATATTGTTTAAGGTTTTATAAGACACTATTTAACGTTCAAGTGTCATAATATATTGTTTAATGAGCCTTACTTAGGTGTCTTTTGTGTTTTAAGAGGTTTGAAGTTGAAAGTCTGATTTTACATCTTAAAAATAAGAGGTGGATGGTGCACCCCTTAAAATTTCAAAGGACACTAAGGGGTTTGCAAATTAAATAAAATAGATAGCCTCAAGTTTGCAAACCTCTTAATTTCCAGACTTAAAAGGTTATAAGAGGTAGTTTTTAAAAAACAAACAACCCCTTAAGTAGTTTACAAAATCAAACATAAAACACCCTATCTAAAAGTGTTGCAATAATTTCATTAGACGTAAATGAACATTTTAACAAGTTATTAAGGTCATTTTTTAACTAAATTGTTATGTTAGCTATTTTATAAGATATTATTTAAAGAAAGTGTTCTATAAAGATATATGTTATATATAATATCTTATACAACACATTTTTTATAAAGTAACCAAAAGATCCCGAAATCTTAACATCTTTTCCATGTATTCAGCCATAAATAATGCACCGACAATGGCTCCAGATAAATCACCTGAAAGTTCAGACGCTAAATCTCCAAATGGCCCTTCCCCAGGCCCAACAATTGCCTAAGGTATGAACTCATTGCATCCTATTAGAACACTTAAAAGGAAACATTATGTTTTCCAAAATTTGTTGTCCCATCGTTACAATAAATTGGTATTTGGAATTTGGTAGGGTACATAAATATATCTTCTTAAGAGTTTGTTTGCAAAATGTATATTGGGTGTCAATTGCTTTATTGGGTGGACATGATAACAATCAGAAATTTTAGTAGGTAATAGTCGTAGTATGAACCAATAATTTTCTTTCATAAGTGAAGGGGACGACTCTTACATGCATGGTAACCGTGGAAGAAGATTCCTACCCGATAAAAGATGCTTACAAGCAATTTATTTCGATTGACAAATATATTAATTACCCGATAAGATAAATTAAGGAATCAAATGACTATTGCCGGTAAGTTCTTAACCAATTGATAAGTAAACATTAGGTAAGCTCGTCAACAGTGTTGAGGCGGATTGGTTATCGCTCGGGGGGTTCATAGCACCCTAACCGAGTTCGAACATTCCCGTATGCATGCCTGGGGACATTTAAGTGTGGCCATGTTTAGCCCCCAAAATTGCCAGGGATTACTCGGGCTTTGGCTTGGATACCCCTTCCAAAAAAAACATTAGGTAATCTCTTGTCAAAATGTCTTAAAAATGTTAATTGGACGATTTTTTTTTGTAATATATATCACTATGACGGAATTCGTCTTATTGGTGCCTATAATGTCTAAGTTTTCTAATATGATAACTTATAGAACTTAAGTTTGTATGACTAAGTTTGTATGACTGAACTACAAAATGTCATATCTAAAAGCTTAAAATAGGTTATAGGACACTTTGAATGTTTTAACAAGTATTGTAAACTCATTCTAATTAAAAAGTTGTTGAAATGCCTAAGAACCCTTTATAAAATATATTGTGACACGTACTTTCAGATAAGATATTTTTTTATCTGATCGAATAAACTTATATCCTATAAGCAACTTCTAATACATGATCCATGCAGGATTCAAACATGATGAGCCAAAAGGAGCAAGCTAGGTTGCCATAAGAAAAAGGCACCTGTTCGTATCTACTATTATGGTTGTGTTCGTTGCTTAATTAAGTTAAACCCCTAATTAAGTAACTTTTTAATTAGTTACGCCTTTGGATATCTACTATATATCAACAATAAATGATGTGTGTATGCATTTACTTCTTATATGTGATTTTCTTTTCATGTTATGTACGCATGTATTGTTTTGAATTTTGTCAACCATTTTTCTTTCGTGTAGTAAAATTTGTTTTTGTTTCAAATAATTATGTCAAGTACCGAGTTATCGTCTGGTTATTCCTCATCCTTAATTAACTCGTGTGCATGTGTTCGATGGTATCATTAGAGAGCAAAAAGCCAAACTTCATGTTCGATGGTTGTCAAGAGCAACACACTATAAAGACCTAATTCACTTTATATAAATTGCAATACTGATAACCAGGGTCGGCTGTTAACCGACTGGTCGTAGGTTCGAATCCTGCTTGAGGAGATTTGAAGATCACCGTCAACACCTCTATGGAGGTTATAATTAATAAAGTCTCTAGTAGAAAACCGAAATAACTAGTTTTCCAAGTGGTGGGAAGAGTTCGAGGCTCTGACCGAGTTCTTGTTGAAGAATGAGTCGGCAACTCATAGGCAGTGGCTTGGTTAAGGGAACCCACAGGAGCCCGGGCCTCGTCACTGTGCCCTTTGTGAGTAGGTACCCCTTCTCTCGAAGTTACAGGGCTATTTTGCCGAGTTCCTTAGAGAGAGTTGTCTCGCGTCTCTAGGTATTCTCTACCTACCCACCTCACCTGTGTCCGTTTCGGGTACAGGCACAAGTGGCATATTTCTACGTGTGTCTTACCAAAAAAGAGATTGGTTGTGCTCTAAAACTTGTGAATCTATAGACAAGTCCAACCCCAATAAAACTGGGATAAAGTTGAGCCAGAAGATCCCGATTCAAGATAAATTCGTTAGGCTGGCATTTGCTGTCGCAAAATAAACTAATTTAAAATTGGGATAACATGCAAAATTCATACAAATCGGTTACATTTAATTTCTGTACTTTATATGAATAAAACAAGATTAAAAGTAAAATCGCAGAATTTAATTTTAGTTGTTTTAATTAATTAACGTCGCTAAGCATATGACTAAAATTAAACTAAATAAATTGATAATAAGGAGAATCCAATATATTTAATTAATTAATTATACAGTGGTGGAATTAAGAACCCCACTTAATTACCATATTTTTTTCAGCCATATTATTGTCATCTCAACAAACTAAAAACTTCCTTAAAACGCTACAATGAAGATCCTTACAAAAACCTTACTTTTCTTTTTTATTTATAATATAATTTTTATTTATGTAAATTATTATATAATAAAAAAAGAAATCTTTACAAGAATATGAGGTCTAATAAAAACTTATGACCGGATAAAAACCTCTATCCAACAGTGAAGGTTCTTGTAGAAACCCCATAAAGAGCCTCAGAAAGAACCTCCAATGTGACTACTCTAAATATGTTAATCATATAACAAAACAATATATACTCATTAACAAGCTCTATTGATCAATTTCAATACACGTCGTAGCATTCCGTTTTAACATGCTCTTCAATAGAACCTTAACAAAAAAAAATTGACTTATGAGGTTAGCATGACGTTCTAATGAAGCTCGACTCGGAATAGATTATCACACAAACTTGGTTTACCTTTTATTTTATCGTTTTATTCAATTCCCTTAACATTGATTGTCCTTTTTTTTATCGTTTTACTTCATTTTGACATACATCCAGAATGACTTAATCTAAAAACACATGATTAATATGAATGATCAAGTAAGGATCATCGATAACCATAGTGGTTTGTTTACTATAAAAAAGGTGAGGCTTTAAAGAAGGAACCTTCGAAGAAGGTTTTTGAAGTATATGTGAAAGTATGTATGTTTTAAAAAAGAAATTAATTGACAAATATAAAAAAAATGTGCGTATAGGTAGGATAACGTTTAAAATTACTAAAACATTATACTGAATAAAAAATGTCTCCGAAAACTTTATAAACATATTTAACCAAAAACCTCTTTAAAATGCCATAGTTTTAGAGAAGGATGCAAAAGCATCTCTAAAAGCTATTTTTTAAAAATTTAAAGTTTTTAGTAATATATAAATGTTTAGTTACCTTTTGATAAGCAAATAAAAAAGAATTATTTCTAAAATAAAATCAAAATTATATTACAATTAATTAATGGAACAAAGTCCAGCTGGCCCAAATTTTTTACCGTTGGCTCAAATCCTCAAGATATGGACTATTTTTCTCCAAATTTGGAACAGTTAATCAATTTCGTTGTCGTTCAAGTAATTCGGAGCCCTCAACTCACCTCTTTGTTGTAGTTCTGAACTCAAACAGCCAAAAGGTAATAAGTCTAGAATCGTAGAAGATGGCAGAATACCAAGAAGAATCGACGAAAGGAGTTCTGTCAGAAGATATGCTTCATAAGGTGATTCAAGTGATCAAGTTTGTAGAGACTCTATGGAACCTCTCAGAGCTTCTGCGGTATTACTCCTCTTAAGACAAGCTATGTTTTCTACAAGTAAAGATCAAGTTGTTACAGACATGTGCAACCCATGTAAGGCAGTTGCAACGAACTTTGAAAATCATATCATCTACATTGCATGTCTCTAGGTGTCCTATTGTTGTAGTCAAATGGGCTAGTAGTATTTAGTTAAGATCTCTCATTTGTAAACTGTATGCTTTTGCACTTTCACACTTTGTAATAGAGAAAATTTACACAATATAGGTGTTCTTCATCTATAATCTCAATACAGATCATTCAGGTGAAACCTATTCTTCTTTATGCTTTTATATTCCGTTTACACCTCCGTTCATCATTTACTATTCAAAGCATTTTAAACACTTCCACATATCATTTGTTGTTTGATACTTTACAACAAAATCTATGAATTGAATATTATTCGGTCCAACAATTGGTATCAGAGCAGATGTTGATGATTTAGTCAACAAATCAGCATTCATTCATTGATTTAGTGTGTAGATTGAGTGTTCGAATTTGCAATTCTTATTCATACTCTGTTTTATGTCATATTTCATTCTTATGGCATGAATCGTTACAATGCTGATCAAAGATTCTTGATTCTGTAATTCAAATGGGTAAGTGCCACTAGTTGTCATTTCATGAAGTTTAGGACAATCAGACTACTCTCACTTTCACCATTTCACACTCTTGTAACAACTCAAAACTTAAAAACAACATTTAACCGAAAAATAACCCTTATAATGGAAACAAGGTCCTTACGATTCAAATTTAAGAAAAACCATAACCAGCAATATTTAAGTAACTATAGGTGGTTTGTAATAAATTTCAAAACATAGGTTCCAAGTTTGTAATATCATAAATGAAAACACCATTTAGAATGCTGAGCTGCACTTTTTCCATCCGGAGCCTCAAGCGTGAGCTTAACCTTTGTCCTTTGATGAGCTACCTACCACTACAACATAAACCACAACAGGTTAAGCATAAAGCTTAGTGAGCACAAACCTACATCCTATGTCAATCATATATCACATAATCGCAAGCACAAAGCAAGTACTGGACATGCATCATAACCTTTTGTCCTTACGGCTCAATACCATCGAAGAACATAATAGACACTTATATCAAGCTATTACCATACTAGTCCTCATGGTGGTCACTTGCCACTACAACGAGTCCTATCATAAATTACATGCTAGACTTAACCACCACTTATCATACATAAACCAATTAGCATACATGACTTATAGAAGAATAGGTTAATGTACTCACGTGTCAGCAATACAAGCACAATCAATCACTATCCCAATGCACGACAATCAATTTGGAACACCTATAACACATATACATTCATAGAGCATATCAATAACCAACCCCCATAATGGGTTCTATGAGCATACCCTTCTCTTAAGCATTAGACGTGGTAAAACCATTCTAATTTCTATCAAAATTTACCAAACATCATCCCTTACAATACCCTATACGAGGCCCTACCAGAAAACCCCAAAACATCACCACACGAAAAAAAGGCATCGGGACAAAACAGTGGTATCGGCGGGTATAACCCGCGTGTTACCCGCAGATAGGCCCAGTTCGTCCCTTTCGCGGGTTTTCGCCCAAAAACCAAGGTTTCTCGCCTCCCAAACCCAATTTCTACAATTTAGGCTCACAATATGATATCTACAAGTACCCAAACATGTATTTTCATTTAATAACATAAAACCATTACATCAATACCTAAAAATAGTGATCAAAAGTTCATCTAATCAATTAACCTAACCCTACACCCCCTTATTGATAAAATCCTATTAATAAGGATTAGAACATAAACCATAAAAGAATTTGGATGACGAAATCCTTTAATTCTCCTTGCTAACCTTCGAGAATGGTTACACAATTCACCAAGTCTCCACAAAAGCCAATCCCCTTGCTCTCAAATCCCTAAAATCGCCCAACACAAGAAGAAAGAAGGAATTGGGGCTTTCATCCTTCTTAAATACCTGCTACTACCACCCTTATACTTTGAAGATTGACACATAGGCCCTTGGAGTCCTAATTAATGTCATAAGAACCCAAAAGTCAGCTTAACCCAAACTAAGTCAGTTAAATACATAACTCTGAAAAACCGGGTGTTACGCTATTTTTGTCTAAAAATGGAAAACAATAGTATTCCTTCTTTCTTAAGTACTCGATCAAAATCAAAACCTCCTACTCTGTCTAGAGAAGAATACAAAGAGTGGAAAGTTCGAATGGCCTCCTTTCTTGAAGGAATTCATCCAGGGATTGTTGAATTTCTACACAATCCACACTATATCCCAGCCCAACTCATTCCAAGGGTTCTTGGAACTGCTACTACACCAAAAATATCGGAACACAAAGAACCTAAACCTGTTGGCGATTGGAGATTGATACAGAAAAGATTGAGTTAGGATCAAAATGTAAAAGGTTGTTGATGGCATTTCCCAATGACATATTTGAGTCCTTAAAGTTATGTGAGACGTCTAAGGAACTCTGGGCTGAGCTTCGAAAACAGTTGGACGGTGTAGCTGTGAGAATATGTGGAACCCCAGAATTAATCTCCAAAAGAGCCCTTGAGGAGAGAAGGGAGGTTCCAACATATATAGTGAAGATTTGTTCCAAGTCTAGCCGATGTGGGACTCTAACACGCCCCCTCCAACAGAGGCTAGATAGAGAGCCTAGAAGGGTCACGAGAGGACCAGGAAAGGGCCACGAGAAGGCCAGGAGAGAGGCGGCATGTTAGTCCCTAGAGTGGTAGACCTTGGCTCTGATACCATGTGAGAATATGTGAAACCCCAGAATTAATCTCCAAAAGAGCCCTTGAGAAGAGAAGGGAGGTTCCAAAATATATAGTGAAGATTTGGTCCAAGTCTAGCCGATGTGGGACTCTAACAGTAGCCAAGACGTTGAAGAACAACAAAGCTCTTTGTATTAATGAGTACCATGCTTTCAAAGCCCTGAAAAATGAATCAATTCAAGGAACGTAATCTAGATTCAACTTACTGGTAAGAAAATGCAAAATATATGGTGTTTATCACACTAGTGAAGAAAACAATATGTGTTTCCTACAGAGCTTGAATGAAGAATGGCTACATCTAACTATGTCTATGCAATCAACACTAGACATGGAAATTTTCTCTTTGTCAGATCTTTATGGTACATTGGTTAGCCAAAAGTCTTGAATTATAAAGATGAAAAAGTAGACAGGTGGCCCATTTGCTCTTATGGAAGAGGTGACAGAAGGGGAACAGTGTTTGAAGAAGGAAAGGAAGGTGGTGAAAGTGAAGAGTGAGGAAAAGAAAAAAAAAGAAAATATTGGTAGCTGAAAGTGATGATGATAGCTTAGAAGAATAGATGACCATACAAGAACTGATGCAAAAACTCTTACCTTGATGACAAAAAATTACAACAAAGGATACAAGAAGCCAAGTTATGAGAAGGGTAGAAAAGAAGGATTCGAAAGAAAAGGCAATGATGAAAGAAGAAATTACGAGAGAGAAGATAGAGAGAAAGAGAGAGAGGGGGGAGAGAGAGAGAGAGAGAGAAGAAAGGAAGGATGAGCGCATAAGAGATCAAAAGTCGGACAACGAAGCTGAGGAAAAGAATTATGGGTGCTACAAATGTGGTAAGCCAAGACACTTTGCTGCTGATTGTTGGATAGGAGGAGCACAGCCCAAGTCTATGTTGCCTACTCCAAGAAAAAGGCAGGCTACAACACCTAGAGGTCGCTGATGGCCGAGTAGGACAAACTGCAAACTGATGAATCCTTAGAAGATGAGGCATAGAAGGCTCTCTTCGGTATCCACTACTGACTCTACCTCTCATCAATCACATGATGATTTTAATGAACTACTTGAAAACTTTACATCTTCTAAAATGAGTTATCCGAAGCTAAAACAATAGTTGGCCTTTTAAGAGAGAGAGAGAGAGAGAGAGAGAGGAGAGAGAGGGGGGGGGAGTAGACTTCTTGCAGAGGAGAAGGATAGACTCTACATAGAACAAAAGTCTACTTTGAAAGAACACATTTCTAAGAAGAAAGGTCTCAAAGAAAAGATTTCCAAGATTGATTGCGATTAAAAATCATTGAGCTAAAAGAAATGGACCATTGTTTCCTTTAAAAAAATTTCCTTATTTGAAATTTGAATAAAGATCGAGTAAAAATTCTATGGATGATTCGTTGCAATTGTTCTCTTTTTAAAAAATTTCCTTATCTGTTTTGTCTTGCATTTATACAAATATTTCAAAGATATTCTTATATCTTTCTAATTATGAAATGTTATTTTGAATTGGTAATATTGACTATGATGGAGGTTCATACAAGAACAACCCAATTTGCAAGAACAAAGGAACCAAGAAAATCACATGTGATTTTGTGCTTGCGATGGAAAAAACATGTGTAGGCCACGCGCCGACAAGGCAAGTGGGAGAGCCGCGAGTGGTCGTCTATGCTGGAAATCACATGTGATTTTCTTAGTTCCTTCATTCTTGCAAATTAGTTTTGTTCTTGTTTGAACCTAATTCTATTGACTATTTAGTTATATATGCAAAGTAATTATTTTGTTCATATACTTACCAAATAACTACATTGGTAACGTTTCGTCACTCATATTATTTATTCAGAATAGTTATTAATCAACCATTGTTCATTCTACACAATATCATATGGAGTCTCTTAAGTATTCTGATAATTAGCTATTCTACATTAAAGTATTCAGCAACTACCAAACAATCCCTAATTTACTCTTTAGTTAACTAAAGTTATGATAAGTAACTTAATGTACAACGAAACGGAATTTTGATGATGATTCTTGTAATTATTTCATTCGGAGGACATAATTCATAATTTCTAAAAATCACGGGGAAAAACTGTAGTTTATGCTTTACTTCATTAACATTAATTTATATTTTCTTGTGTCATTTTTAGTTTACATCTTTTATAAGTTACTAAAACTGAATAATAAAGTTAAGAGACTACAAAAGTAAAAATGATCATCAAATTATTAAGCTACGTGGATTCTTATAAGAAATTATTATTTCTAAACAAAAACTCTCTATTATTCACTTGATTTGGCAAACTAGCTGATAAATTAACTTATGACTGATAAGGTAGCTTATGACTGATAAGATAGATGATGAATAAGTTACGTTTGGCAAATAAAATTAGCTGATAAGGTAGCTTATGACTGTAAAAGGACATAAAAAGACATGTTTGAAAACTAATGGTATAAAACTTAGCAAGGGTATATTTGGAATAAAAAAATAACAAGTCTCATTAGTCACAGCGAGAGTAGCTTTTCAAAAGCTAGCTTATGGTCCGTCCAAATATATACCTAACTTATAAGGTAACTTATAAGCTAACTGACATTTGTTAGCTTATGGTCTGTCGAAACATGTATGGGGTGTAAATGAGCCGAGACGACTCGCAAGCTACTCGAGATCGACTCAGTCAAAACTCGATCAAAACTCGACTCGAATGAACCCGGTCAAAACTCAACTCGAGATACTAACGACTCGACTCGAACTACCTGATACTCGGCTCGACTCGGCTCAATCGAAGAAAACTCGCGAGCTACTCGAAATTGACTCGGTCAAAACTCGACTCGAATGAACCCGGTCAAAACTCGACTCGAGATACTAACGACTCGACTCGAACTACCTAATACTCGACTCGGCTCGGCTCGTTTACACCCCTAGGTACAAATGTATGTACCTAAACCTTTAACATTGTCTATTTCTTTTAAATTGCCCCGATAAAATAAAATTTATGGCAATGCGATCCAGGGGGTCCATGACAAACTCAAAATCGAATTTTTCTTCTATTTTTAGTATTTTTATTAATATTTTTAAAGTGAGGTCACTATAAGGTACTAAATCACGAAGAACATGTCATCAAATTTATTACTAAAGATCTTTGTAAACCATGTAATATTTTATATTCATTTATATATATATATATATATTTTTTTTTTTCTCAAGGGTTAGTGACAACATTTGCAGCTAGCTAGATTCAAATCAAGAATGAAGAAACCCATCTGTGATTGGGTGATCTTCTTGATAGTGCTGATTGGATTCAGCAGCTTATTGGGGACATCTGCCAATGGGTATTATGAGCTTAATGAAGATTTCCATGGCAATACCACTGAAGAAATGATCTCATTTCTGGAAGAAAATGTTTCCAATTTTCAAGTCTCAGCTGTTGGTTATAATAATAATCCTCTTCTTGTGGGTCTCACTCTCATTCATGGAGCTGCTGCCAAAGGGGCTGGTATAAGCATTTACCTTTTTCTTCTTTTTGTTGTGTTTCAAATCTTGATCCAATCTGAGCTCTTAATTTTTTTTCAGATTTGGGGGTTTTATTGTATATATATAGGTTTGTTTGTGTGTGTTATAAGCATTGGATCATTTGTTTATTTAGTTTTTTAGGTTTTTAATTGGTTGTAATTTACTCTTGCATTTGACTTTAAATATTCAAATTAGTCCATCTCAGATTCAAAATTGACATTTGTTTTTCAACATTCTAAAATGCTGCTATTTTTGGTTTCAAATCCTTGTACAAAGTTCAATTATTTCCTATCCATTTTGATGTAAATCTACCACTTTCAAAAGTCAAAATTTGACTTTTTTTTAGTAAATGGTGTTGAATCTGTGTATGCAGTATGCATGGATGGAACATTACCTGGGTATCATTTGCACCATGGATATGGTTCAGGTGCCAACAGTTGGGTGGTTCACTTGGAGGTATGTATCATCTGACACCTTTTATAACATTTTTTGAGCTTTTTATATCTTAAGACTAAAGCTTATTTTAGTGATCTTGATGTGTTATTGTTAGCCTACTTCTTTTTTACCACTTGTTACTCCATTTAGCATGTGTCTGTTTATATGTTGTTATTCTTTCTGATTTGGTCATGGTCACTCACCCATTTAAGTTTACATGTTTTTCTCTCTTTCTCACACTTTTCGCAAACCACGGCTCTACTATTTTAGGTGGACCGCCTCCAATTGGGATATACTGAGCTGGTTTGATTTGGTTCGGCATACTCAATACACCCTAGTAATGGCTCGATTCAGGATCTAAACGTTGTCTTAAAAAAGTCACAATTGTTCCTTTTTTTATTTAATTTAAAAAAGGTTCACGTAGGCGGCTTTGCCTACAATACATCCTTGGCAAGTTGCGGCCGTGTGAGACTGAAAGGTTGTTTGGTTGGTTTTCCATTAAGTCATGTATGAATAAAGTTATTGGTATAGATGGAAGGAGCGTGTTTTTTAATTGGGAGAAACAAGTTTGGACAAAATTTGGGTTTCTGCATAAAGCTCCCTCCTAAAAGCTTACCGAATAAGCCACTTTCTATATCATTAAGCCATTAACAAATAGTCATGTATAGCTAACCGAATAAGCTGAGTCCTAGGATGCTAGCTCCTACCACTCAAAGGCTGGATAGATGGGATATTCCACCACATCACCATAGGCCTTTTGTGTCAATGCGCCACCACCGCCATTGTGGTTAAAAAGTCACAATTGTTTGAACAGGCATGAGTGCAAGAATTTGATTGCAAGAAATACCATGTATTTTGATATAATTCTTTGCACATGTTAACCTAAGTTTGTTATTATAGGGTGGAGGATGGTGTAACAACGTCAGAACCTGTGTTTACCGTAAAAAAACAAGGCGTGGATCATCAAAGTATTTTGAAAAATATTTGGCCTTTACAGGAATTTTGAGCAACAAGGCTGAAGAAAATCCAGGTTTCCATATTATCATGTCTAATAATCTGCAATTAGAATGATTTTGCCTTAACTAATAATCAATTTGGGCAGATTTTTACAACTGGAATCGAGTGAAGGTTCGTTATTGTGATAGTGCCTCTTTTACTGGAGATTCTGAAGATAAGGTGGGTGGTGACTCTATTTTCTTTCTGATTGAGAAGATATACATACTTGTTTGTTACCTTCACAAACGAAACATGAATATATTGGTTGGTATGTATGTATGATATTTGTGTTGTTGATAGGCTCATGGCCTGCAATTTAGAGGACAAAAAATATATTTGGCTGCCATGGAAGAATTGATGTCAAAAGGAATGCGGTATGCTAACCAGGTATTATTATTCATTAACCATATGATCATTAATTCATTATTCCTATGAGAATATATATATATATATGCCTTTTTTGTATATTGAGATGATATATACATGTGGAGTGAAATATTGCTGCAGGCTCTTCTCTCTGGGTGCTCGGCTGGTGGTCTGGCTGCTATTCTACACTGTGATGAGTTCCGAGATTTATTCCCGAGAAGAACTAGAGTCAAGTGTCTTGCTGATGCAGGAATGTTCTTGGATGCGTAAGTCCTCTTTCTTGTATTCAAATTATTTCTTCTCTCTGGGTGGCAGAGAGATACACAGAGAAAACGTCTGCTAGACGTACTCTGTCTGTCTCTGGAGGAAAGAGACAGACAGAGGAAAACGTTGTCTGTCTGTCTGTATCTAGGTGGCAGAGACAGACAGACAGACAGTCTGTTTGTCTCTAGGAGGAAGAGACATACAAACAAAGGTAAGGTGGTATGTGAGTCGGATATACTGGGTTTGATTTTGGTTTAATGTTGGTTTGTTGTGCAAATGCAGGCGTGATATAGCTGGTGGACACACGCTCAGAAACATGTATAATGGTGTTGTTACCTACCAGGTCCTAGTATTTCTTGTCTTCAAACTTTGGTTACAAATTATAATGCTTTTTCACTACTGATTCTGATGCATATATAATTTCAACAGGGGGCTGCTAAGAACTTACCAAGAACATGCACCAACCACCTGGATCCAACTTCTGTATGAAATCTTCTCAATCAATTTACAATTTACATATATGTATATGTATATATATATATATATGGTGCTAATACATACTTGGTTTGTTTCAGTGTTTTTTCCCTCAGAACATAATTTCGAACCTGAGAACCCCAATGTTCCTCCTGAATACAGCCTATGATTCTTGGCAGATCAGCGACAGTTTAGCTCCTCCATCGGCTGATCGCCGTGGCCTCTGGCAGGCATGCCGCAAGAACCCTGCAAAATGTTCGTCCTCACAGATTAATTTCCTTCAAGGATTTAGAAATCAAATGCTGAGAGCAACCCAAAGATTCTCCCAATCCAGACAAAATGGATTGTTTATAAATTCATGTTTTGCTCATTGCCAATCCGAGAGACAGGATACGTGGTTTGCCCCCAATTCTCCTCGTTTAGGAAACAAGGTATCTTACAATAATCACTCTACTCGATCTCTGGGATATACTGTGTTATTTTGGTTTAGCTCGTCTTATTCAATGACTTTAGAACGTTATTTACTTTTGTTATATTATGTGATACTACGTACAGGCAATTGCATTGGCGGTTGGAGACTGGTATTTTGAACGAGCGGTTGTCAAAGAAATCGACTGCCCATACCCGTGTGACAAAACCTGTCACAACCTAATATTCCGATGATAATTTCGTCATATTAATTTTTAAATCATTTTTATTATTACATTACATGGACCTTAATTTCTGTTATCATTCATTTTATGATTCTCTATGACTATAGAGCACAATACAATATGCATGAAAAGGAGAATAAAAATGCTAAAGCTTGTATTGTATCTTACTTTCTCCTAATTAAAACTGGTGGAAGTGAAATTTATTACAGAAAGAATGAAAGAAAAAGAAAAAGTTTGTTTACATTAATCCTTGTTTTTGGTGTATGATTTATCTATCCCTTTCTCCTTGTATTTGCATCATTGGCTAGTTGTGCCCCTTCATGTTGCATTGTTTTATCGTTAAGAACGCAAAAACGTGTCTAGTTGTATCAGATAACGATTAGGTGAGATCGATCATCAATTCGGATTTTAGTCTTTACCTTGTTAGATCTGGACCAGTCTGTTAAAGGTTGTTTTTCCTTTAACTTGAACGAACTAAAAACCCCTGACCAAACAAATGCTATTTAAAATCAGGCTAGGTTCTAAGTTTGGATTTCGATTCTTAGCTTTGCACTTATGAACTAGTATCGGGTTTTTCGTTTTAATAATTTGACTAGACTCTGACCAGATTGACTTTTTCTTTTTCTTTGACGGATCTATGTTTCAAATCCTTACAAGTTTTTCATATTTCTTTCAAGTAAAATAATAATTAACATATATTTCAATGCTCAATATTAAAAATCATAATTATATAAATTTGTTTAACATTTTGTGTAATAATGGTTTAATTATATAAACTAATATGTATTTATCATCTATATTAGTCACATTCCTTCCTTTATCACACATGTTTTTTAACTAGTTATTGAGAGCCCGGGCTTCGCACCGGGTTATAAATTGTGATAGACATTTTCATAAGTAGTAAGATGAAATTATATGAAGTGTGTTTGTGTTTGTTAGTAAGATGAAATTCTAGGTGTGTGGACTGTCTTGTTGTCCTCTGTTTGTTTTGTTTTCTTGGGGTTTTGTTGGTCAAGGTTTTGTATTTGGAAAGTGTGTTTGGTTTTTGTTTTGGTGGTATAAAATTTGGTTGCTTTAAAAAAAAAGATGCAAATTATATGAAACATAAAGTTTATAGTTTGTATATATGTTTTTTGATAAGGTTCACTTGGGTTTGTCCAGACTACATCCTTGGTAATTTTTACGAAGAGCTAATGCATGCTCCCTGGGATTAATATTCAGTGGCCCCTGGTTGCTCACCTCCGGATTCGAAAGGTTAGTATGACGGAATCCATGCATTGTGTCGGGTATTTAATTATATGCCTACAAACGATGTATATAGTGTAGCTAATGTCTATTTTACGTGGCTGTTAGCATGTAGATAATATGTAGATAATGTGTGTGTGGTGGGGGGGGGGGGGTGGGGGATTATTTAAAATAAATTAATAAACCAATAAATAAATAAAATTAATTTTAAAAGATTTTAACTTATAAGGACCAAATATGTAATTTAATCAAACATTTTTTGGATAAGTTAACCACTTAATTTAACAAACTTAGATAGATGGATGAAAATGTAATGAAAATAAAAACCATAAAAATGAAAACCAGTTTTTAAAGATTAAGGACGAAAAGTTTTATAAATATCAAAGCACATAGAATAAAATTATACTTTGTGCTAATAGTTTACTAATCATCTTTCCTTTAAAATGTTATATAGTATTATAGTTAAGTCAAAAAATATTCAATATTGGGCTCATTTCGAACGTCTCGACGATACGATTATAATGACGCAATTTGTTAAATTTAAAATGTCTTTTTTAAACCAATTTAAGCCAATATACAATATATGAATAACACATAAAATGAAATATTGAAAACTAAAAGGTGTAAATTGAATAATTATTATAAATTTAGGAGCTAAAATGTAATTATGCAAAAAGTGTAGTGTTCATTTATTAAAACTACAGGGGCTAAAACTGTAATTTTGTTAAGTTTACTGTTCACTATTCCTGATAAATGTTAGATACTAGTTGTTAATAGTCCGGGCTTCGCGCCGGGTTATAAACTATGATAGAGTTTATAATAAGCAATAACATGGATTTATATAAAACATAAAGTTTTCATATGTTGTCATACGAAAGGTTCAATAAATCAAAAAATAAACATATTAATTTTAATAGATTTTAACCTAAAGCTTTAGAAAAAAGAAATATCATGTACGTACTAATAGCTTAATGAAATTATTTGTACCAATTGTTTAATGAAATTATTTGATTATATATTTTTTATTAAAGCTATAATAGTTTATAATTAACCATTAAAAGAAAATGCCTTAATAAAATTAATAAAGAAAGTAAAAAGTAACAAAATGTGAATTATGTAATTTGAGAATAAAAAATATAAATATGGCATACTATAAGAACCAATATGTAATTGTTTGGAGTCAACAATGTTGTGGCGGATTGGTTATCGTTCGGGGTGTTTATAACGCCCTAACCAAGTTCGAGTCTTCCCGTGCGCATGCCTGTGGACATTTAAGTGGGGCCATGTTTAGCCCCCACAAACTCCTTTCTAAAAAAATATGTAATTGTTTGGATGAGTTAACTACATACTTTAACAAAGCCGGATGAATAGATGAAAATGGAATAAAACAAAAACTATAAAAATGAAAAAAACATTTTTTAAAGATGGAGAATGAAAGGTGTTACAAATATAATATTGTAGGGACTAAAAATGTACAAAATTATCAAGTTTACTATTCATACTTCCTAGTAAATGTTATATATTATAATAGGATAAAAGCTTCACTGTCAACCATTAAGAATCAAGTGGAGTCAAATATATTAACCATTCATTTTTTTCTCCAAAAAAACATCCACATCATTATATTAATGTTATTGTTTGTTTGTTTTTTTTTTCCTTAAATCAACATTTTGAATGGTTAAAATGGCCGATCTACTCTTCCACAAGAATTAAACATTGTTAGGTGAATTTTTGTTAACATAATATCATAAAATCATTGATATCATCCAAAAATCCTACTTAAAAATCCAAATTAAAACATTATTCTTAACATCTAAAGGTTGGAAATTAAACCAACTACTCCTAGTCCCAGAAAGAAAACATATATAGCACTAGGGACTGGGCCATGTTGACCGATGAAGATGGCCAATTCATTAGAGCATTCGCAATGGAGGTTCTTCACGAGGTTCTTTTTGGGTTATACAAGAACCTTTACTGTGGGACAAAGGTTATTGTCCAGTCACAGGTTTTTATTGGAACTCAGGTGCTTGAACAACAACTCGGGTTCCTGTAATACTTTTCTTATCTGTTATTATTTTATTTATTATTTTTGTTATTTGTTAACCATTTATCTAATAAATCTATAAAACATATATATTGTACAATAAAACATATATTAAATTAAATAAAATAATAAGTATAAAATATTTTTTGTTTCTTATAAATTCTTATATACAAATTTTGTAGTTTTTTAATAAGTTTGATTTTAAATTAAGGAAAATTGCATCAAAATTGAACAAACTTTCATCTAATTCCTATTTTAGGAAACCAACTTTTAAAGTTATCATTTTAGGGTATAAACCCAACTTTACATATATTTAAGGGTCTAGTTAACCTGATGACTTAATATGACAAGTGAGGTTCTTAGAGGTTCCAACACCATTGTAGATGCTTTTATTAACTTGGTAATTTATTAATTAACTTGTTAAATAATTCTTAATTTTATAATAGTTTATAAAAAAAACGCGTTTTATAAATATCAAGAGAGAGATTTTCACTATGCATTATCATCTCCATCCAACATGCCATGTTCTATCACTCCTTTTCTTGGTACCTATTCCCCAAAAGTCTTTGAGGTTGATGATGACAACAAGTTCTCTTTCTAAAATATAGGATGCTGTTTTGCTTTTTATTTTAAAAACTTAATTTTTTAGAAAAGGTGGATTACAGTTTTGTCCACTTCTATACATGTTTTTTTAGTTTTCAGTCCTTTGAATTCCTAAGTTATATTCTTGGTCTAAAAATCATGTTTTAAAGTCCAAATAGGTCCCTCTTTTTCCATCTTTTTAGATCTCTTAGTTCAGAACCCAAAATCAAATCACTAAAAACAAATGTCAAAATCAAGAACATGTATATATATTCATCCCAAAATCAAGAACATGTATATATATTCATCCCAAATTCATCCCAAATCCAAAAAAAACAGATTTAACATTTTATGTGGATCAAAATCCTAAACAAAAATCGAAACAAGGTATATCATGATTTCAATATAATTGTTAAGTTAATAATTAATATTTATAATTTTTAGCCTCAATAAAAATTCTCATACAAATATCTTTTCTTAATCTCATTTAACATTCTTTTGTTCAACACAAAACACTTAGCTAAATTGTAAAATTTGGGTTAGATTTACAACCATTTTCAAACTGCAAATTTTGGATTGTATTGTTTAAATACCTCTAATCCAAGCAACCCAACTCATATGCACCCCCTACTTCTTACATCTAAAGTGTTAAAATCAACATGTTTTGCTGAAAATATTGAATGCCACACAAATATCCAAAATATCATTCAACACAAAATGGAAAAACAGGATTTTCTCTAGTAAATATCTACACTTCAAGGATGCTTATAATATTCTTACCTGTAACTAGACATTTACTGCCTCTTACCATAAGAAAGGTTTATTAGTCAAAGACGATGTTTATCGGCAATCTTACCAATATCATTTACCTTATTGATTGAACATGGCAAGAACCGAGAAACTTACACAGTAAGAGACAAGGCAAGGATCGAGAATCTTACCTGCTAAGCATGGGAAACGACTCCTACCCGGTAAGCATGGAATCTGTTTTCACGGCAAAGAATGTCACACGATAAGGTAAACAAGGTTGAATCTCTTGCCCATAAGCACTTAGCTGGTAAGATCTGGTAAATGACCCCTTACCCTACCATTGCTTACCAATAAACTTACGCGGTAAGTGTTTAACACCCGGTCAAAGGTAGTGGTGTTTACAACAATTTAGAAGCAACGGTGGTGGCTCTTACACGGTGTTTGAACACTTAACCAAGAAGCCACCAACACCTATTATCAAGATCCCCCTTTCATTCAAAAACTCAGCAGACTAAGAAACATAGCTAAGAATCAACAGAAATGTGGCTACAGCAAGCATTTAACATAAGTGATACCAAAAAAAACAGCAAACCAAAGAGAATGTAATAAATTAAAACCAATACAAATTAATCATGCAACCTCCCTCTCCTACAACATAATTTGTATGTCTTCCTCAATCAATCTTACAGACGTTAAAAATTACCCTCAATAGTTGGAACCAATTCCAATCAGACATATGTGATCGTATATGAAGGCGGTTAGTATACATGTCGAACGATTGTATAGTATCATCGTGCAAAACTAAGTTTACTTCCTCCTCACTCGGTCTCTATGAAATTCTCATATTTAGTTACTATTTCCCTTGAGACAGACAAAGTGCAAGATATATGCATCAAAGATTAAGTTATGACTTATATGCCTCATCATCATCCTGCTGCACCTTTTATTGAACTGCAATAATCAGCATTCCATCCATCAATATCAATCTTCTTCAGGGATTTGGAATTCAAGGTCTAGTTTTCTCTTTAGGTGGGTTCTGTCAGCACTGCAAAACAACAACACTCATGAATCAACTATATATATATATATATATCTTGCATACCAACAATAAAATAACACCATTCGTAAACAATGCAATTGACGAAAACAGATGCATATGCTGCCACCAAGATCTTTACAAATATACAAATCCTATGTTTATATTTATTTTTTGTTATTAGTATTTATATTTAGGAGACATAAGAAAAAGTAACCGATCAAAGCATTAGTTCTCTATGTTAGGTTATTTCCAATGATTTACATTCAATTTTCAGCACCGTCTTTATAACACAAGACATTCAACCAAGGATTTTCCAGTTAAAATGTGGACAGAAGATTAAAATCCAACTCCATTGCCTTGTCAACATTAGTAGTTCCACCTAGTGTGAATCATGTTGAGCAAAACTAAGCACTTGTCTTATACCAACTTCTACCACCTCTTATCTAAGAAAAATTTAGTAGCCATCACTCTAACAATTATCCATGTTATCTATGATCACTTCTCAGCTACCCTTCGAACATACACTGTTTTCTGTCGGTTTTCACAACTGTCCTATGGAATTTACCCTTGAATATTAATGAAATTTTACATGGCTCGTGAAACATGTAGTGATCTCATCCACCCATGATTAACGTCTTCATTTATGACCTTCTTGTGTCATTAAATACAGCCCAAGTATGCTTTTTTTTAATCTATGCACACCAAACGATGCACTTTGTAGCGAGGAAAAAGCAAATCTCATTGGCTGCCCTAAAACAGTTATATGACAATTTTATTTCTTCAAGTTAAGATTTAACACCATCAAAATCTTAAGCTACTAATAGCCTTAATATCGTTCCTTCTTGTTACCACAAAGAAATACTTCAAGGTCATTAAGATCTCATATTTAAAACAAATAAATAATTTTTTTAAAAGAAAAAAACTTCATGCTATGTCTTCCCGAAATCACTTCCTCTAGGTCTTCAAATTGTCCTACACAAATGCATCCACAATCACCTCCCCATCACTAGGTCTGACTAACATAATAATATCTCATAATTGAGCTAATATCAATGGCATATTAGGCCATTGTATATCATTATCTCAACCCAATCACGACCAATTACTCCCCTGAATATTGTACCATAGAAGACTGATCACGATTTCTGTAAAACAGTTTCCACATAGCCTACTGAATACCTCATAAGTCTCTATCATCAAGGCACGGACAAATACACATAAAGAAAAAAGATACATCTCTGAAGTATTTTTTGGGTTGCACCCATAGAAATGAAATATTAGCCAAAAGACTTCTTATTATGACAATTCCAACAGAATTCAAGAATGCAAAGGTAGAAAGACCCTGAATCTTCCTAGATGCCAAGGATAAACAATGAGACATCTACTTCAATCTATCAGCTGTGAAGACCTCTCTCCACGACTACACCTTTGCTTTCGTGACTTTTTCTCTCAACCCTGATAATCCCCCCCAGCCTGTCTCTAGATGCAGACCATGCAGGGTGTACGTTTTTGGTCCAAACTTACTTTTTTCCCATGTATTAATCAAAACCTCATAACTGTAACTTTGATCTTTGGTCCACATATTTTCTATTATTTATCTCTAGTAAGACCAATATCGAACTTAACCGGCAATCAAACATTTTGATTATATTGTGTCAAGTCAAAAGTTGCAATTTTGTTGATGGAGGAAAAGTAAAGGTAGCGCATTAATTGATAGCTCCATACCATAAGCTAGCTGCTACTCTAAACAAAGGCTTCCACATTATAAGCCAGACAAAACAATAGCTTCCGCATTTAGTTTTTTTCAGTTCAATTCTTAAGAGGCGTTTTACTAATCGCTTACCATATCATTTACCTAATTGATTGAGCATGGCAATGACCTAGAAGCTTACCCGGTAAGAGCAAAGGCAAAGGACCAAGAGTCTTACCCAGTAAACGCTTACCTAGTTTATGATGCTTACCGACATGGCGACATCCATTTTCATGGCCCATGATGTTACACGATATGGTAAATAACGGTGAATCTATTGGTGGTAGGTGCTTACCCGGTAAAACTTGGTAAACGGCCCATTAGTTTGTCTTGTAAAGATAATATGCTACTCCTTCCCTATGAAACTCAATTTTCTATAACATTCATAGAAAGCATCAAAGTCAAAAGGTAGTTTGTTTACCTCCTACAGATGCCTTGCATATGTATAACGAGGAAATTGGTTAGATATGTAACACATATATACATCTATCAGTTGAAGTACCTACATAAAACAAACCAAACCAAATACACCTAGTATGTCCCACTTGGAAGTAGGATCTGGTGGATGTACACCCATACTTCACCTCTACATCAAAGAGTAGGGCAGCTGTTTCCATGAATACCCTGGCTTTCGAAGAATTGTTTTCAAAAGAATTTTGCGGAAGATTCTTGTGCCTCAAAAAGTTTGGAAGAAAATGGAAAGTTTGGTGGGCCTAGGGCCCAAAAAGGTAAATTACAATGAACTTTACAAAAAAAGAACCAATTGTAGAAAGCAGTAAACAGTAGAACAGGTTTCATGAGTATAGAAAGCATAGCAATATATACAAACCCCACTACAAACTATACAACCCTCTATCTAACTTAAGGCGCTAAAATTTTATCTATCTGATATCAAAACTTCCCCTCGACTCACCTTCTACATTACCTTCCCAACCACGTAAGCTAGAGGTCCTACAAATACTCTATTACCCTAGTCCTATGTCTCGAAGAACTCCTATCAATGTCCATGTCCTCAAGAATGCCAAAAGCTGTCATCTCTAACCTCAGTTGCTAATGTCCCAAGAACTCCTATCAAAGGTATATTAGGATAAGTTCCCACACCCTTACCAGATGAGAAAAAACACGAAGGAAGAAAAAAATACCATCAACACCAATTGACATTTAATATCTAAGATTGACATTTAGATGCAAACCAAACAAACATATTCCAATTCATTTGACAAATTGCATTCCTTTATTCTGCCAACCAAACACATGGTCAAACCTGATAACATTCCTATTCAAGTTTCTTTCAGATTCCGACTCTTTTGACAGATTTCATCAATTCGGAAACATTCCAATTCCATACAATTAACATAACACACAATGACATGTAATATTTCCTCGCAAAACCTAGCCCCATAAAAAATTTAATTACCAATACAATGGGCAACATAAGAGATTTTGGAGCATCCTCAATAGTTGGAAAAACTTTCAATAGGAAAAGAAAATTCTTCCAGAGCTTTGCCATAAAACTAAGGATCAAATCTTTGTATGGAAGTTCTTCATGGTGCGTGCGTACAACTAGTGTTTCTAGAAATTAATCCTAAGGAACTCGGCGAAATTATCCTGTAAGTCAAGACAACGTACTCCTAACCAAGAAGGTTCCAACTTCCAAGACAGAGCTTGACCTAAGCCTCCGTATCAAAGAAGGTCCATAACTTCTTTTCAAGTTCCATCGGAAAAAATCTTAAAGCAGAACTATCTGCTTTTGCAACAAGTAGTCCCACAACAGGCTACTTGTGATTGTCGTTATTTTTTCAGTAGTATTGTAGTCCACTCCCTCTATGCATAAGTCAGAATCAACTTAATTTTATCATATGAATACAAGCAACTATGAAGAAATACATGCAGCAGCTAATAATCTATAAATCAAACAGTAAACAGTAATGCACTATTAAATCTTGCGATAACTTTATGTTTTTTAGAAGAATGAAATAAAACTACAAACTTTTTAGCCCTTGTATTTATGTACTCCCTTCGTAGTTCATATAAAAAAATGACAAATTTTATTTGGCATATAATTCAATAAATGTTAGATTATCGGTTAACTATCTTAAATTCCCCTCAATAACGACAAAAGGAAAAAAGACAAGCGGACCAAGACTGAAGTTATAACATGTACTAATCGATAATGAGCAAAACATAGATTTGGATTGAAGACAATCAAACAAAGACATGTTGTAATTTTTGTAACCCATAAGACTTCCCATTTTGTTTAGACAAACTGGTCATGTTTTAAGTTTGTTTACTAATGAAGATAAATACTCCTATCTAGAGAAACTTATGTTGCATATTTGAGACAAGTATAAAAGATTTCAAAAAAAAAATATGTGGTAAGAAAATATCCAAGACATGCCTAGAAAACAACTTTGCATAAGCCAAGTCGTAACTACAAATCATCCCACTGACTTTGGTCAAGTATCATGTCAAATAAAAATACAATCTCATATATAATATTCAAGCATTACTTAATATCAAACACACAAAATGTATACTTAAGTGGATGCTACTTACCTGTTAATTGTTGGTCTAGCGGGAGGCCTTGCTGCAAAGACTGAAAAATCGAGCGACATTGGTGCAGGTCCACTTCTTTCATTTCCATGGTCATCAATCTTTTCTGGTTGACGTGAATTCCCTTCATACCCTTCAGGATGTGGCATCACTCTTCTTGACTTCCTTGTAGGTGATAGCACAGTAGGACCTTCCAGTGGATTGAAATCCGAGGGCTTTGAGTCTACAGACTCCTTCTTTGGCGGAGGTCGTGGAAGCAAAGCTGGTTCAGTAGGTGGAGGTCCAGAAGAGAAGTACCTAGAAGCAATAAACACCAATCGATTAATTATTACTTTAAAAGTAACTTTGTGGATCGAGACTAACAAATGGCAATTACCTATGTTCTAATGCTTGTTGTGCTGAAATTCTTGCTTTTGGATCATAAGCAAACATCTTCGATAACAGATCCAATGCATCATCACTGGCCATTGGAAACAACGTCCGAAGTGGCTGTCCAGGAACGAACTGGTATTCAACGTAATCAGGGAGATAAATCATATCTGGCCACTGAGAAGGTTTTGGAGTCCCAAATGCAGCAAAGATTTTGCCTAATTGATCGATGTCACTGCTACCCTAAGAAACGTACCACTTAACGATTAGCTATATTTGCAATAACAATACATGAGCTGTGTGAATCAAAAAACCCACAAGGAATACATGCCTTAAGAATAAACATACAGTTACATGATATGATTGAAAGATAGAGGCAGGAATATACTACCCTGCAAGCAAGGGCTTAAAGGAGAAATCTTTTACATTATCCTTTAGATGGTAAGTTACAGCACAAGGGTTCAAACCTCACCAAAGGTGAGTGTGAGTGAGTATTTTCCGTATATAACTTAATATAATACGTGAAGTGAACACATAACAAAAAACAAAAGAAAACCACCAAAAATAAATTATTATAATAATTGATGCACCATAAGTGAGCTTCAGCCCAAAGCAACAAAATTGTACTACAACTAGCTAAGGCTGCATTCACACATGCCTGCGAAGAATGGTCATCTTTTACATGTGGATATGTCTGTTAGCTACTATATGCCTCAAACAAACGCACTGCTTCTAAGTGTACTTACAGGCTTACAGCAACAACAAGAAGCATTTTATTCCAAACACTAAAAAGGGGTTTAGTATTCAAGTTCCCTGGTAAATAATTTAGACACTTGACCATAAAGAAACACATTATAAATATTGCCTATGCTAGCATTAAATTGCTGAAAGTAAAAAAAATGAAATACACTACTCTGGAAGAATCACAATATAGGCTTCAAGGCACATAAACCCCATAACAAGTTAGCAAGTCTTGAACAGTTGGTTAGCAAAAGAGAGCCGGCATGATGCTAAAGCAGTGTAATTAGAACTTATGTAGATTGATGACAATCAGCATTTGCTACAGAATGAAGTCTAGTCATAGCTGTTCTGTGAAACATTTATTTCATTTGCACATACATAAATGTAAACGATCCACGCAAAACAATCATATTTTATAAAAACGGTGCAAGTTTAAGTGAAAATAAACCCAGACAGCCTGAACTCACCTGCAAAAAAGGGCGCCGGAGAAGGAGCTCAGCGAATATACAAGCTGCTGCCCAAACATCAACCCCAGGACCATACTGCTTTGCACCAAATAACAGTTCTGGGGCTCTATACCATCGAGCAAAAACCTAATTACAGATATTTGTCAATGGATGGTGTCCAAAAATACTATACCGGTGGATATTTACAAAATTAAAATATATGAAAACAATTATGCTTCTACAGATATTCTGGTGATGTATATTACCAAGCAATAACCTGAAAAATATCACAGCATCATTTCTTGAGTTCAACAATAACAAAAATAAAACTTCAGGGGAATAAAACTTGTAACTTAATTGCATGAAAACAGATTATACAAGAGAGCGAATGAGCCAGTTTACCCAATTAGGAACAAAAGCATCAAATTGCTTTATGGTTCTCTCTCAATTGATCAAAAAACATCCAAGGCTTAACAGATAGTACTGCTCTCCAGCAAACAGCCAATCGAATCAGTATTTCCTTTCAAGGTAGAATTTCAACCTTAAACCACTTCAGTAATTCAAACAATCTTATATGCTTCACTTTTAGTAGCACAAATTTTTTGATTCAACATGATGTGTTTGATAAACCAAAGTAGGCTTTTCTCTATTTAGTTTATTTGATGTTTTACATGACTGGTGACTGGTGAGAAATGCAAGTAATGCCGAATAGAGGTAGAAGGCCCACGGATCATGAAGTTATTTTCCCAAATAAGTGCAAATGCTAAAAACTAAGTTGGCAAGCATATCACAGTACTTTATCATACAAATAATTCGACAAACATCATTCGACTGTTTCTAGAATTTGACTAACCATAAAATTTCGTAGAAGCAAATACACTATTTAAAGCATGGAGTAATAATTTACATGAAGTCATGAACTGCTCTCAATCAATCATACATCATACTAGCTACCATGGATTGCATACGTTTTCACATCTGGTAACATAAATATCAAATTGATTTATTAGATGTTCATCTTGCCAACAGAAACTGTGTCAAAAAGAATGTTTATCCCATTCAGTAATTATAAAGTGAATGAAAAGAATACCTGGTGAGTAAACCTTCTATCGGGACTACCAAATATACGTGCAAGACCAAAATCTGCAAGTTTAAGTTGTCCACGAGGTCCTATCAAGAGATTATTTGGTTTCATATCCCTGCCAAGAAACGTTTCAAGCAATTAAAAAAATTCAACATACAGAAACAAGTTACTTTGGTAATATCATAATTGACATTTTTGAATTGAAACAACCATGGTTTGTAACAACCCAATACATGCATTACTATTTACAATTTTGGCCAAATATTGCCAAATATGAAAACTTGTTTTTTTTAGGATAAAATCAAGTACAAATGTACGATGGCTACCAACTTCCATTTTTTGCAAGTGCAGGGTTTCTTTTTACAATGTTTCCACCTATAATGGTTGTTTCTCTACAACATGTCAAGTATAATGGTTAAAAGATAATCCACTCCCACATAAAAGTATCGGCTTAGTGCAACTTACCTATGCAAGACCCATTTTTTGTGGCAGAAGGCAAGTCCTTTCAATGTCATTTGGAGGTATGACTTTATATCAGTGGGCGAAAGAACAATGTTCCTATCCCGAATAACAGCTTCAAGATCAGTCTCCATAAACTCAAAAACAAGATGCAAGTTCCCTTTATGAGGAAAAGCATCAATCAGCTCTATTATATTTGGATCCTTCAGCTCTTTCAGTAACTTTATTTCTCGAAGCGCCGTAAAATTCACCCCTTCCTTCTGCTTCCCAAGGCGGATTTTCTTTATTGCAACAGTTTGTCCTGTCTGTCCCAGAAACAAAAAGTTAATATTCTACAACATGGGTAAAGAATTCCCTCGAACCTTCTCAAGGTTTCAACATTTGTTCTAACATCATCCTTTAGGAACAGAAATGATCTACTGAACTTGTCATCGGTAACCCATAAATTACAGTTAATATTCATCAATCAACTTCATCAAAAAAATTCAGGTTAAATTAAACATATAATAGCCATAGACCTAAAAGAAATGAAAACAAATGTCAATGGCCAAACCCAAAAGCATATGCCATGAGAAAGATTTGTTGTTTCCATCATTTTTTAGATTTCTCAAATTGTTTTTTTTTTTTTTTTTTTGGAAGAGGTATCCCAGACCACATTGGGCCCAGACTAATCCTCGGCAATTTTGGAGCGAAGCCCGACTGCTAAAGCATGCAGCCCGGGGTCGAAGCCCCCGTACCTCCAGAATGGTTTCTCAAATTGTTTGCAGCACATACATACAATGGCAAGGATACATTAGAAGGACCAAAAGTTAGGGTCTAATTTCATTATTCAAACATAAGGTAATGGTTTCAAATATCATAGAGCACCTTTATAAACCCTAAACCCTAAATTTCACAATACACACCTAACCCTATTATAGCCACCACACAGATAAGTGACCTAAATGCAACAATAAGTAACATAAGGTGCAAGTATAAGACTACTACCTTAGTATCAATAGCTTTGAAGACGACACCATAGGTACCTTCTCCAAGAACTTCACGCTTCAGGTACCGGTCAGCTACTTTCTTTGCTAACAACTGATCGACATCCGTCATCGCTTTTTTCTCTCTTCTTAAATTCTGTGCTTGTTTAAACAATCATATTATACTCAAAACCCTAGAAACCTAATTTGAACAAAAGAGGAAATTAAACGATGAAATACATAAAGCAATATGAATAGATGCATACACAGACCTCTTCAAGCATGTGTATTGAAGGAATCCATGGCCGATTTAGGGGCAAAGAATCCAAATTTTGTTGAAATAAGACAATCGATTCGAATGGAACTGCGATATCTGAAAATTAATAAGCAGAGATTGGTTGGATAAGCAAGCAGAGAGAAATTAGCAGAGAGAGGCTGAGGGAGATAGTGGAAAGAGAGTGAGAACAAGTAAAAGGCTGAGTGAGGGAGGTGGTGATGAACAACCAACCATGGCCATCATCAAGGTCCAAAACAATTATATAGATTAATGATCAAGTTAAACCAAGCTGTTTTTGTGAGACTGCGTGACGTCAATATCTAACGTATGAAACTTCATAAGAAAACATCGTGAAGGCAAATAAAACTTGAATACACAGACCTAAAAATTACTTTCGATGCAAAAAGATATCCAAAAGAAAGTAAAAAAATGAAACTTTCGCAGCTCAAATGCTGTGAAGGTTACAGATAAATAATACGAACCTTCGCAGCGGAAATGCTGTAAAGGTTTCGTCTTTTTACCTTTTTTTGGATTTTTTTTCTTCAATAATGTTTTTTAGATTAAAGTTTTATGTAAAAAACTATGTTGGTCTCACAGGTCTCACCAGAACTTAACCTTATGGTTGTATATTTCTATCAGATTAGCATATTTATAAAAGCATGTTAAGGTATATAATTCAGTGTTCGAAAAAGCGCGATATGGCGTGCGATATATCGCGATATGGCGTGAGGCGCGTCTTCGCGTTACGAAACAGGCCATAGCGTTTGTGTAAGGCGTGGCTCACGCCATGGCAGCTTGAGGCGTGATATATCGCGATATATCGTATGATTTTTCTAAGACGTCGCTATTTTTTTTTTAAAAATGTATTTTTTATATTTGCAATTACTATATGGTGAAAAACTAAAAGTCACTGAAAGTATGTAACTTTTTGTTTGTATGTTTTATATTGTTTGTAGCTTTATACATCAATTTTTGTTGTCTTTAAAAAGAAAACATGTATTTATACATGTATAATAATATATATGATGTATTAATTTCCCGCCTTGGTTCACGCCTTAAGAAACGACGCGCCCTCAATATATCTCGTAAGGCTTAAGGCTTCACCTCGTCGCCACGCCACGCCTTAAGCTATTTTGAACATTGATATAATTTAAATAAATTTGTTTTATGTTGTAGGATTATGTCATTATTTGCCATTATCAAAAGAAAGTGATTGAAAGAATACCCTTTATGTAATGAGAATTATCATAATGAATACTTCATTTTCATTGTAAACTACTCCCTATTTAAAAGGCTTATAAGTAATGAGAAATACAAATTTCATTCTCTCTATTCTATTGTTGTTCTATTCCTCTTTTGTTTTTTAATACGTTATCAACACGTACTCTTAGTGAATCAGTTTACGGATCGGTTTTCGGTTATCTTCGTACCTTCATCAATTGATCCATTGATCTTTACCATAATCCATGTTGATTCAATGATCGATTTTCGGCTTTCAACCGTCGGCAACAATTTATCTATTACCACTCTAAATCCAACTTGGTTATTTCTAATCAACTTTGGCACCATCTAGGTAAGTTAAGTTGTTAAAAAAAATATTATTGGTATCCTATTCTTACAACTTTTGGTTCTTAACAATTTTTTTTATTTATTGCATTACCTATTAATATATGCAATATTACCGTCATTAAACCATATTAATATATTTTTTGTGAGATATGATAATTTATTTAATTTAAAATATGGGTTATTTAAAATTATAATTGCTATTTTTGTGTAAAAGGTAAATATCTGAAAACAAATACGTTCGTATCATTTATAAGTGAATATTAATATATTAGAATATTTGAGATACTTAAATTATTTTTATTTTTTTGAAGAGGTATCCCAGACCACATTGAGTCCAGACTAATCATCGGTAATTTTGGGCCGAAACCAGACTAATCATCGACTTAAATTATTTCATGTTAACTATTGATGATTCTTGACTTGCTTGTTATATGAAATTGATTTCTGCAACAATTTTTCTTTACTGGTTGTTTGTTTCCTTTTCTACATCAATTTATTTACATGGCTTTTATTTTTCTATTGCAACAGTAATCCTGTTATTGGATTTAGAGAGAACTTGGTTTTTTGAGTATGGACAAAACATATTAAGATGTACCTAAGTTTGCCTTAGTTTCTATATAGCTTGTAACAAGTAATTTATTTTTAAACCACAAGGTTGTGGCGTACTGGTTAAGCCTAATGAGAAAAGTGGCTAGTTAACCCTTTTACCCCAAGTTCGAATCCAGACGCTTCCAGATTGTGGCCACTTGTGGCCACTGGGGATTAACTCAGAACAGCATGCTTTAGCTGTCGGTGAACCTTGCCGGGATTAATCGGGACAAAGCCTCGGATACCCTTTTAAAAAAAAGTAATTTTTTTAAATTATGGTAATAAAGTTTAAAATTCCCTATTTTTTTTACCCATTATTGATGGTAATTTGTTGATTTTGTATCTTTGATGATGCGGATGTCAAGCTATCGTCAACTTCGTCATACCCCTTTAGTAATCGGTATCCACCACCATCCACAACATCTAATGCTACAAATCAAATAGGTAAAAAAAAAAATTTGAAACTTTGGTTGCATGGGAGATAATTCTTTCTTACATTAATTAAATAGAAACTGAATCAAACTTTGTTACCTTTTCTACACATTTTGTCATTATATATATGTGTGTGTGTGTGTTTAATTTTTTGGCTCGGCCCCCTCGATCAAAAGGTGTGTGCTCTGCCGCTGATAATAATCGATTGTTGGTAGGTATCCGTTACCCTTAAGCTCTTACTTAGTAACATCTCGATCCTTGTTATGCCTCTTACCGAATCGGATATAACCCTTCCTTTCCATAACAAGCAGTCAGCATAATCATATACTCAAAGACTTCACTTACCTCCATCTGCCACAGCACCCAAAATAACACAAAATAATGTGAACCTGATATACTGTTCTACACCAGAGGATGTAACTCTTAAAGGCTGTTTGTTTTTTTTTTAATTAAAAATACCTCTTAAAACCTCTTAAGTCTGAAAACTAAGAGGTTTGCAGACTTAAGACTGTTTCTATTATTTTTAAGAAAATGTCTAAAAACCTCACCGTTCTCTGAAATTTTAAGAGGTGCACCATCCACCTCGTACTTTTTACATGGGAAATCAGACTTTAGACTTAAGACCTCTTAATAAACAAACGACACCTTAGTTTTCAACAATAGTTAATAGCTTTTGTAGTTGTACATGATGTATAAAAGGATGTATCTCTTAAACTGCAACAGGTAATCGTTTAAGATGCTTTATATATATTTTAAAAGGGACGAGAATAATCCTTTAAACGGGCTTATTCAGATCTGAATAAACAAGGTCATTTTGCTCAAAAGAAGAAGGTGAGAATCATTCAAGGTGTGCTTACCTGGCTCTTCTCCTCCTTGCATTATGCCGTGATCTCGAACAAGAACTTTTCCAATCTTTGTAGTGGCTGATTCCAAAAAATGAATGACGAGTTTTTCAAACAGTTCGAACAATGAGCATATCATGATGTTTTAAACCCCGCTCAATAGAGGAAGTTACGAAAGATTAGATAAGATCCCAACCACCAAAATGGCATATGAACTTTTTTCATGACAAAATCATGAAAAACCATAGACAGTGCCACTTCACTTTCAGGAATAATATTCATTTCCAGGAACCAAAACAAACAGATTGAAGAGATATATGACCAAGATACAAATCCTTCAAATGTTGCTTACATAACCCAATCCGCCTCCCGTTTATACTTGGATGGATACAGCTATAAAATCCCGTTTTCCAAACAGGAAACTTCTGTCGTTGCATAACGTGGATGGTGTAAACACACGGTGCAGCGGACCTACATCCCGTCACAAAACACGTACATGGTCGGGATTTACTTACCATTCTTGCCAACGATAGTAAACACAACCCACTATAAGGGACCCCATAGAGTAGTCCCTCATCATAACAAGTGTCCTCAAAATCAAGTACCAATGTCTCCTTTTCAATCTCATCACTCGATGGGAGTCTGCTCAAATCCGAATCAAATTTCCGCTCTATCTCAGACTCGTGTAGTCTATACTTTGTTGCTAGTGTACGAATGCAAGATTTTCTTACTTGCTCCGCAATAACGAGCTTTATTTCAACAAAGTTATCACATAAACGATACCATCTAAGCCACCGATGAACTATACCGAAGTACCAATCAATAATATGATCGTCATCCAGGAAAACGAGCGTACGACATGCACGTGGGTACCCTTCGGAATTTGTGATTCCATATCGTTGGAGGCACATCTTTATAGCCTTTAATGGGGCTAAAACTTGTCTGAATGAGACCACTTCAGACGAGCTGAATGATTCAGGCAAAAGAGCAAGAGTAGATTCCGTCTCAGAGGAAACATATTTTTCGGCCTGCTTTTGAAATGTGTAAAAAGAATCTGTTAGTTCTTGAGGTAGTGCTTTTTCGGTGACAAACTTGGATAAGATAGATTCTTCACTCTCGGCATTTTTTGCGTCAATTTCTTGCATCCATATCTTTAGCAAGAGTTTATACCAGTGATCGGTTTCCATTCCCGGTTTACGAAAGCGCGAAACCTGACTCAACGTCGAGCGACTGTCGGCAAGATGTTTGATTTCCGATTCTTTGACTTTCTTGAACCCATGACCAAGGCATTTTTTCCCGATTCTGACCGCCCCTTCTTCCCAAAACTCTTGTTTTTGTAACGCAAATAACTTAACTTTTTCCTTGAGCTTGTGGACCGCTCTAACTGCAGGACTCTCTTTTATCGCGCTCCTTACAACATTTCCGAGAAATCTAATACCTCGAGGATCATTGCACGATAAAATCTCCGCCTTACCATCCGTGTCTAAATAGAGAGATTCCCGCATGTAGGTTTCGATCTCGGACTTCAACGCCAGGCCGGATTCTTTGGAACCCCTGATGACGATCAGAATTTCATCCATCACTCGACAACAATGCACCCTAACTCCCAAGGTACTTCTTTCGGAACCATGGCCCACCTGTCTCCTAAACCAGCTACGCAGCTTTGAGTGGGACCCATCACGTTCCCCATCAAGTGCCTCGTATTTCATTGACAACTTAATAAATTCACGGTCAAAGATGTCGAGATATATGTTCATTAAAACCGGCGATAACACACCCTCTTGTGGGAGGCCATGGCCTTTAGCAAACCCTCCAAACTCCATATTAAGAACTCTGGCATCAAACATGCTATGAATTATAGCATACAATTTCGGATCTTCTATCTTACTCCCCATTGTCGATATGAGCTTAGCCAGGATAGCAGCATCAACCTTTTTGTTAAGCACTAAAGTAAACCACCAATCGGGATTAGAAATTTCTTTACAAATGTATTTCAGAGCCGATGATTGACCCCTTCCACTTCGACACCCGTGTGAAATTTTGGAATAGTGAGGCTTGTAAACAACTTCCAAGGCTATTCTAATGGCTTCTTGAATAATGTTCAGCTTAATATTGGGAAGTACCAGTGTTTCCTTTTTTGCACCCTTTGTTGAAATAGAATATAAGTTGTCATTGACGTTAAAAGTTCCGAAAGATAATTCTTCTGCAAGAGAGTCAAAGTGGATATCATCAGACTCGGATGATAAATTGACGTTTGAGTTGACTCTAATGCTATCATAAGCATCTTGAAGAGTATATGGATTAGCAATTACTTTGCCAATCAGATCGTGAAATTTTCCATCCCTGAATTGATCCTTCACCCTTCTCTTTATGCGCAGCTCGAGAAATCTCTTCAGCTCTAACCGGCTTTTGGGTTTCTTTTCGTCAACCAAAGAAGACTCTTCCACTAAATTGGCTAAGTTGCTTGCCAACGAAAATTTGTCAATACTATCTTCGTATCTGATATTACTGGATTTTAGAGCTGAATCGGCTGAATGACCAACATATCTTTTTCCTGCAAAGACAAATAAGAACGGAAATTATCGATGCGTGCAGTGCCACTCTTACTAGAAGCAAACAAAGACTTCAAGATGGATACAGAAAACTTTTGGTGGTCATATAGTACCAACAATCCAATAAAGTAACGCCCAATCAATTACAAACAGAAACAAATTAATGGGATCGCCTTATTTGTGGTGTGAACTCTTCGGTAACTTAAGCTACTTAACAGACTAAAATACCTATTCAAACATGACATGAAAGGTTAAATTGATTGAAAAGTAGCATAAACTAAAAAAAAATGGTATGAAGAAGAAAACTTCTTAGGTTACCGTAAGATAAAAGAAACCAATGCATAAAATAAGCGCAACTACAAAGGAAAAAAATTAACAAGGAGGCCCATTTCATATTTCAATAAAGGCTATTTGATCAGTCTAAACTTGAGATTAATTTACTCAATGGCATAGCAACAAGGTAGAACTTGGTATGGATCACCATAACTTTTGGTGTTTGTAAGGTAAAAAACGACCAACACATTGATATGAACTCTACTTAAAAACATGAAACAACATTTATCCAGAGGCCATTCTTTAACCAACTTACTTGAAGTAAACAGGAGTTGCTTGAAATACTAGACCAGCTATGAAGAAATAACATGCACTGACATATATTAGAGAAAATAGCAGTACTCAAGAACCAAGTATAGACTATGAAGCAAGAACAACAATAGGAGCACATAAGGGGTGTGAGTGTATCAAAAACACGCTACAACAAATTCTAAAGAGAAATACTTAAATAACAACCAGTCTTTTAATAGAACTCTCTCATTAGATTTTTAGAATTGATAAAAGAAACCAAGCACAAAAATGGGATGATAATCCACCATTTCATTAGCTGTTGTCTCATACCATTCCTTCTTCACTCCACACCACAACCTAAAAATGGGAGGAAATTTAGGGAAAAAACCAAGGCCAACTTCCGAGTCTTGTCTTGTAATATATTTATCAAGACCATTGAGATTAATTAAAAACAACAATATTAACAAACAAAAAATTTATAGGATATACAGAGGCTTTGTTTGGCTAAGGTACTATTCGAGTAAACTTAAAACAGTTTTTCTTCTTTTTCAAAATACCCTTGTATCGACACTTTTGCCCTCACCGGTCCATGAGATGCAGAATCTCTATCTAGGGGCATGGAGAAAGTCCACTGAGGTCCACCAAAAAAGTTTAGGATCAGTTTTGCTAATTGTACGTCTAAAAGAATATTTATTTATTTTGTCGTTAGCACCCAATCTCCAATTTGATTTCGTGATTTGAAATGATTAAGACTTGTTTATGACAGTGATTTACATCCAATATGTATATAAATACATATCACAATTGCACCAAACACAAAGAAAATCATTTAAGAGGAATCCGAAAGGTTGAAGCTTGTGATCACTCTCAAATCAGAAAATTGAAGCTCTCTCTCTTTCCAATCTAGAAACTTAAGCTTGCTGATCAACACCATTCAATATGTTGACCATAAAGCTCACATCTCAAGTCAGACATTAAATCAAATAGTGGCAAATCCCACTGCAAACCTAAGTAACACTATGGTGTACCGTGATAATGAGAACTTGTAGCAGTCAAGGAAGGCTAACCTCTATAGCACCTCTTCTGGACTACTCTAGCTTGAGATGCTAAAAGATAACTTTGGGGAAAAACAAAAGACATGGTTGCATCAAACTTTTGGTACTTCAGTATACTGTAAATGTGAAACCCAATGCATTGATAAGGTTACTTAAAAACAAAAACAAAAAAGAATTTCTGTTATAGGCTTATAGCTCAATAAAGACCTTTGTTTAGCTAACTTCCAACTATTACTGGATATAAGATATATAAAATACTAAAAATAGTGATATAGGCATGAATTTGATTCATTTATGCATCGGTATTAAACAATTATGCACAATTTGAACCGAAGATGCATTTTCTAATCTAAAACTGATACGAATTTTGATGCAAATCTTAACCTAACATTTAAACTATCTATAGCAAGGCATATAATTTTGTGTAATTGATGCAAGAAGTAGTAAGAATTAGGGAGAAATTACCTCCGGAAAAAGCTAACAGATTGAGCCAAATGAGATTGGAAAACTGATGTGGGGGCCTGATTATAAGTTTCCTCCTGCAAATTGATGGTAAATCTACAGACCACATTGTGTCTGTATATGTATGTCCAGCAGCAGCTACATGTCAGATTTCATGGAAGGAGAAATTTACGACGTCCATCTTACTCCCGGAAATCATTATGGAGTGTTGATGAAGGGTAAGATTGAGGCATCGAGCCTTTGCCATTTGCTATCTTTTGCGTTATTAAATGACTGTTATGTGGAGCTCTGTCAGAAAAGTGATAAAAGTTAGCTGCGATGCATCAGCATCTCCTATGCTGTTACTGTGGTGAAATTCAAAATAGCGGTCAGGACCAGTATTTGAAATAGTGGTACAAAATCACATGTGATTTTTAACTAATGGAAAAAAGACTGGTTGCGGGCGACTTTGGGCACGACTTAAAGTTGCGGGCAAAGTCGCATGAATCATATATGAATTCGTATGTGAATCATAAGTGACTTTGTACATTGACGAAGTTTTTCTTGTTTTCTTAAATAGTTTTGTATGAACTCACCCCTATATATAATTATATATAGAGGAAAGTTCAAATGTGAACCACTTTTTGGTTGTGAACTTGAGGACAGCCGAGAGCGCGACACGTTGGGGTGGGTTCAAATGTGAACCACTTTTTGGTTGTGAACGTGAGGACAGCCGAGAGCGCGACACGTGGCGGATGACTAGCCGCCACGTCAGGTCCACAGCGGATGACTAGGCGCGATTCATGGGAGGGCATTGAATTAAGGGGGGGGGGGGGGGGGGGGGGACCACACTCAAAGCCGCCTTTGTTGACTAGTCTTTGCCACGTGTTGCGTTCTCGGCTATCCTCACGTTCACAACCAAAAAGTGGTTCACATTTGAACTTTCCTCTATATATATTATATATATATATATATACAGTCATAAACATACCAAATGCATTAATTAAGAACATTGTTTCAACATTAAAAGGACAGATAAAAACATAGTTTCAACTTTCAACATTGTGTGGTGTGATTGAAAGATATTAATTGCGATGTGGAAACATAACCTTGTTTCTCAAATTAAATATATAAAAAAGGACTAGGTAAAAAAAATCCCAAAAAAATAACAACTTAGCATCTTCAATTTCACCTAATATTGCAGTCATATTGAGTCAATATTTACGGATTCGCAATATTGACCGAACATTTGGCCACTGCAATATGCTTTCGGTCTGCAATTCGCAATATCGCCGCAATTAACACCATAGAGCATCTCTACCATTTAATAGTCCTTATGTCTATGTGGTAACAGTATTTTAAAAAGGCATATTTAGGTAATGCAAGGGAATGGGAACATTATCGCATCAATATTGTTTAGTTTATTCTAGAGATGGCCAAAAACCACACTTGATGGGGATCTCCGATACACCAGGCGGAGCTAGAATTAAGATTGTCAATATTATGCTTTCCACCACATGCTTTAAATGGTTATAATCTTCCACGATTCCAATTATGTTTTGCTCAAGAGTGGATGATACAGAACTTTCAGTTGTTATAGTTTACGTTCTTACTTAACTGAAGAATCTTAGATTTTTAAAGGCGATTATGAAGTCATAATGATTCCAAGGTATTCTAAACTCATTCCATAAAGATGTCTTCTTGTTCTTCAGCCTACCCGAACTAGTATCTATGACTCCTTTTCTTAAACCTAAATTGTTTCTTCAGCCTACTCAAACTGTTTTGAAAGGATTGACTATAAATTGACACTATGTGATGTAAATTATAATACTTCCAAGTTCCAATGTACCACTTGGCAAGCAAATCAGTTAAATCTTGAGAGAATTTCATAATTGTGCTATTTGATCAAATCCAAGGTGTTCCTTACTACTAGCTCTCAGATAATGGAAAGGCTTCTCTTTTATTCTTATATCAAGTTTAGGATAAGCAAATAAACTAATGTAAACACATCAATGACATCATTTAAACATAATTCTATAACATTACAACTAAACAATTTAGGGCAAGTGACAAATATCAAATTTAGGGTAAAATTTTAAAATTTTGAAACCTGAATGAGAGAGTGAGAGGGTGATTGAGTGAGTGTGAGACGGCGAGAGCCGAAGATAGCGACTGGCCGGAGAAGGTGAGCGTCCGGCGTCCGGCGTCCGGCGTCCGGCAAAGTTGCGAGCGTGTGCAACTGTGTGAACAGAAGCTAAGCTGCAGAGCAGGGGCGAAAGGCCTACATCTTTCTGTTTAGTGTTTATGTAGTTCAAAATAACCAAAAAGCTGGAGAATAACGAATTGATCCGAAACCGAGAAAATCGATACCCGTGCAATCCATAATCCAAAAAACCCAATTACTTGCTGAGTTGCAGGTCGGGTACGATTCTCAAAATTTACTACCCTTGGTACTCGTCCCAACCGGTATATATTTATTTTATTAAGAAAAATGTATTTATTAATACTTCATAATTAAAAAATTACTAATCTTTAAAAAATCTCCATCATATACCGTGTTTTCTTAGTTCACCCCTCACTATCATTAGTTTGTCAGTCAAATTCAGTTTAGATCATTTTACATACCCATATCGAACATACTCCCCTCCATACTCTTATTTTTATTTTTCTAATATTTTTTAATATTAATTGTTTTGGTTTGTCATAACATAAGTTTATTTTTCTAGTATATATATTTTGTGTACATCAAAGCATTTGACAAAAATGCAGGTACCCGTGATTCGAACCGTGGGTACCCGCTCTTTTCGATTTAGTTCACCTACCTATAAAGTTCGGTTTTGGATAGTAAAATTAAGTACCCGTTGCGTGCATGTGGTTCTCAAAATTTTCACTACCCACCACGCCCAACTCCGTAAACACCCCTAATATACGATCATGTATGTTAATATTATAAGAATGTAAGAATGAAAAATGAAACTATATATAGTAAAATTAAATAATTAATTATATGAATATAAAAGTATAACCTAAAAGTAAAAAAAAAAAAAATTATTTTTTATTATCATCTTGAATGTGAGAACTTTGATGTTTTTATCATTGTCATGATTTACTTAGATTTGTATCTCTTAGATAAATATATGGGAAAAGAGAGTGTATTGCTATCATGTACCTAAATTTAACTACAATACCCATCAAAACTACATATTTTTTATTAAAATCCAATAAAAAAAATTAAATCATAGCTTTACCCGAATACATGCTACGATCAACATAGTCAAAAAATCGAAATCGATTATCAAAATCTCCAATCAACATAATCCAAAAATCGAAATCGACTATCAAAACCGATTCAAGAATCGATCATCTATTCTAAATCCATTTAAACCACAAAATCCAAAAATCGATATTATCAAAATTGATTTCAATCGATACCCATAATCCATTTCAATCGATTTTAATCGATTTTGAATTCAATCGACTTTGAATTCTGTCGTTTTCGACCCAGGTTCGATTTTTGGATGATATTGATTTGGAATCGACTTTAATCATCGATTGATGGAATAGACTTTGATAATCATTGATGGAATCGACTCTTGATAATCGACTTGGATGAAACTGATTTAGAATCGATTTTGATAATCAATTGATGGGAGTGTTCGATTTTTGGAATCGATTTTAATATTGCCGATTGGAGTGGTAAGGCTATTGATTTAATTTTTTTTATTTCTTATTGGGTTTTAATCAAAACTACGTAGTTTTGATGAATATTGTATCTAAGCTTAGGTACATGATAGCAACACACTCCATTTTCCCATATATATATATATATATATATATATAGGGGAAAGTTATTTTGTTAACCACTAAATTTGTGTTAACCGTGTTAACTCATGGTTGCACACGTAAATCAATGAAATTTTTTGTGTGGAGTTATTTAATATGATAAAAATGTTTCATAAACTAAATTTTTTGATGATATTGTTTCATATGAAGGTGTTTTTTACATAGAAATGAAAAAAGTTCACATGAATAAGAAAAAGTTTCATAGGAATAAAAACACCGAAATATGAAACAATTTCATCAAAAATTGAAGTTTATGAAACATTTTCATCATCTTAAACAACTCCACAAAAAAAAATTTCATTGATTTACGTGTGCAACCATGAGTTAACACGGTTAACACAAATTTAGTGGTTAACAAAATAACTTTTACGATACATTTGTGGATTGTGGATTGAGGATTTCATAGATTCCATTTCTTGTAAAATTAACTAACCAAACATGATAATGGAATTTGGTCAATGGAATTCATCATTTAATTTTGACTAACCAAACGTTGCCTAAGTCCCTTTAACAGTGAGCGCCCGAGAAAATACTATAGAGCACTTTTTGCATACATAATCTTTCTTTCTAACAAAGTTATAATCATATTGGTTGAAGTCTAATTCATAGTGTTAATAATAAAAGTAAAGAAGAAACAATTTTTACTCATGAAGAAGTTGAAGGGCTTTTGACAATGTCTCTTTGAACCTGGCCAGGTCAAGATTTACATTTTGTTTATCCAAATAAATCGATTTAAAAACACCCCATCCTTTCCTTTGAATAGAAGATGGATCCATGAACACTTTATGGTTTTGTGGATATTGGTCTATCAACGTGCTCTCACTTTCACTTATCTTGTACTCCAAATACTTAAACCCCATTGCCTTCGATGGCTCTCCAAAACAAGTGTTTGCCAACCACTCCATCTTTCCCCATGGGACCACCTGTATCACCACACCATTTTCAGGCAGGAAAACCATGTTAGTTAGCCCTGCACCATGAACCCCCATCATCACATCACAAGAGTTCACGAGTCTTGCAACTTGACTCATATTCACATTCATTTCTGTCACAATCACCTCGAATCCCATCTTATGTGCTGCATCGATCACGTCTTTTAGGTTCATGAATGCTCGGGTCTTTTGTCTTGAAACTATCAGGAGTCGAGGTCTTTTAATCGAGCTGTTGGTTAATTTTATGGCGGTCGATCGCTCCAATGAGTAGGAGGTTCCCAAGAATTGTATGAAATCCTTCGTTGGATCGGTGTGTAGCTCTTTTCGATCTTCCTTTTTGAGACCTATGGTCATACTCGGGAAGCAATGTACTTGGTTGTCGTGATCAATATCAATGATTTCATACCTCGATAATGTGTCCAATACTTGTTTGAATTTGGTAGTCCATTGAGAACGTGTGTTGGCCACAAGAAACCGCACTTCTCGATTGAATTGTAGAGAAGTTGCATAGAGAGGGATGATGACATCTGTGAAGGCATGGAAGTTATTCCCACCAAACCCACCAACCGAAAAAACAATGGCTGGTACGTTGTGCCTTTTGGTGCATTTAGGTATGGTTTCGTCTTGTTCTTGGATCCCCTTTATCGAGAAACTAGTAACGCTTTGCATTGCACTTTCATCACCTTTACGAGCATAAGGCTTTATGGTCCATGAAGAATTACTTCCATCGTGCAAAGAAAGCACGAAAATGGTGGAGGAATTACCTTGAATCCTTACATCGCCCTTCATCTCGCATGTATCAGATCTTGGTTTCGTTGTGTTGCATAGTATATATGTTTCCTTGATTCCAACATCTATCGACAATTATCATCATAAAGTTTCAAAGTGAATTTCTTTTGTAAAAATCCTATGAAACAATACTTGCAAAAAATATTCCATTTACGTCGAGGATAAATGATTTTGTTCATGTTTATATGGAATTCAAAAGTATAAAATAGAATGTCAATACAAAAACTTGAGTTTATAGGACCCCTAAAATAAATAAGGATATTAATAGAGCGTTTTATAAGACTAAAATTTATGGAATTAAACAAAAAAGTAACTAAATTAAAAGTGTTACACAAAATTTATAGGGCGCTTTAAGGCATTCTAACAAGATTTTTAGAACAATTTTCAAATAAAGTATTTTATGAACAATTTTATAGAACAAATTTTGAAAAAATATCCTAGAAACACAAGTGTCATCTTAAAAGATGGGTTATAGGACACTTTTCAAAAGTGTCCTATAAATTAACTAATACGAAAATTTTATTTTAAAGAAAACTTGTGTTTGTACGAGACTTTTTCAAATTGTGTCCTATAAAGTTGTTTATATGACGTTAAATGTTTTAAAAACTTGTTACAGTGCTCAAAAACTTTCTATAATTTTATTGTAACACTAATAGATATGATGATTTTTGTTTAGTCCTACAAAACACTCTATTATGATGTTTCTTTACTTTAGGCGTTATGTATACTCAAGTTTGTTGTTGTAGTGTATGTTAATAATTCATCCTATCTATTTTAGATAAGTAATAACCATTTGAAATACATGAAGAGAGTATCTATTCGAATATGTCAACTCTTATTTAGCTATATCTTATGTACTTACATGGTCGTTGAGGGTTGTTCGTTTCTTGGGTGCCCATCACCAATTTGAGCCCATCGACAATTGTCACCCTCGCATTCACTACAGAAAACCAGAAACTTTTCAAGTTAATTAAGAGAAAAAGTATGTATATATACATATATATGTATGATGACGGGTTGATATGGGATTCCATAGGTTAGGGCTAGACAGAGTAAGATTGTCGTAGAGTATCGAGTTCATAAAGTGATGGCTTTCGGTGGAAAATTTGTTAGATTATTCTCAAAAAAAGCCTTTGAAAAGATACGAGAGGTCCTATCATATAGTTTGCACATATATACTAGCCAACCTTTTTTATGAGCTAACTCATTTCAAGTATAATTACCATGTCTTGCTTAATTTATCGAAAAATATGACATATGAAACGACTTACAAACAGATAGAGGAGCAAGGTAAGGTTTGAAGACGATGCAAAAACACCATGTGACGATGAAGCAACCGACCAACGCAGCATACCTAAATCTTTTCTTGTCGTGTTGACTGAAACTTCGAGCAAGAATCTCATGGTATTTCATCTCTTTCTCCATCTATACAACCATACCAAAAGTTCTGGTAAGCAGCAATCATATATCAATATATGTGCTTGCATTATATATAGAATGGCCTGCAAAAAAGGGTTTCTTTGTCAATGATTGCTTCCCATGATATACATCTAATTTAGTAATTTTATATACATCTAATTTAGTTCTGGTAATAGATATATTAAAGTCAAAAGTATATTACCATTTCCAACAACTCTCTCTAATTTGACTTTAAATTGGAATACAAAACTCCATGTGCATTGCATGATCATTTTATTATAAAGAGACAATAGAAATAAAAATTAAATAAATGTATATTAAACAAAATAATAATATACTATATAGAAACAGGGAATAATAGGAACAAATGAAGTTTGAAAATAAGTGAACAACACATATTACTAATTTTCCAATGACTTTGATTAAAAGCTATGAATATTTAAGTAACATTTTTATGATGTACAAAAAAATCTAACCAAATTGAACTAAGGATTGTTTAAATGGTTAAATGAAACTTTACGAAACAATTGTAATTTAAAGTTTGTAAGATCCATAAATATCTTCTTTATTCTTGGATCATAAAAATTTAAGAACTAAACTAAAGTAAAGCCTTGTTTTTTTTTTTTTAATCTAAAATAAAAGGCCATTTTCTTTAAATCTAAAACAAACACTAATTTCTAAAGCTAAAATAAAAGATCATTTTTTTCAAATCTAAAATATTGTAATTGGGACTTAGGTTCAAGTGAAACCAAACTGTTTTCATGAGACCGGTGAGACCAACACTTTTTACATGAAACTTTACAGCAAAACACTGTGAGGGTTAAAAAAATCGAACATTCATTGTAGAAACACTATAAATGTTACGTTCACGGTGTTTCTCGAGGTGAATGTTCGTTTTTTTACCTTCACAACATTTTTGTTGTGAAGGTTCTAATTATTTATTTGTTACCTTCACAATTTTTTGAGTTGTGAAGGGTTCGTTTTTTTACCTTTTTTGGAAAAAAAATTCTCGATAGTGTTTTTTAGTATGTTTTTTACGATGAATGTTCGAATTTTTTTAACCTTCACAATGTTTTGCTGTGAATTTTCATGTAAAAAGTGTTGGTCTCACCGCTCTTACGGAAACAACTTGGTCTCACCGAAACACAACTCTTGCAACTAGAGAAAATATTTAGTTATGAAAATTATAACGAACATATTATCATTTTATTCTCTTTAAGTAATTAATTACTTGACATCAATATTGTTATATTTTTTGAAATTTCTTAAACGTTATCATTTCCAAGTAAATTAAATACTTACAAATGATTTAACTTGTGTTGTTTCATGTTTTGAAAACTTAGTGGATCATTTCAATCATTGATAACACGTCAATACATATGTTTGTAAATTTTAATCAATCAGTGTTATATTGTGTTTTACTATGTGAAACAACGCATGTGTTATCAGTGTGTACACTACAATGTTAAACGATGTGGGATAACACTTCAAAGAGTTAAAAAAGAACACTTTGCAACATGACCACATTTGTTAACTATGTTATTTAATATAGACACGGTGTTGTATTGTTTGAAAATGTGAAATACAATTTCAATTTAGGTCATGTATTGCTCACAATGTTAAACAATACAACGTCACTTTATTGTTAAATCCATGTATTATTTCACAAATATGAAATAACGTAATATATGAAAGCCATTATGTTTTACAATGTGAATCCGGACAATTCAATACAATTCAGTTTATATTACGTCTAAAATAAATAAACATTTTAAAATAATCATTTATATATATAAAAGAAAGAACCATCATGTATGACATGGCATCTTCTCAAGCCTTCAAACCTATTTATCTTTTTTCTCATTTTTTTGATTTTTTTAAATGTTGGATATGTAAATGACTAATCTACCCCCTAAATGAAAGTTGTGTATTTCATTATAAGAAGGTTACTTTAGTAATTTGTATTGTCATTTAAGTAGCTTTTAACTTACAAACTATTTAACTTCCTATAACATTCATTTTGCTCTCTTCATCTCCCATTTATTTATTACAAAAAAACCTACTACAAGATCATCTATAAATTACAATCTAATGCTCCATCAAAATGAAATCAACCACTTTTATGTTGTATATTATGTTCTATGAATGTTTGTATGTTTGTTTTGTTTGTATTTTTTTTGTAGAATTTACTTTTCGTTCTTGCTCATTCTTCATAAAATTTCGAGGTAAAGTAAACATTTTATTTATTTATTTTAAGATTATGTGAGCTATACATTGTTGATGTGTGTATATGTGTATCGTTCTCAATTGGTATCATTTTTTTTGTCTATTAAAAAAAGTTTCATATATTTTTTAAGTTTTACGTGTTTAGTTTTTTATTCGGAGTTTATTTACAATTATTAGCTTTCTATTTTCTTCGTCGTTCTTAAAATTTGGTTATCATGTTGGTAGTATAAGTTTTCTTCTTCCCATTAAAAATTTTAAATAATGTTTATGCTTTGTATTTATTTTTCCAATTGTTATTTTTGTATTTCCTCCTTCATGTTTTCCACATAATCTTTATGTTGTGCATATGTTTTATTTGAGTTTTCCTAATTTGGTTCACTTATATTGTCGTGGTTTCTTAAAAATAATTTTATATTTTTCTATTGAGAACGAATCATACTACAAAGAGTGATTTATGTAGGGTGAAATCTTCTTCGTCCCACGTTGGTGGCAAGAGTAAAACAGTGGAAGTAGAGGTGATTATATAAATGATAAGATATGGTTTGAATATTCATCTAACCTTTGATTCATTTTTGAGTTGGATAGTTATTTTTTATTTAGATGACAAAATATTTCATGTAATAGTTAAATATTTCATATTTTATTAGATATATTAAAGTTAATTTCAAATGAATGTTCATCTTAACTTTAATCTATTTTTTAGATTTGGATTAAATAGTAATATTTTATTTGCATGACAAAACACAGTCATATAATAGTAAAACATTTCATTTTTGTTTTATATAAACTAAATTTATATGTAAGATTTAAAATATCAATATATAAAGAAAAACCTTTATATGATATATAACATGACACAATGAAAACAAAGTATTCATCAAATGATCAATTGTAATAAATTCTTTATTATCCCACATTGGTGAAAAAGGTGAAAAATTAGAAGTTAAGTAGGTATATAAAGAATAAGATGTTTCTTGAATGTGCATCAAAATTTTGATCCATTTATTGGGTTAGATAGCTATTTTTTTATTCACATAACAAAACATTTAATGTAATAGTTAAACACTTCATTTTCATTTTATATGATATATTGTGAACAGAATGGTAAAATTTGGTGAAAAATCTTCATTGTCCTATATTGGTGACAAAAGTGAAAAGTTGGATGTTAAGTGAGTATATAAATGATAAGATATGACTTGAATGTTTATACAAATTTTGAGATTTAATATTGAAAGTATAACATTCTTTGATGTAGCTTCACCAAACTTCAATATGTCATTTTTAATGGTTATGATTATTTTTTTCAGTTTACTTCTAGGAAACTAATCCATATATGCATTTTTGTTGAGGATTTTAAAGGGTCTTTATTTAAGTAAGGCCTTATTTATGTTTCCCACGTTTTTTTTTAATATAAAGCTACATTAGAAATGGTTGTATTGTTGTTATGAATGACTTTAATCATCAATTCTTTATTTTACTTCATTGAATCTAAAGTAATAGAGTTTATTTGATGGTGTGTCTTTTTGATATATAATGAAGTTCAACATGGTGTATGTAAGTATGTTCAACATATTTAAGAAGGTTTTAGGTATATTGTTGAAATTTCATTCTCATTTTTAAACGGAAAAAATAAAACTTGAATGAGAGTCGACTATTATTAATATATAATCCATGTTATTATCTATTTTATCTATATTTTATTATTTGTATTGTGTAATTTTTTCGGTTTTTTGCTAATTCATTTACATTATAGGTTGAGATGACAGAAGTACAACATTATGATCGTTTTATCTCTAATGATGAAAACCCTTAACATCTATGAGAGGCCATTCGTCCCAACTGTAAATGTTGATCAATCACTTTTATTTTATATAATATTATTTAACGGTGATGCTTATATAACTTTCTCGCCACCGCGCGAGCGCGGTGCAACACACTAGTATTTTATAGGATCAAACAAAAAAACATCGTATCCATAAGCAATTATTTGTTGATAATCGAAAGATTACCTAAAGAGTTAATAAAGTTTATTTTTAATTTATAGTAATTTTTTAAATTGGCACTTTTTTAGTAATCACGAAATCATCATGGAGGGATGAATAAAGTTTAAGTTTTGCCCTGTTTTTTTGTTTTCCCCATGATCCTTGGAAACCTTCGGTAATTGAGGAGAAATTAACAAAGGATTAATAAGTTTTCTGGAGTTTCCGAAATACATTCTCATTTATAGCTTAATTTGAACCAAACAATTAAACAAACGAACTCAGAAAATATCATACAAAAAAACGACACAACAATTATAATGTAATTCGTAAATAAGATAAACTTGTTTTACGTTTTACTATGTAAAAAGATCTGCCAAAAGCAGTGTCAAATTAGGTGTTTTAAGAAATGAAAGTGTATTTAAAATCATAAAAATAAATTAATTGTGATTTAGATGGTTAATTAAATTAATAGGATCCGAATTTATAATCATTATAAGATGTTTTCCACCAGATGGGATTTAATTTGAAAGGCATGCCTCAACTCCTGTTTTGATTTTCACCTAATTCCTGATATTTTTATTACAAAAAAGTCAATGGTGACCTAATTGGATTTAATTAAGGGGGTGTTTGGTTAATTTCAGAGAATCGGAATGAAAATGAAAATGAGAATGCAGGAGAATAGGAATAGGAATGGGTATTGGATTGATGTTGTTTGGTTAACCTAATATAATCAATGAAAAATTGCTTCATATTAAAAAAATATGTTTTCCAACTTAAAAATACAAAAGATATTTCATTTCATTTAACATCCATAGATGAAACAATGTATGGAAAAAAGAACCAAGTAGAAATAAAATTTTTCATTCCCTCCAATTTGGTCAGGAATGGAAATTAATGGATCTGCAGGAATGATTCCATTATATAACATCAAACCAAACAGCAGTTTTCATTATCATTCCCATTCCTGACCCCTCAATACCCCCAACCAAACGCCCCCTAAGAGTAAATTACAATAGTTATCCTTGGAGATTGTGAAAACTTTGGTTTGTATGGTAACATTCGTGTTTGGTGAACTAGCTAATAAGCTACTTATGAATAAACTATATATATGGTAAAAGGTAGGTTATAAGTATGTAAAATAAACAAAAAGGGAAATCTTGGGATATAATAATTAATATTTATATTGGTATAATTGGAAAAAGCTATAAAAAGCTCTCAAAACATTACTCCAACTAGCGTTTCAATAAGCTAGCTTATGGTCCATTCAAACATATACTAACTTATAAGCTAGTTTATTTATTCCAAACACAACCTTAGAAAATACACCGGTTGTCGTTGTGGTCTCCATTGATCAATACATGATTTTTCCTTGGTTGCTAGAGTCATTAAGTTTGAGATGTTAACCACCCCACATATTAAGTCATGTGGGGATACTTTGGTATATTATTGAGTTTCGATGAGAAGCTGAGGTTTATGTAAGAAACATGAGAAGTAGTTATCAATGATTAGATGACAAGTGGATGCACATTAGGATGAGATGCACCAAAATAACATGTATTAGATCAATTCCTTTCTAAAGAGAGGGGCATGAAATTAAGGTTATTAATGGTACCTCGGATCCACTTCTTAATTTAAATTCAACTTCTTACACGATCTTTTGCCTTTCGATATATTTATATAATTAGTTTTATTAAGAAACATTAGTCTACATAATGTGTTATTGGGATTCGTACTTGATCGCAATTTTAATAACTTATTTTAGATATAGTAAGCTTGCACTAAAATAAAGTTGAGTTTATAGGACGTCTAAAATAGAGTGTTTATAGGACTAACGTTTATAGAACTAAACAAAAAATAACATATCTAATTGTTATACAAACATTTATAGGATGCTTTTAGACGTAACAAGTTTTTTAAAACATTCTGCAAATAAAACGTACGATTAACTATTTTGTAGGTCATTATTAAAAAAGTGTTATATAAACACAAGTTTTTTTAAAGGCAAAAAGATATACTAAACCACCAAAGCAATAGTCCCAACAAAACAAACCGGAGCCACAAGAAAACTGCCAAACGAAGGCAGTTGGACGAAAGCAACATTAGAAAACCGAAATAGAAAAAACAAATGACAAGCCACAACTAGTTGGAGCAACAGGCAAACTCCAGATTGCGAGATGCTAATAGAGATGTGAACCACCAAACGACCCCTGCAGCTTACCTCCGCCTACCAACGCACAGATTTTAGCAACCTATTAGCCTACATACAGGTCCAGGAGCCATTCCAACCAAATCCAACACAAACTTTTTGTGCGGCCCTTTAATCCACTCGTACACCTTCCTTTGAAACTTGAAGAAGACATCGTCAACTTTGCTCTTTTCACCATTAAACACCACTTTATTTCTGTGAGACCAAATTAGGTAGAGAAACGCCCATATTGTCCCTCTTCAGAACTATTTTATAAACACAAGCGTTATATAAAAAAATGTTTTATATGATAATTTTCAAAAACCTCCTATAAAATTTGCTAATAGGAATATTTGAACTTGAAATTCCAAGGAGTTAATTGGTATTTCACGAAATTTGGTATGATTTATATGTTATAATGTTTTAATTTATGTAAAAAACATTATTTTTTGTAATGATCAATTAATAAAAAGATACTTTTTTATAAATCTGTACTATTATATAAATAGAATATTTTATTTTTGAGTTGGGTTCCGGTGAGACCAAGTCAATTTGGTGAGACCGGTGAGACCAAATTCTGTCCATAGATCACTTTTAAAAGGTAATGATCTGATGGTTAAAATTAGCCATTAATTTTAAACGTGAAGGGGTATTTTTGACCACTTATAATTTTCCTTCTCTTCAAGCTGCAAGTCAAAATACACACAGATAGATTGGGCTTCCATCAACGACTCCTCCTTCATCCATGGCGCCTTCTTCCTCATCAATGACGCTACAGAAATCAATCTTCTTCCTGCATCGTACAACTGAAATTGAGAGAAACTTCTAGCGATTATTGATTTATGCTTCCATTAAAATACAAATTGATTACATCGATTGTTCATTGTTGCTTGTTGATTTCATCTTCCAGCGATTGTTGATTGTTAAAATACACACAAGGATTGTTGATTGTCAAAATACAAACATCAATTGTTGATTTCTTCAATTAAAATATCGTTTATTACTCACTATGCATTGTCAAAAACTACCTTCTTCATCTTTGTCAGTTTCAATAGAAATTGTCATTGATTTTACCTAATTTCTTAAATTCTCACTGTAATACAGGTAAGATTTGAACAAATACCTAATGTGTTAATCTTCAATTTTCCTACTTTGTTTCTACATAGAAGATAAAAATTATGTTTTAATCTAGGGTTTATGAAATTTGAATTTTAGGGAAAAACAATGTCCAATAAAGATGATCACCATATGATCTTGACTGATGCTACCAACAAGTACACTGTTCGTCATTGTTGTTATGTGAATTCTTTAGTTTTTATTTCATTAGTTATTTTGAATAATGATTTTGCTATGAAATTTCATCAACCATATGCAAATATACAAAAATTCTCAATGAAATACTTTTACATGTTTAGATTTTTGGGGAAAATGCCTAATGAAGATAATCTCAAGAGCATGCTTATGATGGTGACAATGTAATGAAGGTCATTAGTTCTTTTGGTTAATCATTTTCATTGTGAAGGTTCTTAAACTGGTTATCCTTCAATGCTTTTACATATTTGATTTCTATTAATGTCTTATGGCATTGGCTTCTGATAGTTTATTTGCCCCTATTTCTTGTTTCTTGTTTTTTGGTTCTAGAGATTCTTCACAACATATATGTTGTAAAGGTGCCAGGTGCTTTATTGATTTTGAAATGGGGTAGATTATTACAAACGATGTCATTTTGATAGATAATCTTACCCGGTTAGTTAACCTTCACAATGTTTTTGCTGTGAAGGTTCAAAGTTTTTAAATATACATTACAAATTGGTAAACTTATTTCTTTGCATTAAGTTTACTATGAAGGATTGAGCTTACTGGTTGGTCCTGTTTTCTTTAGCTGCCTATGACCTTATCTGTATATTTGTCTTGTGTTTTTTGTCAAAGAAAGTATGGAGGTAAACAGAATGTATGTGGAGGTGTCACCAACATGAAAGGAGGCCTTGGTGGTTGGTGTGGCTGGGACAAAGTGGTGGGCATAGATGTGGTCGAGGGCAAAAGTCAGTGGTGGAGAAGTTTATTGATGAACGTGATAAGGAATTGGTAAGCTACCATAACATGTAGACTTAGTTGCTCAAATTTTGGAGAATTGGGAACAATATTAGTTATACAAAAAAGATTGTTTAGGGTAAAATACACCACTGTATTTAGTCTAATTTGATTTGAGTGTTACCATTTACCAAACTGTACCTTCACAATATCTATGTTGTGAAGGTATGAAATAATAACTATAGATGTCACTTTTGTAGAAAAATAGGGATATCCAAAAGTCTGGACTAATGAAGACCATTTCAAGATCAAAAAGTACAAACTATTTCTTTGGCCAAAGTTTAAAATGGAAATTGACGCTCGTGCACTTTTTCAGTCACTTTTACACATCAATAGATAAAAAAAAGGCACACTCAAAGGTTACTTGATCATGAGACAAGGACGACAACACCTATGATGGAGACCCTCTTTTAAAGATGGTCGACTTATTCCTTCACATTAAGTTTACAATGAAGGCATACGCTTACCGGTTTGTCTTGTTTTCTTTTATCTGCTTATAGTTATCTTAGTTATCGAGTTTACACTACACCTATAAGTAGATGAAGGTCTTATGAGCTTATTTATATATTGGTCTTGTGTTTTTAGTCAGAAAAACTATGGAGGTATACGAAGTGTTCGTGGTGGTGTCACCAACATGCAAGGAGGCATTGGTCGTGGTCGTGGTTGAGAACAAAGTGGTGCGCATTGACATGGTCAAGGGAGGAAGTCAACGGTGAGAAGTTTGTTGATGCACTTGATAAGGAATTAAAGAGCGAGCTACCACGACATGCAAACTTAGTTGATCAAGTTTTGGAGAATTGGAAACAATGTTAGTTGTATAAAAAGATTGTTAGGGTGAAGTACACCATTGTATTTAGTGTGATTTGATTTGAGATAAATCTACAAACCTATACCTTCACATTATCAAAGTTGTGAAGGTATGAGATAATAAATGTTGAATAATAAGATCTACCTGATAAACTTCATTCTAGTGCTTAATTAATATCATTAGATGATAAAATTAAGATACAAAAATCCAACTACCATTATCAACTAATAAACTTGTACCTTTCACAATAGCTATGTTGTGAAGGTATGAAATAGTAAATGTAGAATAACAAAGTCTACCCAATGAACTTCATTATAGTTCTTAGTTAATATCATTAGATGATAAAATGATGATAAACAGAACTCATCTCCAAAGTTATCAGTTGTTAAACTTGTACCTTCACCACATCTATGTTGTGAAGGTATGAAATAATAAATGTAGAACAATAAAATTTACTTAATAAACTTTATTATAATGTTTAGTTAATATCATTACATGATAAAATGAAGACAAACAAAAATCCATCTCCAGAGTTTCAATTTTTTAAACCTGTACCTTTACATTATCTATGTTTTGAACTAAAAACTAGTAGTAGCAGTTTATACATGCTACCAAAACATTCCTGCTTCTTCAACCTGTGCAGCCTTACAAAATCATTGGACACGGATTCCTTCCTGAAAGTAATGGGTTCTTCAATCCGTATAGCCTTCAAAATCCTTGGACGCGGATTCCTTTTCTTAAAGTATGGGTTGATTTGATGTCATAAGGGATTGTTTTCATCGTCTTTCAAGCTCACAAAAATCTCCAAGAAAAAGAATTAACTTAGAATATTAGTTGCCATAAGATAAATGCAAACTGCATGTAATATAATTATAGATGACATGACACTGAAATGAAGGCAAAAGATCAAACTCTAAAAGTTCATAAAATTGTTACCTTCAAGGTTCATTTCATTTTGACATGATAATAAAACTTCTTGTTAATGGTTGTTTTTTTGTTGTCATTTTCAATGAGTCTGACGAAATTTAACAAAGCTAAACATATTAAGTAAAAAAAAACTTATAACAAGGTAAAAAAAATTTACCTCCTTTGCAGATTGAATCGTCCACTTCTTTAGATTGCTCAATTGATTCTGAACTAAAAACTGACACATAAGGTATAACGTATTATAAAATTTTAATTAAATAAAAAATAAAATAATTAAGATGTGGGATTAGCGGTTCTTAAATGAAATCAAGACAACCTTCACAATTAGTCTGTTGTGAAGGTTTTGTTCAATGACCGATACCTTTCTTATTCAGCTTATTAAAATCAGGTACTTCATTAGTTGTATTAAGATATTCATTCTCTCCGATTGTGGTCCCTGTGTTGTTAAAATCAATCGACTTCAAATCTTCAACTAGCTATGTAATCTGGGTTCTTTCTTCACCTTAAGTTAAAAGACAAAACAATATGAACAAAAGCAATTAAACCACTGCAATAAATAGTATTTGATATACATACTAAAAATACACATACAATAACTTGGAGTAGTAGTTCCCAAATGAAATCAAGATAACCTTCACAATTAGTTGGTTGTGAAGGTTTTGTTTAATGGGTAATACCTTTCTCATTATTCATTAGAATCGGGTACTTCATCGGTTGTATTAAGATATTTATTGTCTTTAATTGTGCTTTTTGTGTTGTTACAATCAATTGACTTCAAATCTTTAACTAACTTCGTGCTTTGGGCTTTTTTCTTCACCTTGAGTTAAAAGACAAAAAAAATAATAAAAGAAACTAATCGATGTAGTAAAGAGTAAATAGTACTTGATAAATAGATGGGTATAAAAAGACAACGGAATTTCTAGTTGATAACCAAGGAGGCCACTTTATTTATTAAACAGTTGTCAAACAACATTTTCCCAAAATCTAGAACATTGTGCAAGTTATAATCAAGTGGCAATTAAATTTCGAACTTAATCCTTTTGCTAAACTCAAACTCTTTCTCGGCATTTCAACGGGTTTGTTGAAACATAAAAGTAGAAAGTATCAAATTAATGTAAGGAAATACTGAAAAACCAAAACCAACTTATCGTAAGGAAACACTAAACCCAAAACCAACTTGATAGTTAAGGTACCAAACTGTTATGGTGAACTAACTAAAATAAAAACCAACATGATTTGATTTTATGGAACATAATTCGTTTCCTTTTGTCATTTTCCTCAAGCCTGATAAGAATATATAAAACATAAACACATTAACTAAAAAAAATTAGTACTTTTATCATACAGGTGAGTATATCCTACATGCGATTGTCATCTAGGCATAAGAAAATCATTACGTTTCTTTTCATAAATTACAATAAGAAAATCTAATAGCTAAATTAATAAGATCAAACTATTTCCATGAGAACCATAAAACCATAAAAATGGCTTTGTAAAAGGAACAAAAATACCAAACCTTCACAATAAAAGACTATGAAGGTAAACAATGTTAACTAGTGAGAAAGATGAGCAATACGCAACATATAAGATTACATACATTAAAAAAGAGGAGATGTTGAGGACGAGTAATAGAACACAAAAAACTACCTTTTCTTAACATCGGTTCATTCACTTCTTCACAATTCCATCTGATTATGCACTAGGAACTGATATAAAAGGTATAACATTATTATAAAAACATAATTAAATAACATATAGAATAATAAGAAGGTAAGCTTAGTTGTTTCAAGTAAAATCAAGAGAACCTTCACATTTGGTTTGTCGTGAAGGCTTGTTTAATGGCTAATGCATTCCTCATTGAATTTGTTGAAAACAACTACATAATCAGTTGCATCAAGTTTTTCATCTATTGTTTGAGTTTGTGTATGGAAAATATGAATCGACCTCAACACTTCATATGTCTCTATAGTTTGTGTTTTTTTCTTCACCTTGGGTTAAAATACAGACAGAACAATATAAATTAAACCATTGAACTAAACAGTATTTGATAAAAATACTGAAAGCAAACATCTGATAACTTCATATTAAGAATTAGTTTGCTTTAAAATTTTGTTGAATTACCAGTTTCATCTTCTTTATCGACATCTTCTCCTTTCGAATTTGTCAATTCGATGCTACGCTTCTTCCTTCGGGATTTGTATTTTGATCTCCTCTTGCTGCTTCGTCTTCATTCATAGCAGACAAGACATTTTTCTAACCGTGTGCTTCTTCTTGGCATTTTAATGTCTATTGAAACATAAATAATACTAACAAAAATTTATATGGGATTGTTGAAACCATAAATGAATAGATTGTTGAAAATTACATATGGATAAGTATCTTTGTTCAACAAGTAAATAAAACTATTTCAATTTCATTTCGTTTTAAGCTAGCAATAGAAATAAATCCTATATAACAAACCAACCACTAAGCTGATTAACACCTTAGTATACAGACCAACCACTAAGCCATTAATAGTGTCTGTAACTAACAATAAAAACAAGCCTATTTTGAAAAAATCAAATAGGGGAAATCGTCCTACTTGAATCAAGGCTTGAGAGCTATGAATCCGATTCATATCAGACAACAATCCAAACAAATATGATCCATTCGTATAAGACAATTTAGGGTTTAGGGTTTTCGTTTAATAACAGATAATAACACTACATTCATAGCAGACAACAATCCATTCGAATCAGACAACAATCCAACGAATATGTTCCATATATGTACAGATTGAAGAACATTAATAAAAAAATCAGAGAATAAAACGAACAAGAAAGGTGTAGATTTACCACAATAGATGCTCGAATCTGCAACGAGATGTAAAATCTAAACCCTAAACTTGATAATTTCGAGAAGAAATCCACGATTGAACTGCTAATTTCATCTAACAAAAACCCTAGGTAGATGGCGAGTTGGAATTTGGAGAAGAAGGAGAAGAGAAGGCGCTGAATTTCTAGTTGGAATTTTGAAGAATTAGCCGCTCAATATGATTCACCTGTGTTATTTTCACTTTGATAAAAGCCACCTAAATTCTTAAATATTACACAAATGCCACCGTGTAATTTGGGGCCATTGATCATATTGATGAAGTGATCCAAGGGCTAATAATTGGTCTTACCGGTCTCACCAAACATACTTGGTCTCACATGATCCCAAGTCTTTATTTTTTTAATAGATTCAAGATTCAATTTTTTAAAATACCATTTTCTTAGGTACCCTTAAAACAAACTATTTTCAATTTATAACTTATACCTTATACCTTATAATTAGTTAATTAAATTAATTTTAATTCATTGTTTTTTTTTTGTTTTTTTATTTACACACTTATTGTATTAACATAAATTGATGTATATAAACTAAAATGTATATATTTTTTTTCTTTTCAACAAATTATACCATTATAATCGTCTCGACAATACTTTTAAAATGAATGTAATATT